>JANBXA010000044.1:19685000-20107500 GCA_030556225.1 Cricetiscus sungorus | reverse complement strand
GTTCAAAGACAGCCTAGTCTACAGAGCAAGTTCCAGGACAACCAGGATTGCAGAGAAATCCCATCTCAAAAAAAACCTAAGCAACAGAAAGAGCCCTCAACAATGCTGTCTGCATCACACTGACTCAGAAGCCCAAACCTGTACTTGGAATCACTTGGAGATGTTAACAATTTAAAACATTGTTGCCTGGGTCCAGAGCACACCAATTGAGGAAAAGTCTCTGAAAGCAGGTGCTGGCCTTGGTGTCCTTTCTAATTCCTCCAAGTGTATAAACAGGCTGAGAACCACTACACTTCCCATATGATTCAGCAAAAACATTTGTAACAAAGAGAAAAATCCTCCAGACAGCTACCCTTGGAAAAGCAAGGATGAGCCAGGAATGACAATCAGGAGAATCAGGTCAAGGTTATCCTTGACTATGCAGTAAGTCTGAAACCAGGCTGTGCTACGTGGGACCCTGATTCAAATAGACAGTAAGAGAGACGGAGAGGTGGCTCAACAGTTAGGAATACTTGTTGCTCTTGCAGGTTTGGTTCCCAGCCTCCGCATGGCAGATCACATGATCTACAGCCACAGTTTCAGGGGATGTAAGGTCACCAGGCACATCCATACAGGCAGGCAAACACTCATATACATAAAATAAGTAATTTTTTAAATAAAAGAAACAATAAAAAGTGATATTACAGTTGTCGAACTTTTGTTTTGGTTTTTTTGTTGTTGCTTTTTTTTTTTTTTTTTTGGTTTTTGAGACAGGATTTCTCTGTATTGCTTTGGAGCCTGTCCTGAAACTTGCTCTTCAGAACTCACAGAGATCTGCCTGCCTCTGCCTGCCTCTGCCTCCCAAGTGTTGGGGTTAAAGGTGTGCATGCAGCTTGGCGTGCATGCAGCTTGGCGTGCATGCAGCTTGGCGTGCATGCATTCGGCTTACCATTGTCTAACTTTAAGTTCGTATCTTTGAAGACTTGCCTGTATTTTGTCTGCTGCAGCAGGATGTTCCAAGGTTTAAGTTCAGCTTTGATGTCATGTGTTATCACATGTTCCTTTCTCTTTCTTCCCATTTTATTCTCTCAGAATGCTTTACTTTCCCAGGAGGAGAAGATGAAGGAGCAGGAGGTGAATGATGGATTCCAGATCAGAAGGTGCCAGGTAAATTCAGTTTCCTCTCTTCTAAAATGCTTTTATTGTAAGAAGAATTGCTCAGCCTTTATAAGAGCATTTGTTCTTTAAGAAAACTGGGGCTCAATTTCCAGCACCTACATGCCTGCTAATGTCTGTGACTCTAGAACCCAAGGATCCAGTGCCATCTTCTGGCCTTTGTGGATACTGCACATGCATGATACACAGACAAACCTATGGGCAAAACACCCACACACAAGAAGAGTCTATTGGAAAGTTAGGAAAGAATGCTTTGTAAAGGGCCGTTTCTCTCCTGCCCACCAATTCCCAGTTAACCACTTGGAGACTTACTATTACTTATAAATTCTCAGCTGATAGTTCAGTCTTATTATTAACTAGCTGTTACATTTCAATTAACCCATTTCTATTAATCTACATTTTGCCACTTGGCTTACAGCTGTTCCTGTCCTGTAGCCATGTTTTCTTCCTCCAGCGACTGGCTGGCATCTCTCTCCCTCCATCTGCCCTTCTTTCTCCCTCCCCCCCCCCAATATCCTCACTCTGGTCATCTCCTATACTTTTTGCCTGTCAGCAAATCAGCATTTTATTAACCAACGGGACTGATGCATATTCACCATACACAAAAGTATTTTTCCACAGCAGTGCTTGCCTAGCATATACAAGGTCCCAGGTTCAGTTCCCAGTGTTGGAGGGAAATATCTACTATATAATGGCTGGGATGATGTCTCTGTCAGTAAACAGCCTACTTTACAAGCAAGAGAACTATGTGATCCCCAGAACCCAGGTTAAAAAAGAATTCCACTGGGCATTGGTGGTGCTCGCCTTTAATCCCAGCACTCGGGAGGCAGAGGCAGGCAGATCTCTGTGAGTTTGAGGCCTGCCTGGTCTACAGAGTTAGTTCCAGGACAGGCTCCAAAGCAATATAGAGAAACCCTTTCTTGAAAAAAAAAAAAAGAATTCCAGGCACTAGGCTGAGAAGGTAGCCCAGTACAGCACTCGTGTACGTATGAGAACCAGATGCCTAGGAGCCTTGAAAAAGCCAGCTACAGTCGTACACATCTGTAATCCCACTGTTTCCAAGGCAAGAAGGGAGGCAGAGGCAGAAGGGTCCCTCAAGCTCACTGGCCCACTAGCCTGGTGCATACATACAGCAGCAAACAAAGGAGACCCTGTGAGGACCAACACCTGAAGTTGTCCTATGCCCCATGGCACATGTATTTCCCTGAGCACACATGCACATGCATGCACAAACATACAGATGTATCTACACATGCATACACATGCCAGGAATGGTGGCCCAATGCTGGGGAGGCACAGATAAGAAGATCCCTGGAGCTCACTGGCCAGCCAGTCTAGTCTACTAGGAAGTTCCTAGGCCAATGAGGGCTATGGCTCAGTGGTTAAGGGCACTGACTGCTCTCCTAAAGTACCAGGGTTCAATTCCCAGCACCTACATGGCAGCTCACAATGTCTGTAATTGCAGTTCCAGCAGATCTGACTCCCTCACATAGATATACATACATACAGGCAGAACACCAATGTGCATAAAATAAAAATAAATGTCAGAGGAGCAATATAGTTGTCCTCTGACCTTTATGCTATTACATGACAGACAGATCACACACACACACACAGACAGACACACAGACACACAGACACACAGACACACGAGGAAAGGAACCTTCCAAAATTTTTTTGAGTCTATTATTACAATTCTACCATACAATTAAATATTGTGTCAGCTGATGAGATGTAAGTGCCCCCAGATATTGTTTCTATGAAAACCAGTCAAATAATTTAAAATAACTCAAAAATAAAATGCCCTTCACTTTAAAAAAAAAAAAGGCTATCAAATTAGGTATGAGCATGGGGGAGAGACTGGGAGAGGAGGGATGTGCATTTTTTTAAAAAGTGTGAACAAGGGGAGGCGTGTGCTTGGTGTTCCAGGAGCTGCTCATGTTCCAGGGTGTGGCAGTGAACTTCACGGGAGAGGAATGGGCACAGCTAACCTGGGCTCAGAAAACTATCAGAATGAGATGCTGGACAACTACAGGAATCTACTTGCACTGAGTAAGCTTGGACTTGCTGGCACACCAGAGTCCATTCAAATGAGTTTGTTTCCTTAAGTCACAGGAGGCATCAAAACCTTTGTGAATACGGTCTAGGGCACACAGAAGAATACTGGAGACAGACATTTGTCTGTTGTTCTTTCCCCTCCCGGAGGTGGCAGGGGAGGCTCTGACTTTGTTGAGATTATTTTTGTTTTTGTTTTGTTTTGTTTTTTCCGTTTCCAAGACAAGGTCTCACTATATATCCCAGCCTGGCCTCAGACTCATGGCAACCCTTGTGCCTCATCCTCCTGAGGGCTGAGATAATGAGTAAGAACAAGCCAGCAGGCCTGATTTGGAAGTGACTGGTTTGTTCCCTATGAACATGTAAGACTTACATCCCTTCTTCCCCCCCCCCCACCGTGACCAGGGCACCAGCTTTATAACCAGGAGGGATTGCACAGTTGGAACGAGAGGAGCAGTGGATGCCAGAAAGCAGCAGCCAGCAGGATGCTTTTCCAGGTGAGAAGCACAATCACTGGGGGAAATGGCTTCTTTTCAGTAGAGCGCGGTTCATATGGAATGGAAAGAATATTGAAATCATCCAGCTTTCCATTCACACTGTATCTTTTATACAAAATAGAAATGGCTGTGTTGTTGGGTTTTTTCTTCCCTCCCCCCCCCCCGATTGAATAGAAAATATACATTTATTGTGAAAAATTAAGTCCTGGATGTGAAGTTCAAGCATCTATAAACACTGTTACAGACTGCCCCCTAGCGTTTTTTCTCTGTATTTTTTATACATATTTTTAGTATTAATTCCCCACTTGATATTATGTGTATGGATGTTGGCCCGAATTTGTCTATGCACCAAGTATATGCAGTGCTCAAGGAGATCAGAGGAGAGCATCAGATGCCCTGGAACTGGAGTTACATACCGTGTGAGCCACCGCGTGGGAGCTGGGAATGGAACCGGGACGTCTGCAAGAGCAGCCAGCGATCCTAACCACTGAGCGCTCTCTCCAGACCCTCCTTTCAGTACTCTTTAAATCTTTTCTTTTCATGTCAGTTTCTCTATTTCACTTTAATGTTTCTTTCCCCTCTTACCCAACCCTTTACACTGTTGTCCATTGCCTACATCCTCGTTTCGGATCTCCTTGGCTTACCTTAGGGATTCGTTTCCTGCCTGTGCTCACTAAAGTCTTACCAATGCCCTTTCCCTCAAAGCCAGGGCTGGCATCAGTCATGTGTGCTGTAGGATTGGAGTGTAGACGGACAATCT
Source organism: Cricetiscus sungorus (assembly GCA_030556225.1). Lineage (NCBI taxonomy): Eukaryota > Metazoa > Chordata > Mammalia > Rodentia > Cricetidae > Cricetiscus > Cricetiscus sungorus. The sequence continues at coordinate 20,103,033 of JANBXA010000044.1, read as the reverse complement.
TGGAGCCGTCTTCCACTTGTCTCTTCTAGCTTATCTTGGGTCTCTTCCTGTGACTCGGTGTTTGACTCTTACTTTTTTGTTGTTTTGTTGCTGTTGTTTTGTTTTTTGAGACAGGGTCTCTCTGTGTAACAGCTCTGGCTGTCCTGGAACTTGCTTTATAGACCAGGCTGGCTTCGAACTCACAGAAATCGGCCTGCCTCTGCCTCCCTGAGACCAGGCTGGCTTGGCTTTTACTTTGAAGTGGCCCTTCCATTTCGTCTTCCCATCACACTAGTTTGAGCCTCTCGATGTCCTTACAGACTTTTTCATTATACCTTTTGTCAATATCATTCTATCATTTAATTAAATATTTCAAAACCTAAACTTAGTGACTTATTCACTCTTCTCTCTTTTTTCCCCCAGTTTTTAAATAGGGTCTCTATAGGACCCAGGTTAGCCTTGAACTCACTAACTCACAGTGCAAGTCAGGACAGCCTAAAATTTACTTTTCCTCCCCAGCCTCCCAAGCATGGAGATTTACAGGTCTGTACCAGCACGCCTGGTTATGGTATCTTCTCTGAAATGTCCTCTTAAATATGAGATTTCTTGATCAAATAGTTATAACGACAATATTGACTTTAGCTGGCTGTTGCTGACATACTACCTACAGTGCTACATGCTTGTTTGAACAAACATGTGAGCTGTTTGCCAGACACTGGCTTACATTGTTTTTAAATAATTTTATTCTGGCCAAACATGGTGGTGCACACCTTTAATTCTCAGCCTAGGGCTGGAGAGATGGATGGCTGTTAAAGGCTAGGCTCACAACCAAAAATAAAGCATGGCCTGGTCTATATATCAAGTCCAGGCCAGCAGAGCTACAAAGTAAGATCTTTGTATCAAATAACCAAAGTAATAAAAACTAATTTGTATCTGAGTGGCGATGGCGCATGCCTTTAATTCCAGGATTCCAGAGATTGAGGCATACAGATCCCTGAGTTCGAGGTCAGCCTGGTCTACAGAGTGACTTTAAGGACAGCCAGGGTTACACAGAGGAACCCTGAAACCTCACTCCCCTGACTCCTTACAAAAAAATAATAACTTTATTCTGGGGCTAGAGAGACAACTCAGCAGTTCTCTTAGAGAGGACCCAGGTTCTGTCCCTCCTACTCTCATGGTGGTTCACAGCCATCTGTAACTCCAGTCCCAAGGGACCAGATATCCTCATCTTATGTCTATAGGTACCAGGCATGCACGTGGTGCACATACATACATGCAGACAAACACTCGTCCACATATAATAAACAAACAGAAAGCAAAATGGAGACAGAGGCAGCAAGAAGGATCTATTAGTAAAGGTGGTCACTGTGACGCCTGACAACCCCCAAAACCCACATAGTAGAAGGAGAGAATCACTCCTGACTGCACACATGTGCAGTGTTTGAAAATAAAGTGAGCCATTTAAAAAAACAAACAAACGAGCCTGTGGACATGGTGGTGCACACCTACCGTGCTCTAGAGGGTGGAGCAGGGGGGTGGCATGAATAGAACAGTCTGCAAATACATTATAGGACCAGGACCTAGCTCTGCCTTCTCAAAGCTCAGACGTCCTCCAGCATCTTGGAGTTTTTTTATTATTTGTGCTACAATCTTGGTCTGGTATTTCTCTCTCTTTTATCCATTTGTCTTCAACCATAGATGCTTCTAGATGACCATTTTTCAGTTATGGCTGCCGTACTATTTTAAAGAGTAATGTTGGAAAGGATTTGTACATTCTGAATCTCTTTCAGACTGGGTGGACAGACTGGAAATGAAAAGACAACTCCCAAACAGAACGACTCCAATGAAAACCAGCTCTATGGGGTCATAAGGGAGAGACTAACAGGGGGCACTTTCTAGTACTCTATCTTATGAGGACTCTAGGATTTTGACTATTGGAACTGAACCAAGAAAAGCAGCAGAAGCATTTGGAACAAGTATCTTTCGCCCACAAAGAAAAAAAAAAAAAAAAACACAGAAATACGGGGTATAGTGAGTTTGAAAAAAACTATAATCTGAATTCTAACTTTATTATGCATCAGAGAATCCCTCTGGTTAAAAAAGCCTCTCCACTCTGATACACAAGAAAACAGCATCAAACAGTATTGGGATTTGATTGACTATGGAGGAAACTATGTAAGAGAGAATCCCTCTGAATATGATGAGTATGGGAAAATCTTCCGTCTGCGTGCTCTCCTTACTAATTGTGTCCTTCTCAGAAAGAAACACGGTGAATGTGAAAAGGCCTTCAACCAAAATTCATCTCATAACCAACCTCAGATAGCCCTTAACGGAGAAAAACCCTGTGACGGGTGTGGGAGAAGATTGAACCAGAGAATACAACTCACTCAACATCAGAGAATCCACACAGGAAAACCCTTCCGTATGTAACGAATGTGGGAGAACCTTCCGGCAGTATCCATCCTTCACACAGCACCTGAAAATCCACACCGGGGAGAAGCCCTACAAATGCAATCAATGTGGCAAAGCTTTTAGCCGCATCGAGGCTCTCGCTGAGCATCATAGACTTCACACCGGAGAGAGACCTTACCAATGCAGTTTTTGTGGGAAAGCCTTCAGCCAGTGAACTCACCTTCACCAACACGAAAGGACTCAGGCGTGAGAGAAGCCTGTAAGTGCACCGAATGTGGGAAAACCTTCTGCCAGAGAGCTCACCTTAACCAACATAAGAAACTCCACAGCCGTGAGAAGGCATGAGGAAAACCTTCGATGAAGACCTCCCATTAGTGGTGCATAACTCATGTGTGAGGGGTAGGGGGGATGAACTGACAGATGTGGACATTTTTTTAATTCTTTCTTTCCATTCGCTATCAAATTATTCATGGTGGAAAGAAAGCTTACTTTTACTGCATACAGACCAAATTTATACTGAAGATAGTACATTAAAAAAATTCCCAGGAGGCCTATAAGTAGTGAATGTTATTTATTAAAAAAAATATTTGGGCCACATTCTGAACTCAGTGTGAAACCTAAAAGGGGTGGTGGCATGCCGTAATTCTAACACTCCAGGTTGTTGTTTTCTTTATGGCTCTAGCAACTGGTATGGAGGAAAGGATTAAGAATTCAAGGATAGTTTCCACTATGGATGGAGTTCAAGGCCAATATAGACTACTTGAGACCATTTTTATAAAGGAAATGGGAAAACCCACAAAAATCTAACAATCTAATAAATCTAAAAATCTAATAACATATAATAACCTATATTATCACTAACCTGTAGATTTATTCTATAATACTGTTTAATTATATGAGTATTGATTAAACAAGGCAATGTTGTAATATAACCAGTTGCATAAAAATAAAATAAAAAGAAAACATATTTCTCAAATGTTGGTCATTTTGTGCTTTGTTTACATATTTTTCTATACTTCACCTTAATACTTTTTAAAGGGACACAAAGTTTGTAGCCTGGCCTAATAAATACTGTCTATGAAACTTTATAGTTTGCTATACTAATTAAATTTTGTTCTGCTTTCTTGCAAAATAAAAATACATTTTAAACTGGGCATGATGGCACATGTCTCTAATTCCAGCACTTGAGAAGCAGAAGCAGGTAGATCTCTGTGAGTTTGAGGCCAGCCTGGTCTACAGAGTGAGTTCCAGGACAGCTGGGGTGACACAGATAAATCCTGTCTTTAAAAACACAAAAGAAAGAAAACATTTTAAAAGCTGGAAAGATGGCTCAGCAGCTAAGAGCATGTGTGCTCTTCAAGAGAAGCCAGGTTCAATTCCCAGCACCCACATGGCAGCTTACAACCATTTGTGACTCCAGTTCCAGAGGACCTGGCACCCTCACACAGACAGACATGTAAGCAAAACACCAATGCACATAAATTATATAAAAGAATATATTTTAAAATTTACAATATTCAGCAGGGCATCATGGCTCCTACCTGTAAGCCAGGTACTCGGGAGGTGGAAACAGTAAGATCTCGGCGAGTTTGAGAGCAGTTGAGCATACATAGTTAAACCTTGCCTCAGAAACACACACACACACACACACACACACACACACACACACTGTTCATATGTTCAGAGGCTCAGAGGCTCAGAGGCTCCCCATCATGTAGAGGACTGGTCCCTAACAAGAAACGCCACCCAAGAAGAGACCAATTGCTACATGGCTTTGGTTCTGGCCAAGTGCCAGGTTCTTGTCACCATTTTATACTCCAATGCCCCTCTACACAATCTCCTCTCTGCTTCAGATGTCTTGTCCACATCCCATGTCCCTCCACAGGATCCTCCAGGCCCCCCTACTTTCTTCTTTGTGCTGACATGAAAAGAAATCACAGTGTGCCTTGACAACTGAACTAGTATTGGTATTTTCCTAGTAACCTTGAGTCCAAGCCATACCCTTGAACATTCCAAACACCAATGGAAGTGTTAGGTTATTGTCCAAAAACAAAGGAAACTGATCCCCAACCTGAGTTCAAATTCCTTATGTGAGATGCCTACATACACCCTTCATTGGACAAAGCTAAACAAAACATCCCGCTCTTTATATCCTTTGCATTGATGAGGTGGAAGTTCTTTGTACTAATTTGTCCCGGGATTTAATGCTTCTTTCTTTGAGGTCCCAACCAGAGAGCTATTGCAGGTCAGTTTGGGACACCTCTTGTGGGAACTGCCTTACTGCATGTCTTCTTTAGGGTCTCTATTGCTGTGAAGAGACACCATGATCCCTTATAACTGGAGTTACAGACAGTTGTGAGCCTCCATGTGGGTGCTGGAGAATTGAACCCAGGTCCTCTGGAAGAGCAGCCAGTGCTCTTAACTGCTGAGCTATCTCCAGGTCCCACAGCAACTCTGGTAAAGGAAAAGATTTAATTGGAGTGGCTTATGGTTTCAGAATTTTAGCTCATTATCATCGTGGTGGGAAGCACGCCAGCATACAGGAAGACATAGTGCTAGAGAAGAAGCAGAGAGTTCTACGTTTTGATCCCTAGGCAACAGAAGTAGTCTGTGTTCATACTGGGTGTAGCTTGAGCGTAGAAGACCTCAAAGCCCACCCCCACCATGACACGTTTCCTCCAGCAGAGTCACACCTACTCCAACAAGACCACACTGTTGTGTGACTTTTCACTCTTTTGGCTTTTTAAAGGGCCTGCCACCCAGCTCTCAAATAAATCACAGAGCCTTATTATTACTTAGGAATGCCCTGCCTTAGCTTGGCTTGTTTCTAGCCAGCTTTTCTTATCATAAACTAACCCATCTACCTTTTCCCTCTGGGCTTTTAACTTTCTTACTTCTGTATATCTTACTTTCCTTCTTACCCTGTGGCTGGCTGGGTGGCTGGGTGGCTGGGTGGCTGGTTAGCTGGGTGGCTGGGTGGCTGGGTGGCTGAGTGGCTGAGTGGCTGGGTGGCTGGGTGGCTGGTTGGCTGGGTGGCTGAGTGGCTGAGTGGCTGAGTAGCTGGGTGGCTGGGTGGCTGGGTGGCTAGGTGGCTGGCCCATGCCATGCTCCTCCCCTTGTTCTCTCATTCATTAGTTCTCCTGCCTGCCAGCCCCGCCTACCCTTGGCCCCGCCTACTACTGGCCACTCAGCTCTTTATTAGACTGTTTTAGACAGGCAAAGAATCACAGCTTCACGGAGTTAAACAAATGCAGCATAAAACAAAAGTCACACACCTTAAAATAATATTCTACCACACCACACATCCTAATAGCGCCACTTCCTATGAGATTTGGGGGGGGGTCAATTACATTCAAACCACCACACCACCTTTTTGAGAGCAACTCCAGTTCAGATTTAACCTGAACAAAACCACAACCTCCATTGGGTGTTTGCAGAACATGCTAGAAAAGGCCTCAGCCATTTAGCCATTTGTAGCTCTATTTTTAATAATTTATTTATTTTTATTTTATATGCATTGGTGTTTTGCCTGCATGTGGTACTGTGTGAGGCTATCAGATCCCCTGGAACTGGAGTTACAGACAGCTGTGAGCTGCATGCCATGCAGGTCCTCTGGAAGAACAGCCAGTGCTCTTAACCAACCATGAAGCCATCTCTCTCTCTAGCCCTATAATTTTTAGATTAATTCTATTTTTCAAGTCTTCCAACACTAGTTGTTAAGATAGCTCAGGAGTTAAGACTGAACATTTTTTACCCTTAAATAGGCTTTTACAATAGGCTGTTTTTGCTCTTTTAGCTTTTTGGAGGGCCTACCATTCAGCTCCCAAATAAATCACACAGGGAGGCTGATTCTTAGGTAGGAATGCCTGGCCTTAGCTTGGCTTGTTGCTAGCCAGATTTTTTTTTTTTTAACATAGATTAACCCATCTGCCTTTTCCCTTTGGGCTTTTATCTTTCTTACTTCTGTATATCTTACTTTCCTTCTTATGCTGTGGCTGGCTGGGTGGCTGAGCCCTGACGTCCTCTTTCTTCTCCTAGTTTTCTCGTCGCTCTCTGTTCTTGTTTCTCCTTCTGTTTATTTTTCTCTCTGCCTGTCAGCCCCACCTATCCTTGCTCCTGCCTCGCAGTTGGCCTTTCAGCTTTTTGTTACACCACCGGGTGTTTTAGGCAGGCAAAGAATCACAGCTTCACAGAGTTAAACAAAGTCACACACCTTAAAATAATTTTCTACCACACTGTTCCTCTTCACAGTTTGCCTGATATATCCCTAGTCTTACCTTTAAGAAAGCTTTACCAGAAACCCTACAGGACATCACCTGACTCCTTTAGGACTGGCACAAAGTTATCTTCAACTCCTGATCCTCCTGGCTTCACTTCCTGAAATGGTATGCAACAGCACACGAAGTTTATGAAGTGCTGTGATCTAAGGTCAGCCTTGGAACAGGATAGGTAAATACTTTACCACCTGAACTACATCTTCAGCCCTATGTATGTATGCATGTGTATATGTTTGTGTGTATCAGAGGCCAACTGTTACTATGTAGCCCAGACTGGCCTCAAATTCACTATTGTCCTATGGGCCTTTGAATGAATACTGAGATTATAGCCATATGCTCACCTTTTAATATCAACCTAAAAATCTTGGCCTGAGTATTATACATATTTATGAGATAAGTATGATATTGCAGTGCATGCATACAGTCATATCAAGGTAATTGCATATCCATCCATTAACCACATCTTTGCCTCCCCCCACCTCCCGCTTTTGGTTTTTCGAGACAGGGTTTCTCTGTATTGCTTTGGAGTCTGTCCTGGAACTAGCTCTGTAGACCAGGCTGGCCTTGAAGTCACAGAGATCCACTTGCCTCTACATCCCAAATGCTGGGATTAAAGGCGTGTGCCACCAACGCCCGGCATCTTTGCCTTAAAAGCATTCAAAATCATCTGTATCTGCTACTTTGATGTACGCAAATATTGCACGTTGCAACAGAACATTAGAAATTACTTTGGGTCAGGTGTGTCATTACTTCCAGCACTTGAGAGGGAGGGAGGGAGGCAGGGAGGGAGGGAGGGAGGGAGGGAGGCAGGGAGGGAGGGAGGGAGGGAGGGAGTTAAGCTTCTAAGTCTGACGAACGGAAGGTCCTTTGATTTGACAGCATGTCCAATCGATTCCTAGAAAATCAGAAGAACAGGAAACAAAATGGAATAGGAAATGGCAGGAACCTCTTGCGCACCCATTGCAGTGCCTGTAGGGAAAAGTATACGCAAGACACTCCTAACGAGTAATAGATCAACCCGAGATTCTGATTCAAATAGACTGGGCGGGGTCTCTTGCCTTTACCCCCGCCCAAAACATAGGACTGGCGCCTTGTGCGAAGAGCGGTCCTGGGCGGGGCTAGCGCGCCGTGTGACGGCATCATCCTGCGCCGCAAGCTCCGCAGGCCTTGATCCCAGTGGTGGAATCCGGAGGTGAGCGAGGGTTCCAGGTCTGGATTTTGGGGAATCAGCAGTGCTGCGTCTCCTGTCAGTCTCCCCGAGACTCGGTGGTTTCGTTAGCAACTGATCCCAAAGTAGCTCCGAGTCAAAAGTCTCCTGCCCGGCCGAGGTCCTGCAGTGCTTAGCCGGGCTGTGAGTTCTTGGCGTGTATGGTAGCAGGCTGTAATGGCTGTGATAAAGGCAGGCAGCAGGCTGCAGTGAGTGCTGTGACCTCGAGATCGGACCCTTTTAACGACAACGAATAAACCCCGCAGACTAGGGAGTTCTAACAACACCGTTTTAAAGGGCAAATAAGGTGACTTGTTTTCTGGTGAGTTGTAGATAATCAGTGACCTGCAGCAGAGGAGTTTTCCAGATGATTGGCTTGGAGACTCACTGGGGCTGTTCCCTGTACTACCTATTTACCCTCTGTCTCCTGCCTCACTTGGAGAGATGGACTCCAATGTGACCAGTTTGTGTGATTGCACACTCTTAAAAGTTCCTCAAAACACTTGTGAACAAGTCGTGTTGTCCCTAACTTTCAGAATGGGGAATCTGAGTTAGTGAGATTCATTTACAGCGTTGTAAACACATTAAAGGTAAGGCCTGCATACACTTCTGGTCTGGCTATTCCAGAAAGGTAGCAAAAATGATTTCTGAACATGGCATTACTCCTGGCAAAATCACTTGGTTAGCCAGGCAGTAGTGGCATATGCCTTTAATCCCAGTACTCAGCAAGCAGGCAGAGGCAGGTGGATCTCTTGAGTTTCAGGACCACCAGGGCTACACAAAGAAACCCTGTCTACAAACAAACAAAAAATCCACTTGCTAAGTGCTTACCATCAGAATGTTAAAAGTTTAAATGGAGTGTTGTGGCACCAGCCTTTGTAATTTCAGAGGATCCCCTAGAACTGGTTCTACAAAGTTTTGAGCCACTGTGTGGGTGCTGGGAACTAAACCCAGGTCCTCTGAAAGAGCAGCCATGTCTCCAGCCCAACTCAGGGGAGGTAATGTAGGAGGATCTCCCAGTTCAAGGTCAGCCTGGGCTACAGTGGAGAAAGGTAGACTTTATGGAAACGAGATAGGGCCATTGGTTTGTTAGATGAATAGGGAGGAAGGAGCAAGACTGTCCTAACAATGTTAAGCTTTGAATTTGTTGTTAATTTTTAGGTGCTCAGAAACACATAATGTCAATAGTCCGCTCACCTGTCCATGCCAAATGGGTCGTGGGGAAGGTAATTGGTACAGCCATGGTAAAAACTGCTAAAGTAAGAGCAACCAGACTTGTTTTGGATCCCTACTTGCTAAAGGTAAGGATCAACACCTGTTTTAAGTGGCATTGATAAGTTACTAGGGTCAGAGCAGAAAAGCATTCCCCTGTGGCTAAAGATAAGTTGAACGTCTGCGGCAATCTAGACACTGCTGGGCTGTGGGTATAACCTGGTTCATAGGAGGGTTTCAGGAACACCCAGTTCATTTAAGTTCACTCTGTAGTCATTTGCTGGACAAAACAACATTTGCAGGAACAGAGAACAAGAAACTTTACTCTTTCCTCCTAGATTGCCATAAGGGAAGGTCTCAGTAAAGAGACATTTGAATCGACCCTCCAGTAAGATTTTCTCCCTGGACCAGATAACAAAAAATTATTCCAACCAAGATTAATAGTTTGTGGTGGTTCTTGGGGAGAAGAAGGGGGCTGTTCAGGGCAGAGTTTCTTTGTGTAGCCTTGGCTGTCCTGGAACTCACTTGTAGATCAGACTCACTGAGATCCTCCTGCTTCTGCCTCCTGAGTGCTGGGATCAAAAGTGTGCAATACCACCAACCAGCCTCGTTATAATGCTTGTCTTGGTAACTTTAGAGCCTCCTTTTGTGATGGAAAGAAACTGAACTTGGCTAGTGGACAGAGTGTGTATTTGTAGGCTGAATGTGTATTTGAGTGTGTATTTGAGACAGACAGAAAACCATTGATTTAGAACCAACGTAATTAAAGGGATGTCCTCCGTAGCCCAGAAATGTCCCTGGGAAAGGAAAGTCATTGCCAGTTTCCAAAAAGTAAGCAGCTAATTGTTGCACTAGAAGCTTCCAAAAGTATTTCCTCTTCCATTGCCGAGCCCTGGCTGGTTTTCTGTGCATTGTTTCTCCGTGTTCTTTTGGGCCACCAGGTCACAGATGGGAGTTACTGATGTGTGTCCCTCCCCCTCTTGACAGTACTTCAACAAGCGGAAGACCTACTTTGCCCACGATGCCCTTCAGCAATGCTGCGTCGGGGACATCGTGCTCCTCAGAGCTCTGCCCGCTGCTCGATCAAAGCATGTGAAACACGAACTGGCCGAGATCATTTTCAAAGTGGGCCGAGTTATCGACCCAATCACAGGAAAGCCCTGTGCAGGAACGGCCTACCTAGAGAGTCCACTCACGTCAGAGACCACTGACCTGAGCAAAACTCTGGAAGAACTCAAGATCTCTTCCACCTAGGGGAGAAGGAGCCAGAGGGATTTCCGTCTATGTGTCTCCTCTCTGACTCTCATTACTGACCGTCCAGTTTCTCTTGTGACATTAATGAAATAGTAAAAAGTAAATGAAGCCAAGAGCTTACGGTGTTCATAAAGCTTTATGTCATGTTTCCGATTCTCCGCACTGACCGTGCTTTCAGGCTACGCTGTCTGCTCACGTATGCTGCATCACTGTGTAAGCTTGCTACCCCAAAACCCATGTTTTATTTGTTTGTTTTGCTCTGTTTTTTTTTTCTCACAGAAATATTAAACTTATCTTAGTACCTTTAATTTGAAAAAAGGAACCCTTTTGATAAGAACGCATAAGATGCCAAGTGAGTGCTGGTGGTGCACACCTTTAATCTTTGCGCTGGGGAGGCACAGGCAAGTGGATCTCTGTGAGTTGGAGGCCAGCCTGTTCTACAAAGTGAGTTCCGGGACAGCTAGGGCTACCCAGAGAAACTCTGTCTTGAAAAACAAAATTAACAAAAACAAATCATAATTAGTCACGGCACTTTTCATTGTTTGGGGATTTGTTTTCTTTGAGAATGGGGCTCACATTTTAACCCAGGTTAGCCTCAAACTCCCAGCAATCTCTGCCCTCAGTTACCTGAGTGCTGGGATTACAGGCGTGAGCCACCATGTCCAGGAAGTTGCAGGACTGTGCATTTGAGATGGATGTTTCTGAATTGCAGTTTATCAGCGTTACAACTGACAATGACACTATTTTAAGGGCTATAATTTAAGGTTATTTTTAAGATTTATTTATTATGTCTAAAGTATTAATGCCTGCATGTATGCCTGCAGGCCAAAAGAGGGCACCAGATCATGTGGTTGCTGGGAATTGAACTCAGGACCTTTGGAAGAGCAGGCAGTGCTCTTAATTGCTGAGCCATTTCTCCAGCCCAGGTTTTGTTTTGTTTTTTTCCTTTTCTTGCAGAAACTTTGGTCTATGAATTTCACTTTTCTAAGACCTAGAAAGAGGCTTAGGGTGTATTTGAATTTCAGCTAATATGTATGATATGTGTTTCTTGTTTGTTTTGTTATGGTTTGGAGGTAGTGTCTCAGTTTACAGCCTAGAATTTACAGTCATCCTTCCTCAAGCCCCTGGGTAGCTGGAATGAATACATAGATGCATGCTACCAGGCCTAGCTTACTAGAGGTATGAGTGGTGGGCACAGCCATTGGTCATCAGGCTCCTGAAGTGGGGAGGATGCATAGGTACCCTTATGACAAATAGGACCCATGGAAGGTAAGTAGTGAGAGACCAAATAACTTTTCAAGAGATGGGATGGTACCAGAACTAAATTTTGAAATCTGTAGACTAGTAAAGGGTATGAAAAGGACATTTCAAACAGGAAAAAGTATAAACTTCTAAGTAAAAACATGAGCAATGAGGCTGGAGAGATGGTTCAGTGGTTATACTGGCTGTTTTTGCAAAGGACCCAAGTTCCATTCACAACAACCATATCACACAACTAAAAACTGCTAGGTCCAATTCCAGGTGATCTGGCGCCCTCTTCTGGCATCCATGAGCACTGCGTGCATGTGGTGCACAGGCATACATACATTCAAACAAACTCATGTATTGATCTTTATTTTTTAAAACATAACTAGGAGTTCTTAAAGCAGAAGAGAATTGCTGGGACATTTTGAGCATAGGTAGGCATCAGAGAAATAGGATAATGGATTGTTTAAGATTTTCAAAGAAAATGATGTATTTACAACATTGTAAGAAACAGAATAGAGTTAGATGAAAGGCTAAGAAACTGACTTTAAAAGATTGATCCTGCCAGGTGCTGGTGGTGCATGCCTTTAATCCCAGCACTCGGGAGGCAGAGGCAGGAGGATCTCTGAGTTCCAGAACAGCCAGGGCTACACAGAGAACCCCTGTCTGAGAGGGAGTGGGGCAGACGAGAAGAGACGGGACTGATCCTAAAACCTAAACCTTGTACAGAGGTGAGATGACTTATGTTCATAAGGAAAACTCTTGGCTTGGTGCCAGGATAGGTGATGGAAGGGAAAGCCTTTTATTGGATCCTAATGCTGCAATCCTCAGATACAGTTCCGGGTACTTGTACATGGGCAGATTCTCCTGAAGAGGATAGAGGAGCAGTGTCTCGGTTCCTAAGACCCCTTTTGGGGTCACAACCCACAAATTGAGAACCGCTGTTTTAGAATGTTTGGATCTCTGGCAGGTGGAGCTGTATGGTCCTCTCAGCATATGGCTGACACCTATCAGACCACACAGGTCTCCAGCTCTGAGCATCTGTAAAATAGATTAAAGTCCCCTGGGCTTGAGATGCAGCTCAGCAGTAGACTACTGGCCTGTCAATCACAAGACCATTGGAAAGAACTTCCTGATGATGTACACCTATAATGTAGCGCTCTTGCCACCAATCCTGACAACTCAAGTTTCATCCCTGGGATCCACTTGGTAAATGAAAAGAATGGGAAGTTTTTCTCCAGCTTTCACACACTTGACATGGTCCAAGTGCCTGCCTGCTCACACATGCACAAGTACATAAATGTAAATTATTAAATTAATTTAAAACTTTTAATTGGGCTTCAGGAAGACTCTTGTAATGAGGAATTAAGTGGTGTTCACCCTTAATCTCAGTACTCAGGCAGACAGAGGCCAGCCTGGTCCACATAACTGAGTGCAGGCCGGCCAAAGCTACATAGTGAGAAACTGTCTCAAAAAAGAAAGGGAGGAAGAAAAAGAGAGAGAAGGGAAAGGAAGGAAAAAGAAAATTATCAGTAGTTCTCAACTTTCTTAATGCTGCAACCCTTTAATACAGTTCCTGGCATTTATGTAGTCAGACCAGCCTGGAGATGGACAGAGGAGTGGTGTCAGTTCTTAAACCCATCAGAAATGTGTTTTCTGATGGTCTTAGGCAACCCTTGGGGGGTGGGGGGCATGATCCACATGTTGAAAGCACTAGGGCTTAGAGCCACAGACGGTGAGATACACCTGTAAACCAGCACTCAGGAGGCTGAGGTGGAGAACTGCAAATTCAAGACAAGCCTAGGCAATTTAGTAGACCCTACTTCAAAACTAAATTGAAGATATGCTGCTCATTAGTAGAGCATTTGCCTAGTATAATCACCAGTATTTCAGGGAAGAAAACTGAACTAAAGGAACTAATGAGAGCCCAGAGCAAAATGGCAACGAAGGGGGCAAAAAATACAGAATAAATAAATACTCTAATGCTAAGTAAAATGAAAGCAGAGCCAGCAAAGAAATGCATAAATGCCAAGTCTGCATCCCAACAGAGATGCAGGTGGAAGCGTGTGGGTGTCCATAAAGACAGCTGCACTCTGTCTTGGCACAAGGTCAGAGAGTTCAAAACTGTCCTCAGCAAGTCATAAGACCTAAAGGTCAAAGATGTGGCTACAGTAGGACGTTTGGCTGTCTTATTCTAAATAAAAACAGACCTGAATCTGAGGTGTGGCTACTCCTGACCCTCAAGGATAGGAACAAGAAGTTGAAGCTAAGGTGTGGTTACTGAACCCTTAGAATAAGCGAGGAAGAAAAGCCTGTTTGTTCTGTGTACATGATACTGTGTTCCCCTTTTTGGATAAGGTATATAAGAGTGGTGAAAAATAAACTCTTTGTGGCATTTTAGTATTGACTGATCTGCCCTCCTGACTTTTATCCTGTGTCTCTGTCTTTTCTTTTCCATCTATAGCTAGCCATTTCAGTATTGACAGATCTGCCCTCTTGCCTTTTATTCTGTGTCTGTCTTTTCTTTGTCGTCTATAGCTAGCCTTTCCCTCATCCACACTCCCCCCCCCCAACTCAGATATGAACTTCTTTCCCTCATCCCACTCAGGTACGGACTTGGGGCTGCTCAGCTGGTTGTGATTACAACCAGCCCCACAAAGACAGCTCCCGACAGAAGCGGGCAGATTGAGAGTTTGAGACCAGCCTGAATCGCCTGAGGGGGGCTGTTTAAATAAATATAAATAAGTAAACTTGGTATGATGATTTCTGCATATAATCTCCAGGATTACTGTCAGAACACAGCCCAAGAATGAAGTCCTTCCAGGAGAATTTTGGGAGAATTTTGTAAGAAAAGTCTATGAAAACAAGACAAGAGTCTCGTGGCCTCAGTTTCTCCAAGACATAAAATTGTTCTTGAATTGTGCTTTTGTGCCCCTCCCAGGTGTAGGGGACAGCTGAGTTTAATCCAGATTAGTCACTATTGCTTGCTGCTGTGATTATATGCCTCTCTGGGAAAACCTGTTTTTGCCATGTGTGTCTTGTCCTTGTGATTGTATACGTTACCCATATGATTCTTCTTAGTATAAACTGTGATGCTCTGAGTAAAGTTGGCTATTACATGAGGCTGCCGTCCGCCTCATTTTTAGGACTGTTCTCCCAGGTTCAACCACCTCAGGAGAGGTTAACAAATGAGCACAAATCTGAAGCCACACTGGGTTACACAGCAAGACCCTATCTCAAATAACTTAAGAAACTGAGGATCTGTGTAAGAAACACGGGGCCCACCCGCTCTTAAGGAGGCCCTGCCCCAGCCAGACTCATATCTGCCTGCCACAGATGGGTCTACAGTTGTATAAAACGCCCTCAGCCTTCTCCCCCTCAAAAGAACACGTGCCGGTCCCAATGTGAATCAGACCCCCACCACTCACAAGACATGCCCCGCCCCTGATGCCTCTTGCTATGTTAACATGTTCAAATTCTGCTTGTTAGAAAACTGCATCCATGAGGCTGGAGAGATAGCTCAGTGGCCAAAACCACTGGCTTCTCTTCCAGAGGACCCGGGTTCTCAGCACCCACATGGCAGCTCACGACTGTCTATGGCTCTAGTTCCCGGAATCCAACACAGATGTAAATGCAGGCGAAACACCAATGTACAAAATAAAAATAAAAAAAGAAAAGTGCACCCTTTGAGCTTCAAGATTACAGGTTGCAGTGAACCAGCTCCCATCCCTCCTCTTACCAACCATGCAGGCAGCCTTCCTCTTGGCCTCTGTAGCCTGGCCCTAGACCCTGAAGAGAGCTGAGACCCAGGCTGTTCTGTTTCTGATTCCTTTGGATCTAGCTCTGGTTTTGCCTACTCTTGTCTTGCTGAAGTATCCATGGTTATATCTGTAGCTCTTTTATTATCCTTGTAGAATACATTTTCCCCTATCAGCTATTTCTCTACTTTCCTCATGCTGCTACCCTATAATACAGTTCCTCATGTTGTGGTGACCCCCAACCATAAAATTACTTTCACTGCTGCTTCCTAACTGTAATTTGCTACTGTTGTGAATCATAATGTAAATATCTGATATGCAGATGGCCTTAGGCGGCCTCTGTAAAAGGGGTTTGACCACCAAAGGGGTCATGACCCACAGGCTGAAAACTACAGTTCTATGCTGTGTTCACCCAGAACCAGGCCTTTTAAGTTGTCCCTGCTTTCACTGATGGGACCTTCCATTGCTCCTCCAAGAAATTTCTTGACCCATCCATCACCTCACCCCCATTATTCCACCACCCCGCATTCCATGCTGACTTCCCAGCCTGTGAAACTCTCCATCTTAACTCTTGACACACTGACCTAATCAGGCACTAGACAGGGCCTCAGCATGGTCCACACCCAATGACTGCTGAGATGAATAAATAGTTCCTAGACTACAAGAGTTCCGGTATCTGTCCACACAGAGTGCATGGGTATCTGTCTACCCAGAGTGTATTTAGAAAGTGTTACTTCTAAGCTGAGCCATGGTGGCACAAGGCTTTCATCCCAGAACTTGAGAGGCAGAAGCAGGCAGATCTCTGTGAGTTCGAGGCCAACCTGGTTTACAGAGCAAGACATTCAGGGCTATACAGAAAAAAAAAAAAAAAAAAAAAAAAAAACCCTATCTCGAAAAAAACCAAACCAAAATGAGATGTTATAGCTGGATGTGGTAATACATACATCTAACCTCAGCATTTGGGAGGCTGAATCAGGAGTATTGCTACAAGTCTGAGGTCAGCCTGGGCTACACAAATTTCTGGCCAGCCTACACTACAGTGTGTCTAAAACGGGGGTGGGGTGTATGTTTATGATCCCAGCTCTTGAGTGTTGAGGTCAAGAGGGCCGGGAAGGTCATCCTTGGCTATGAAGTTTGGGGGCAGTCTGAACTACACGAGATCCGGGCTAAAAACAGACTGAAAAAGGCTAGCCTGAAGTGCACAAAGCCCCGAGTCCCACCCTCCAGCACTGCAGAAACCAAGCTTAGTGAAACATGCCTCTATAACCCCCAGCATTTAGGAAGCACAGACAGGGAGCTGCGACCTTCAAGGACCTCCTGTACACCACGACCCTGAAAGGCAGCCTGAGCTACGAGATACCCTGTCTAAAACAAACAACAGAAAAACACGAATAGCGGGGCACAAGAGCTCAAGCCTGTAATTCCAGCATGGGGGCCGCCTGCGAGGAGGAATTACCGTGAAGTTGAGGATAGCCTGGGCTACTGTGGGAGACCTTGTCTCAAATATACAAAGTGTGTGTATGAGAGAGAGACAGAGACAGAGACAGAAAGAGAGAGTTATTTGGGGGAAATGACATTTACACGACAAAAACGTCAAAAGTAATTCGTAACATCATAAAAGCTTCAAAAGTAATTTGTAAAGAGCGGGTCCCTCCTATCGTCTCTGGACTCTCCTATCCACAAACCTACTCCTTCCTTTCTTGTGGCTCTCGCGGGGTACATTCCTGCACTGACCACTTTCCTTTCCCGTGCTTCTGGGCACGGAGCTCCCCTACCGCTGTCTTCAGCTGCTGGTTGGCGCGCCCCCTGGCGGCAGCACCGTGCGCCGCCGCAGTCGCACGCTGCTCCCCCTGGCGGCCGCTCCCCAACACTACAGCGGCCTAGCGCCCTGCCCCGCCCTAGCCTGCTCGGCCCGGCCGGGGGAGGGGTCGCGGCGGCGGCGCCGTCAGCGGCACCCGGGCGGTAGGAGCTTCAGGCTCCGGAGCAAAGATGGCGGCACGAGTGCTGCTCGCGCGAGGAGGCCTGCTGCGGCCAGCCGCCCCTGGCAGCTTCCTGCCCGGGCTCCGGTGAGCAGCGCCGCCCTTTCCGGGGCCCGGCCGGGGAGGGGCCGCCATGGGGCGAAGGGCGCAGGGTCCCCGGGGCGGTCTGTGGGATCCGCCGGGGGAGGGTGGGGGACGGCCGAGGGCTGGCGTGGCTGGAGCGCCTGCCCGGCCCGTGGGGCTCAAGGTCACGGTCCTGCCGCTGCCGCCGGCGCCGCCCTTGCCACGGCCGCCCGGGGCCGGGCTCGCGGGCCACGGCCGCCCGCAGCCTCCGCGCACTGCGCCCTCCGCAGCCGCGATGCTTCGCCCCACGTTGGGGAGAAGTGACATGATGGCAGGTCCCCCGCCACCCTCCCGGGGCGGGACACTCTTTTGACTTAAATTTGAAAGCGGAGTGGATCGGAAAAGTAATCGACAGTAGCCAGCGGTAGTAGATGGCGGAGTTCACGTTCAAACTTTTGTTTTTGTTTTTTTTTGTTGTTGTTGTTTTTTTTTTCTTTTCCTAGCCTCAGTGCATTTTTGAATCTGTCACCTTGACATATTAACAACATAATCAAAGGCTATCCTAATTTACCGATAGATTTGTTGTCCCTTCTTTACTTTGTGTGGTTGTTTATTTTTAAACGGTTTATGTGTGAAAGTGTTTGCCTGCATGTATATATGTATATGTACCTCGTATGTGCCTGGTGCCAGTGGTAGCCAGAAGGTTTGGATTCCGGAACTGGAGTTACTGAGGGTTATGAGCCGCCATGTGGGGGCTGGGAATTCAGTCTGGGTCCTCTACAAGAGCAGCAAGTGTTCTTAACCACTGAGCCATCTGGCCAGCCCCTACTGATTTTTTTGAGACAAGGTCTTGATACGTGTATCCCTGGTTGGTCTGAACTTTCTGCAAACCAGAACTAAAGTTGCAGGTGTGTGTGTGCACTACCAAGCCCAGCCTTGGCTAATTGAAATGTTGCCTTTTTATTTAGTGCCGGCTTGCCCACACGAGTGTATAATTGGTTTTCTTCCACCGTGTAGGTCTCAGAAATTGAACTTAGTTCATCAGACTTAGCTGCCAGTGCCTTTACCCTTTAAGCCAGATCAGCAGCCCTGGAACTTTTTTTTTTTTAAGATTTGTGTGTGTGTGTGTGTGTGTGTGTGTGTGTGTGTGTGTGTGTGTGTGTGTGTTATGCCTGCATGTGTGGTATGTGCACAGTGGGCATGCCTGGTGCCTACAGGAATCAGAAGAAAACATCCAGTCCTCTAGAACTAGAGTTAGAGGTGGTTGTGAGCCCCCACATGGGTGCTGGGAATGGAACACTGATCTTCTGGGAAAGGATCAAGTGGTCTTAACCCCTGAGCCATCTCTCCAGCTCTGTGTGAGCATTATATAATGTGATCGTTTAATTTAGTAGCAATCTTAAGTGTGGGTGTGGGTTCCAGAAGATGGCCCCTTACAGAGACTTGGGAAAGAGTGAACTGTGTGTCAGGCCTATTGCCTTTTCTAGGACATATGGCAACTTTTTTTTCTTGGAGACAGGGTTTCTCTGTAGTTCTGGCTGTTCAGGAACTTGCTCTGTAGACCAGGCTGGCCTCAAATTCACAAAGATCCACCTGCCTCTGCCTCCTATGTGCTGGGCTGCAGCTGCCACCACCATACAGGGACAGATGCAACTTGTAGATGCAAATTATTTAAGTCAGGTGTAATATGTTTTCGAGTTGAATGAACAAACAACTTTTACATCTGTGGCTACTAAACAAGCAATCCTAGCCCTTAAAGTTTGTGTTTTGTTCCTTGGGAAACAGGTTTCAGGCAGCTAAACCCCAAGGTGTTCACTCAAGACCTAATGCAAAGTTAATTGTAAAACTGGCATGTTAGAGATTTGGACCTACCAGGTACCCCTACTTCCTGCTGGAGCCAAATGCCTGGTACCCCAAATGCCCTGATGTTCCTTGAAAACACTCTCACCCTCCCCTCTACCCTCTGACTTTCTGGGAGCTATTCAGAGAGGAGGAAGGAGGGAGGATCCAGGGCAGTTTAGAACCTGGTAAAGTTTGAGGTGCTGGCCCTTCAAATGAAAACACCAAATGTCTGGGCTATGGGTAGCTGATGGGAATTGTCAGACTATAGGAATGTTGCTAGACACTTGGGTTTCTTAATGCTGTGTGGGTTTTATGGAGTTTTTGTTTTCATTGTTTTGTTTTTAAGCCACACTGATAGATGGACTTGTTTTAAAGAAGACTCTAGCTAGTGCAGAAGTCGAGAAGGAAGTCCTAGTATGTGCCAGCATTTACAGTCTGATTGGGTAGAGGAGACTGAGCCAGCGAGGAAGACAGGGAAGGAGCAGCTGGCGCCAACATTATGTGACAGCTGTCATAGGGGGATATTTATTGGACTGCTCAGCTGTGCCTGATTCTGGCTAAAAGGTTAAATAAGATGATATTAAAAAAAAAAAAAACTCACCTACACGAGTGTTGGGGTGACCTTGCCACATGAGTTTCAGAAAGGAATCGGCTCTTTGTGGGAGTCCCGGGCTTGGGTTCTCTCTAAATTATCTTATTTAGCTATGGTTTGTATTAGGCCCAGAATTCTCGGCTGTTTACTAGACAATTGCACTAATGCCTGAAGGTACTAGAAAGGACTTAATACCCAGGATTTAGTTCATGTCCCTCCCACAAAGCTGCTCTCTTCCCAATAATGGAACATTTCTCATTGTCCAGGCCAGAAGTCAGGCCTTCTCCAAGCCTGTGCTGCCTCCCACCCTGCCATTTCTGCTTCCAAATGTCTCTGCTCCCATTACCCTTTGCCAGCAGCAACACTTGTCTGGATTTCTATGAAGAGTATGAACTTGATCCCATCATTGAAGGGGACAGATAAACAATTCTAAGAGGAAATTTTTCCCATTATAAAAATCTATTAGCAAAAAGGGGGAAAAAAAAAAGGAAAAAAAAAAAACTATTAGCCAGGCAATGGTGACGGAGAGGTGGCTCAGTGGTTAGTACTATCGCAGAAGACCTGAGTTCGGATCCTAGCATCTACATCAAGCAGTTCATAAGCACCTATAACTCCAGCTTGGGGGGAATCTGGTCCCTCTGGCTAGCATCACACCTTGTCCAGGTGTAGCTTGCAGAACCTAGCCACCCTGCCTGTGTGGATCTCTTCCAGCCGCTCTTGCTTCCCACCCTCTGCTCTCGTGCCTTTCTGAGCTCTTTGCTGTCCCAGAAGTCTGCCATCCAGTTCCACGACACTGTGACCTTGTACATGTTGTTCTCTCCAACCAGAATTATCACCTGCCTTGTCCATCTGTCCTGCTTGGCCTCCAGAGCAGAGCTGCAGTGTCTCTACTGGAGTCCCTCTCGCTCCTCTGATTCCAAGCTGATGATTCATTCCCTTGAGCTCTGGCTGTGTTTGTCAGCTTTGGTATCTGTGCTGTTTTCCCCAGGAGAATGAATGGGCATCTGGCTGAACTTGGTATCAACAGAGCCTAGTGTATAAAGCTTATTCTAAAGTCCAGTATTTGATAGAAAGTGGGGAGCCCTTCAACCCGTGTGTGTGTGTGTGTGTGTGTGTGTGTGTGTGTGTGTGTAAAGTATTAAATGCAATAAAAAAATTAAATAGCTGTGTGTGTGTGTGTGTGTGTGTGTGTGTGTGTATATATATATATATATATATATATAATGCATGCTTGTGTGCATTTCTGAAGGACACATTGAAAACAATTAGAGTGGGACATGCCTGTAATCTGAGCACTTAGGAGGCAGAGACAGAAAGATCAAAAGTTCAAAGCCAGCCTCAGCTACATAGTGAATTTCAGGTCAATCTGGGCTACTTGAGAATAGATCTCAGAATAGAAAACCAAATACACTCCTAAGTGCCAAGTAAATATTGATGATGGAGGAGAAAAATTTCATAATAATTGCTTTGGTCTTAAGTGAAATTCCTAGTGCAGTATTTTTTTCTCTTTTTTTAACATTTTCATTTGGTGGTGGTGGTGATAAGACAAGAGTCTCACACTGTAAGCTAGTTTGGTGTGGGACTCCCTGTGTAGGCCAGGCTGGTCTCAAATCTGAGACAGTTTGGCTCAACCTCAACTAGCCACTAGGTACTCTTTTCTTAATAGGTCTACTAACCGGTTACAACTTACTTGAACAAAAAGCCCCACAATTTAGAAAGTTTTATATCTATGCATATGGGTGTTTTGTCTGCGTGTATGTCTGTGAACCATGTGTGTGCCTGCTGCCCTTGGAGGCCAGGAGACAGCGTTGGGCTCCCTGAGACTAGAATTGCACAGTTGTGAGCTGCCGTGTGTGTGTGTGTGTGTGTGTGTGTGTGTGTGTGTGTGTGTGTGTGTGTGTGTGTGTGTGCTGGGAATCTCACACTTATGTGCAGGGTGTTTGGATCAGGCCCACCCTTCCCACTCTCCCAGGCCCTGCTCTCACACCCCCCTCCCAGCTCCGTGTCATCTTTTTTATTGCCCTCTACTGAGTCCGGTGAATGCTACCTGTATGCACATGGTTGTGGGCCATCCACTAAAGCAAAGGTTCTCAACCTTCCCAATGCTGCGACCTTTTAATTCAGCTCCTCATGCTGTGCTGACACCAACCACGCAATTATTTTTGTTGCTACTTCATAACTGTAATTATGCTGCTGTTACAAATCATAATGTAAATGTCTTTTTCCGATAGTCTTAGGCGACCCCTGTGAAAGGGTCATTTGATCCCCCAAAGGCATTGAGACCCACAGCTTGAGCACTGCTGCACTAAGGCATAAGCAGCGTCCACCAGGAGCCGTGCTGGTAAAGGACACGGACTGGAGAGACAGTGAAAAGCACTGTTGCTCTTGCAGAGGACCCGGGATTGGTCCCCAGCGCCCACATGGAGCTCACAGCCATCTATAACTCCAGTTCCTGGGATCTTAGTCCCTCTTTTGAACCCTTTCAGGAACAAGCCACACACATGTACATGTATGCAAGCATATATGTAGGCAAAACACTTAATCACACAAAATAATTTTTAATCTTTTGGTTTTCTAAGACTGGGTTTCTCTGTATAACATCCCTGGCTGTCCTGGAATGCTCTCTGTAGAACAGGCTGGCCTTGAACTCACAGAGATCCAACTGCCTTTGCCTCCCCAGTGTTAGGATTAAAGGTATGTGCCACTACCGCCCAGCTAGGCAGTCTGGTTTTTGTAAAAGATAAGTAAAGGCTGTGAAAAAGCTAGCTGATGCTTAGTGGGCCTGTCTGGACTTCAGCAGTGGCATAGGTAAGAATCATGAATTCTGTGCTCTGTGTACGGTTGACAGTGGAATCCAAGAGGAGAAACTGATGGTCAGTAAGCAAACTTGGTGCCAGCGGTGCCTGCCACCCCAGAGTGTTTCCATCCAATGTCCTACAAAAAGATGAGCGCATGGCCGAGGGCTCGGGAAGAGACTAAAAGCAGAAAGATTCAGGGGCACACTGATGAAAACAGCTCATTCAGAGCAGACAGAAGGACCAGCAAAAGAAAGTGGAACAGAATACTGCAAACTTTCCAAAGGAGGAGAGGGAAGCAGTCTTTAAGAAAGGAAAAACACATAGTAGAGTTATCCTCTTCAAAGCCCTGTTGGCATCACCAGGTACAAGCACAGATAGAGTGCAATCAAGATTGGATTACTCCAATCAACTAAACCACATAGAATTTCTCACCCCACCCTCCTTACTGGCTGTACTTTCAATGAGGCAGAACCATTAGAACAGGTAACTCATCTGGCAAGAGTAGCTTCAGGCCACCCGCCAATGAGCTGTCTTCCCAGCAGTCTGTTGTACTCTGGAGAATAGGAGAAGCCACTATTCAGATGACCTTCATACATGTTTTATAAGACCAAATAAACAACAAGTTAAAGCGTAGAAAAGCATTTCAAACATTTTATGTGTGTGGGTGTTTTGCCTGCATGCATGTGTACCACTTACCTGCCTGGTGGCCGTGAGGGCCAAAAGAAAGCTGCAGGTTCCCTGAAGCTGCTATAGACAGTGTGAGCTGCCGTGTGAGTGTTAGAACGTGAGCCCTGGTCCTCTGGAAGGGCAGCCAGTGCTCTTTGTTGCTGAGCCATCTCTTGTCCAACTCTTAAAAAATATATTAAACAAAGCCAGACACGGTAGCACACACCTTTAATTCTAGCACTCAAGAGGCAGAGGCAGGTGGATTTCTGTGAGTTTGAGGGCAGCCTGGTCTGCATAGCAAGTTCCAGGCAACACACTGAAGACCCTGCATCATAATACAATGAAAACCAAGCCAGGCACAGTGGTACACACCTGTAATCAGAAGCCAGATTGGATATATAGGAAGGTCAAGGTGAGCCAAAGATGTATAACCAGACTGCCTTAAAAAAAAAAAAGTAAATTAGCATTTTAAATTTTTTATTAAAATAAAATGTGCTATGATTCATCTAGATGCTCTTCAAAATAAGTTTGTTTTTTATATTCAAAGAATGAATTGATGTTTGGCAGAAACAAGCACTGCATGACATCAAAGAAAAAGAATCTCAGGCTGGCCTCAAGCTCTCTATCTCTCTGCTTCAACCTCTGGAGGGCTGAGATTGTTAAGATTGTTTTACCATTTTTAGTTACGTCTGTGTGTGAGTATGTATGTGGGAGTGCACTGCCCGCAGAGGTCAGAGCTATGGGATCCCCTAGAGCTGGAGTTACAGGGTGGTTGAGAGCTGCCTAATGTGGATGCTGGGAATTGAACTCAGGTCCTCTGCAAGAGCACCCATACATATTCTAAGCTGTAGAGCCATCTCTCCAGACCTCAGAAGCAAGTTTTAAAGTACTTTCTGTATATCAGATGCTATTCTTAGTACTTTAAGTGTGTGATCTGGAAGTATGTACATTTTTTTTTTTTTTGCACTTAAAAATGTATGAAAATGGGGGCTGGCAAAATGGCTCAGTGGGTAGAAGTGCTTGCTACACAGTCCTGATGACCTGAGTTCAATCCCCAAAACGAACCTTACAAGGCCACTTGCAGTGCCAGGCATCTGTAACCCCAATGCACCCATATGCAGTGCCAGGCATCTGTAACCCCAGTGCACCAATATCGAGATGGGAGGTATAAACAAGTTTGAGGGCCAGTTAGCCTGGAGGCTGCGGTGTGTCGGAAAGGAGAGAAAATGACTCTTGTCACTCTGACCTCCATGTCCTTGCTGTGGCAACACACCCTACACTCGCAGAGACCCCAGACTATTTTCCAATCAGTTTTTAAATTGTGTATAAATTGAGTTTCATTTCTTTATTTTTTTCTAATAATAGGTTTCATGTATTTATCCTTGCACCTTGCTCGTCTTGCCTCCCCATGGGGAAGGGGGGGGTATGGAGAACCGTTGTGCTTCCAGAAGCGTGACATAACTTAAGAACACTAAGGTCGTCACACTTGTGAATAGATTTAAGAAGGCTATTTCCATCCTTTCCTAGGGGAGTGACGTCCTCAAGTCACAGAGCTCGGGAAGACAGCTGGCTCAAGTCCTTATTTGTCCGAAAGGTGGATCCAAGGAAAGATGCACACTCCAACCTCCTGGCCAAGAAGGAGACGAGCAGTCTGTACAAGTTACAGTGTGAGTAGCATCGCCGCTGTCCTCGAGCTTGGCTCGGCCTGTCTGTCCATAAGTTCATCACCCCATTTTCTTTTCATTTCAGTTCACAACGTTAAGCCGGAATGCCTAGACGCATACAACAAAATTTGGTACGTGTCTCAAACTATCACTCTCTGGGGTGGGTGTGTAATGATCTCCATAGCAGAGGAGAGACCTTTGATCTCCCTAAAGCTGAATGTTCAAAGGGTGGCTGAGTCTGGGTGGGGGAGCGGGTGGGGGACTGCCAGTGGCCTTTTAGTTATGAGCACTCCCAGAGTGCTTCACCCAGGAAGACCCTCGGAACCATCTGTGACTCTGGCCTTGAGTCTGTCCAGGCCTTCCTGGCTGCCTCTGGATTGTTAGCAATTGCAAGTATGACCTCCATTGTTTTTCCCTAAGTAAGGCTGTCACATTGAAGCCCTGTGTGCAGAACTGGGGTGGGCTTGGTGACACGGCCTGTAATGCCAGCACATGGAAGGTGAAGACAGAAAGATTAGTTTAGATAGTCATTCTTGACTATATCGTGAGTTCCAGATAGCTTGGGCTGCAATGTAAAACTCTCTAAAACGTCACAAAGAGAGCCATATGTAGTGTTGCATGCCTTTAATGCCAGCCGGAGAGAGCCCGAGGAAGGCAAATCTCTCTGTGAGTTCAAGGCCAGCCTGATCTACACAGTGAATTCCAGACCAACACCCTGTCTGGCTATTTTTTTCCCCCAATACATTGAAAATAAAGGATCTGGAAGGATGGCTCAGTGGTTAAGAGCACTTGTTGCTCTTGCAGAGGGACCTGGGTTCAGTTGTCAGCACCCAAGTGATGAATGAATATTGACTGCCTTAGTTGCTTTTCTGTGGCTGCGCTGTGATGCCATGCCCGAAGCAACTTAACAGAAGAAGCATTTTATTGGGGGCTTGCCGTTTCAGAGGGTGAGTCTGTGTAGCCATCACGGTTGGGAGCACAGCAAGCAGGCAGGCAGGCCGCTGGTAGAGCAGTAGCCCACAGCTTACATCCTGATCCTCAAGCATGAGGCAAAAAGAGAGAGCTAGCTGGGAGTGGCATGGGCTTTTGAAACCTCAGACTCTACCCTGCCATGACTCACCTCCTCCAACAAGGCCACACATACTAATCCTTCTCAAACTAAGTTTCACCAACTGGGGACCAGACCAAGCATTCAAATATATGAGCCTATGGGATCTGTTCTCATTTAAACCACCACCAGTTCCAAGGAATATAGCGCCCTCTTCTGACCTCCACAGTCACTGCATGCACATGGTACACAGGCATGCATGCAGGCAAAACTACCTGTACACATAAAATAAAAACAAATCTTGGCTGCCCGTGGTGGCATATGGCTTTAATCCCAGCACTTGGGAGACAGAGACAGGTAGATGTCTTTAGTTTTAATCCAGCTTGGTCTATAAAGAGAGTACCAGGGTAGCCAGGGATACCTAGAGAAATCCTGTCTCAAACAATAATAACAATAAACCTTTAAGTAATAAATGTGGCCAAAAACAAAGATGTTTATCTGTTAGTTTTTCCCTCACAAAGCATTTTCTCTGCGCTTATGCTTCGCTGGGTCATCTTTCTTGTCCTGTCTGTGTCCTATCTGAGATTCCTGGCTGTATGTCTTATATGTATTTGGATGGCTTACACGCACTTCAAACTCAACACCCCAAATCACCCACTCTCCTTCTGTCCCTGCCTTGTTATATTTAACTCTTTCCTGGGTTCTGGGACATCATGCACTGAGGGCTGGCATTCTTTACCTGCCTTGTCATTTTGTTCCCTGTACATTCCTCCTTTGCCTCCCTCTCAACAGTTACCTTCTCTTCTATCTGCCCTGACTGGAGTGACAGGTCCCTTATCTCCCTGGCGACCATTACCCCAGAGCTTGTCGGGTGATCTGTTTGAGTTCTGTTTTCTTCCCTAATCGTGATTTGTTTTTGTTTGTTTTTCCTTTTCTTTAGAACCCTCAGCAGCATTTGACCCCCTAGCCTAACTGCTGCCTGGCCTTTAGAGCCTGCTGTCAAGAGATCCCACCCAACCCATCCGGTCCTCAGTGCAAATACAACCTGTCCCCAGCCTCCGCTCAGATAAGGCCTGGGTTTGTAAGAGCAACTTTGGAGCCCTGTACAAAAAACTGACTGATTCCATATGTGAGTCTATGTAAGGCCTGGGGCCATTGTCAGCCCTCCACCCCTGCCAAGGACTTCTCTGGGCCCCACCTTGATTGTCCAGTCTGATGTCACTCCTCTGTGATAGCTCCACTGCACGGCTGTTTATTTCCTGTTCACATCAGGGCACAGAAAGAAACTCATCCTGAATTTATTCTCCCACTCCCCAGATCTGCATTATAAGATCCAGTCCTGGATCTTATATCAGGCACATCTAATATCATATTTTAAGTTAAGAAAAAAAAATCAATGGACACAAAAAAAGTAAATGTCACCTCTCAAGAAATTGGCATGAAAATGGCTGTCCTTGGTGGCGCATACCTGTGATTCCAGAATTCCAGAATCTGAGGCAGGATTGTGAGTTCAAACCAACCCAGAATATGTAGTAACATATCTCAAAAGCAACAACAGAATTAGGGAATGTGTTAGCGTGTAGCTCTAATGAGACAGTGACACAGTGGAGGGAAGGGGGCAGAGACAGGATATCAGTGCATTTGAAGCCCATATACTTTACATAGCAAGTTCCAGAGGCTGGCCATGGCTACACAGCAAAATCCTGTGTAGATACATACATACAGGCCAGAGCTACACAGCAAAATCCGGTAGATAGATAGATAGATAGATAGATAGATAGATAGATAGATAGATAGATAGACAGACAGATAGATAGGGAACACTGGGAGCACTGGCTCTTCCAGAGGTTCTGAGTTCAATTCCCAGCAACCACATGGTAGCTCGCTACCGTCTGTAATGGGATCTGATGCCTTCTTCCAGCATGCAGACATGTGCAGACAGAGCACTCATAGAAAAAAGAAAAGCAAAACTAAATGACAACATGTAATACTTGTCACCAGCCTACTATAATTATGATGTGTCATTGGCAGATAAATGGAACCAGTAACATTTCTTTTTTCTTTCAGTTTTTTGAGACAAGATTTAGGATTAATTTTCTGTATATCCAGGCATGGCGGCATATGCCTATAATGCCAGCACCTAGAAGAAATCAGTCCCAAGTTTAAGGTCATTGGCAGCTACATGAGACCCTGTCTACACCATAGGAAGGTTTCTGTGGAGTTAAGCTTAGATATGACACCTGTTAAAAGTCACACATGGCGGCAACTTGCCAAGGCTCAGGCACCAAGCCTGCTCTTGGTGGTCCTAAGTCAGTTGGTGTGTTCATTGTGTTACTTCTGAGATGCCTGTAGCTGGCTGAAGTGAGTGCAGTGTGACAACATGCAAAAAGCCAGTTGTTGCTTCCAGTGCATATTTCATTTTGATTCCTCCACGTTGCTGCACACTGGTGGCCTTGGGGACTGTGGAGGCTGGCTTGTTTCATACCACCGTGTCTGGCTGTTGTCTCTCTTCCCAGAGGCCTGCTTCTCTGCCTTGCTCTGCTAGCTGTCTTGAGTGCTTTTTCCTGCTTTCTGATGTCTTCCATGATCTTGTATGTAACTCCCCGTCTTCTTTCTCTATAGGAGCAAGCAGAATTTAACTTTTGTAAACATCACATTCCCAAATAGCTTTTTCCTTCTTCCTCCTGAAAGAGCAAATAATGGACCCATCACTCCTGGACTCCTGGGACCTTTGGTCCTTTGTAAACAACTTTATCAAACTGCAGGAGTTGCTTGTAACCCTTGTAAATAACCTGGGGTTAAAACCTAAGCTGTTGATAAGTGCGTGCTGATAGACAACGGAATTTGGCTAACACTTCAGTTCCGGACTTCATCTCACAAATATGCTGGGGGGGGGGGGGCTGGAGAGATGGCTCAGTGGTTTAGAGGACTTGTTACTCTAACAAAAAGACTCCAGGTTGACTCCTAGCACCCACACGGTGACTCACAACCATCTGTAAGTCTAGTTCCAGGGGATCTGATGCTCTCTTCTAGCCTCTGTGGGGGGCACAGGCACACACGGTATACAGACATACATGCAGTCAAAACACTCATACACATAAAAATAAATACATCTAAAACAAACAAAACGATATGCTGTGGGGTCAGGTACTAGAACACGTAGGGAGTGGTTACATTCCAAATGATGCTTCCTGCTGTCGACAGGGAAATCTCTCACCTGTTTAACCAAAATTGCTGTCTCTTCTATTTAAGTCAAGAAGTGTTACCAAAGATCCATGAAGGCAAGCAGTACCCTTGTACCTTGGTGGGGACATGGAACACGTGGTACGGCGAGCAGGATCAAGCGGGTAGGAAGCAGAAGTCTTTGGGATAAATATCTTCATGCTAGTTTGCCATTCAAACTATTTGTAATGTAATGCTTGTTTTTTTTCAGTCCTTTTTGAGTCTCATTCTGATTTCCTGGATCAAGTGGTTTCTTTAGTAACTCGCTGTAAAAGTTTTTTGTTTTTAATGTTCAAATCTGTTATGGAAACTTGTAGTATGACTCAATGGCAGATTCAAAACACACTGCAATGTTGTTCTGTGTTCACATGGTGTACACAAGATACATTACAATGTTATACTGTGTTCACATGGTGTACACAAGATACTTTACAATGTTATACTGTGTTCACATGGTGTACACAAGATACATGACAATGTTATACTGTGTTCACATGGTGTACACAAGATACATGACAATGTTATACTGTGTTCACATGGTGTACACAAGATACTTTACAATGTTATACTGTGTTCACATGGTGTACACAAGATACATTACAATGTTATACTGTGATCACATGATGTACACAAAATATATTACAATGTTGTACTGTGTTCATGTGATAGGTACAAGGCATTCTACAATGCCATACTGTGTTCATGTGACATGTATCTATATTATCAAGGTAAGAGTGCCTTGACACTAAGTATGTACTGTCTTTTAAAATGCATTTCAGTCCACCTCTGGAGGTATGAAGGAGGCTACCCAGCCCTCACGGAGGTCATGAATAAACTCAAAGAAAACCAGGTAACAATTTTGAAAAAAAAAATTATATATAGATGTAGATGTGCTTGTGTAGTCTTTTTGATTTTTTTAAGACAGGGTTTCTCTGTATTGCTTTGGAGGTTGTCCTGAAACTCACTCTATAGACCAGGCTGGCCTCAAACCCACAGAGATCTACCTGCCTCTACCTCCCGAGTGCTGGGATTAAAGGCGTGGGCCACCAACACCCAGCAACTTGTGTAGTCTTAATGACACAGGGTGTTCACACAGAACTTCATGAAGACACTGTTAGCAGCAGCTTTTGTTAGTAAACCATTTAGTTTTCCTAGTAGAAATTTCATCATATGAGCTCTTAAAAGTGTATGTCTGCATGAAACTATGAGTTTTATTACTATCAAAATTAGTTCCTCCACGATAGCACAGTGCATCTGACAAGACAGGACTTTAACCCTGCATGATAGACACAGCCCTGGATTACAATTAGAAACTGTCAGCCACATATGTAGTTTTTGTTTTCCTTTTAAATTTTTTTTGGTTTGTTGCGATGGTCTCATATAGCTCAGGCTAGCCTCAAACTCCTTATGTACCTGGGGTGGCCTTAAGTTCCTCTCCTACCTTCCCAAACACTAGGGTAGTGAGCCACTATCCCTGGTTAATGTGGTGCTGTGGATCAAACCCCAGCTCAGTAGTTTAAGGACTTGTTGCTCTTGCGGAAGGCTGAGGTTTGATTCCAACACCCACTGTGGCTCACAACCATCTGTAACTCCAGTTCTAGGTGATCTGATGCCTTTTTTCTGACCTCCGTGGGTGTTGGCATATGCATGGTGCACATATATGCATGCAAGCAAACATTCATACACATGAAATAGAATAAATAAATCTTTTTTTAAAAAAAGCACAAAAAGTATCTGGATATATTAGGAAGTGAGAAAGGATGCTGTATTATAAAACTGTCTTATAAAAACTAAGTCTTACTTATAACCATATCCTGTGGAATTCAGTTGTTACTAAAGTATATTTATATATCGGTATCTGAATATTTCATGAGCATATTTTTTTTTTACCCAAAGGAATTTGTAAATTTCCGTAAAGCCAGAAGCGACATGCTTCTCTCCAGGAGGAATCAGCTGCTGTTGGAGTTCAGTTTCTGGAATGAGCCAGTGCCGAGATCAGGACCCAATATATATGAACTCAGGTCCTACCAGCTCCGAGTAAGTGGCAAATGCAGGCCAGCTTTCTCCATACAGCTTCCTGGTGCAGACAGTAAGGCAGAAGTGAGCATTTTGTTATGTGTGTTTAGCATCTTATATCTATTTTTCAGGGGTGGTGGTGGTGATTGGAAATAGGGTCCCCCATAGCCTGAGTGCTGGGATTACAGACATTCAGCACCATATCCAGTTTATATTTTAATTTTACTTGTTTTTTCCCAATCTGATCTTTTTTGTTTTCCTTTTTTTTTCTCTCTCTCTCTCTCTTTCTCTGCCTTTTTCTTCTGCTAAGTTCTTTTGTACCTATGGCATTATGTATAATGTTCACTACTTGATGAATTTCCAAGTAGTTTTTTGAGGCTGGCTTCAAACTTGGCATATCACCAAGGATAGCCCCGAACACCTGGCCCTCCTGCTTCTACCTCCAGAGCACTGGGATCACAGGTGAATGCCAACACATCTGGTATATACAGTGCTGAGAATCCAACCCAGAGTTCTGTGCATGGCAGGCAAACACTATTAACTGAGCTATATTACATCCCCAGGCCCAAATCCCATTCTGTTTGAGGAAGGGCCTTGAGTGCAGAACCAGGCACCCTAGACAGCAGCTACACTTGCTGAACCAAGAATGCCTAATATACACGAAGTGTTGCACAAATTTTACAGCACTGTCTGAGTGAGAATGAGAGTGAGCCAAGCCTGGTGGCCATTGCCTTTAAATCCAGTCCTTAGGAGGCAAAGGCAGGCAAATGTCTGTGAGTTCAAATCCACTCTAGTCTATATAGTAGGTTCCAGGGCAACCACGGCAACATAGAGAAATCCTATCTCAAAAAATAACAAAAAGAACTAAATTTTTAAAAAAATGAGAATTTTTTTACAACCTTCTAGATGTGTTCACTCTGTGACTAAAAAGAACGACCTTGATATAGCTCTGTTTTTAGTGATAACACTGTAATTGTATATACAATAGGAAACATGGCAAATTGTGTCCATTACCCATCTTCTTTCTATATCCATCCTTCACCCTTCACAGCCTCCAGTGACAGCGGCATTACAAGGTGTACATCTCAGGGATCTGATGATCACCCTTGTACCGGGGAGGTGGAGAGAGGCCCCTCAGTGAATCAAAGGATGAACTGACTGTTCTACCATGTGAACTCAGAACAGCGTTGTGAACACAGCACAACATTGTAGTGTATCTTGTGTCCACCATGTGAACACAGACACAGTACAGCATTGTACTGTGTGAACACAGTACAACATTGTAGTATGCCTTGTATCATCATTCATGGAGGACTTACTCTCAGAGTATGTGTAGGTTGTTTTCTCATCTGACACCATGGAATGCCACAGTGATGTCATGGGAACACAGCAGATAATCAGTTTTGTTCCTATTCTATATATGTTCATCCAACTAACCAAAACCTAAATTCCCTTGCAGCCAGGAACTATGATTGAATGGGGCAATTACTGGTAAGTATATTATCGTATTGAGTTTGTCAATCTCATTCATTAATTTAAGCCATGCCATAGTTTTGGTTTTTGTTTTTGCCCTTTTGAGACAATGTCATATTCCAGCCTACCTTCAAACTCAACTATGTAACCATGACGGTCCTTGAACTCCTGATCCCTGTGCCCTCACCTCCCAGGTTCCTGGCCTCCCAGGTGTGTGCCACCACATCTGGCTCATATTGTAAATCCTTAGGTGAAAAAAACTTAAATGCCTTGATACCTTGACTCAGCGCTGCGCATTTTCAGAGTCTCTCACTATGTTGCTGGGATAGTCTAGAATGCCTGGGCTCAAATGCTCCTCCTGCCTCCACCTCCAAAGACCCTGCAAGTGCAGACACACACCACCATCCTAGTTTTAAGATTTATTTTCTTTTGTGTGTCTGGGCATTTTGTCTGCATGTGTGTTTGTGCACTATGTTCATGTGGTACCCACAGAACGTTGGATGGTCTGGAACTGAACTAACAGGCATTTGTTACCCACTGTGTGAATCATGCGGTACCCACAGAACGTTGGATGGTCTGGAACTGGACTAACAGGCATTTGTTACCCACTATGTGAATGCTGGGAACCAAACGTAGGTCCTCTAGAAGATTGGCGAGTGCTCTTAACCACAGAGCCGTCTCTCCAAACTCTACCTGATTTGTTTTAAATGTATTTATACTACATTTTTGTCTGTGTTATTGGTAGGGCATGGTGCCTGTGGAGGCCAGAGGGCAGCTTCCTAAAGTTGCCTCTCTCCTGTCATGTGGATCCCAAGGATGAAACTTAGGTAGTCAGATTTCACTGCAAGTGTCTTTAACCCCTGAGTCATCTTGCTGGCCCCTGGCTTAGATGACTTTGTTTTATGTTTTTCTGAAAAATTTCAAACATGTACAAAACTAGAGAGAACAATATAATGGATCTCCCATTCTATACTTATTCCTAAGCTTCCATAATTTTTAAAGTAATTTTTATTTCATGTCCATTCACGTTTTACCTGCATGTATATCTGTGTGCAGGTGTTAGATCCCCTGAAACTGGAGTTACAGGCAGTTATGAGCTGTCATGTGGGTGCCGGGAATTGAACCCAGATCCTCTGGAAGAGCAGTCAGTGCTCTTAATCGCTGAGCCAACAAACTCTCCAGTCCTGCTCCTTTAATTATTAACACAAGCCAAACATCACATATAATCCCATCATTTAAGAGACTAAAGGATGATCACAAGACATAGCAAGACTCTATCTCAAGAAACCAAACAAACAAGCAGCAAAAGAAAAACACATACAGCAAAATAAATTACTAACACATGGCCAGTCATGTTTAGGTCTAACTCCTCCAGTTCAGCCTCTGAGGAATTACCAAGACCACATGTTGTTCGATCCTTAACGGTTTCAGCATACATCTCTCCCAAAAGGCTTGCAAACAAAGTCCCAGTACTGTGCAGAATAGCTTCACACAGTATAATTCTTGAGGGGGTCTCCTCAAGGATCATGGGTTTGTTACTTTACTTTAACAGTGCAACTGGAATCGACGATACAGCTCTTTTTCTTTCTGTTGTTTGAATAGCAAAGTACCAATGCAAGCTTACATGGGTAAAACTCAAAGAGATCCACCTGCCTCTGCCTCCTGAGAGCTGGGATTAAAGGCATGTGCCACCACACCTAGCATGTGTTGAGTTGGCTTTTTGGGAGGTTGGGTTTTTGTTTGTTTTGTTTGTTTGTTTGGTAGTTTGGTTGGTTTTTTTCAAGATAGGGTTTCTCTGTGGTCCTAGCTGTCCTAGAACTCACTCTGTGGACCAGGCTGGTCTTGAAATCACAGAGATCTGCTTGCCTCTGTCTCCCAAGTGCTGGGATTAAAGGCATATACCACCACTGCCCATCAACAGGTTGGGTTCTTAACAACTAAGGCAGCTCACAACCATCTATAACTCCAGTTTCAGGGGTATCTGACGCCCTCTACTGGCCTCCAATGGCACTGCATACACAGAGTGCACCTACATGCAGGTAGACACTCATGAACATAAAATAAAAATAAACATTTTCTTTAAATGTAAGAAGTGAAGCATGAAAAATAGCCAGAGAAAATCTTTTAGTCTGAAGTAGACAAAAGTTCTTAGGTTTGATACAAAAGTTCAATCTAGCTAGGTGTGGTAGTATATGTACACTGGGCTCCCAGCATGGGGAGATAGAGGTAGGAGGACCAGGAGATCAAGGCTATCCTCAGCTACATAGTAAGTTTGAGACCAGCCTGGGCTCCTGTGACCTGTCTCAAACAACAAAGAAGTACATAT
This sequence comes from Cricetiscus sungorus, assembly GCA_030556225.1. Taxonomy (NCBI): domain Eukaryota; kingdom Metazoa; phylum Chordata; class Mammalia; order Rodentia; family Cricetidae; genus Cricetiscus; species Cricetiscus sungorus. Next base: position 20,068,000 of record JANBXA010000044.1, on the reverse strand, counting down.
TTGACTATATACTATGATAGTACCATTTAATCAAGGGGTTTTTGTTTATGTTTTTGAGCTGTTTGTGTTAGCTTATAGCAGTTTAAATGTTCATACAACTGGGATATTATGAATTAATATTTTTTCAGAGGAATCCACAGGATATGTCGAGGTTACTGAGTTATTTTAATCATTTTATATAGCCAGTTCAGCATTGGGTTTGTATTTTGGCATATAGGTAACTATTAAGATGGTGGTCTCCTCAGCACACATTTCTGATTATTACCAGGCTACGGCAAGTATATTTTCTTTGCCTTCCATAACCAAATTGGACAAGTTCAGAATGAAATTAATAATCCAGAATATTTTATCACTATCAATCAAAACCTCTTTCTTCCTCTTGAGCAATTACAGTGCACAGTTCAGTTGATTTCCTTAATTTGAGACAGTTGATCACATTTGTAATTTTTATGACGATATCCATATAATTTGTGGGTGGTCCACGGCGGATTCACAACAGAGGAACCTGGAGGCCTTGGTGGGAGTCACGGTTGGGGTTCTGGGTCCACGTGAACGATTATGGAGGTGTACAGCGAGGCCCTCAGCATGCTGGCCTCATCACTAACAGGAGAGGGTGCTCCTGTTTCTGAGTCCTGTTGAGGTGTTAGAGTTCCATCTGTACAGTTTTTCTTCAGTGAGAGAACACTGGTCAGGCCTGCTGAAGAATCTTTCTCCTTACTGGACTCAAAGATGTACGCCTGTAATCCTAGCATCTAGCAAGCTGGGGCAAGCAAAGTTATGATTTCAAAAGCAGCCTGAGCTAAGATAGTAAGACCATATCTCAAAAACTTTTAAGTATCCTACCCTTCAAGGGCCGTTTTTCTCACTGTGGATGTTTATAGCTTATTTATCATGTTCCTGTCATTTAAATAAATGAGGGTGAGCCTATTGCTCCAACTTTCAGCAGTGCTAAGCCCTTCATGTGCCCAAGACCAGGCCGGAGCACACGAAGTATTGACAAGGATTTCCTGGGTAACCCATGGTGAGGACACCCTTGGCAGTCATCAGCTTTGCTTCCCGGTGAGATAGGACCCCTATGAAAATGAAGCCCAGCCTTCACTTTTATCTACAATGATAGAAAATTTATTTGGGGAAAATTTTATTTTTCAACATTTTCAAGAGTTCAGGTGATCTCACTGAATGTGAAAACAGTACCTGGTGCCAGAAGAAGATATTTGTGTTTAAAAAACATAATAAACTGATGCTTTTTACACAGTGTTAGATCTTGAAAACAAGGGGGTTTGTGTTTGATTGATTGGTTTGGGGAGGATTTTTTTTGTAATGATTTGTTTTTATCAATTTGTTGTTGTTTTGTGTTTTGTTTTGTTTTTCAAAGAAGAGTTTCTCTGTGTATCTTTAGCTATCCTGGAACTCACTCTGTAGAACAGGCTGGCCTCGAACTCACAGAGATCCACCTGCCTCTACCTCCCAAGTGCTGGGATCAAAAGTGTGCAGCACCACTACCCGGCCTGTTTTTATCAATTTTAAGTGTGCATGTGTTTGCACATGCATGCACCTGTGCAGACCAGCAGGCATCAGATTCCTTGAAGCTGTGGTTACAGGTAGTCACAAGCTGCTCAGGGAAGTAAAACTCGGTCCTCTAGAAGACCAGCAAATGCTCTCAACACTGAGCCATCTCTGCAGATCCAGATGACCATTTTAAACCATTTTAATCATGACACCGCTGTCTGTATCAGTAGCACGTGTGTATGTACTTCCTCCATACTACAAAGTTTCCTCCAAAGAGAAAAAGTTAGAGGCAGCTCCATTTGCGTTAGTGAGAGCCCTGACTATAGCAGAGTGAGCTGCCGAGAAGGGGCCTCCCCCCAGTTCCCCATACGCTGCTATCCAGAAAGCCTCAGAGTCTCCATCTGCTCTGAAAGAGTATCCCCTTATATCTATTTCAACCCACAGGGATGGGATTCCCCGTAGATATAGTGTTCTTTGGCATCTTGGCTGTGGTGTGTCTAAGGCTCCTCCCTTTCTCCCAATGAAGTTTTTTTTTTTTTCTTTTCTTTTTTTTTTTTTTTTTTTTCAGACAGGATTTCTCTGTGTAACAATCCTGGCTGTCTTGGAACTTGCTTTGTAGACCAGGCTGGCCTCAAACTCACTGAGAGTCACATGCTTCTGCCTCCCAAGTGCTGGAATTAAAGCTATTCTTTTAAAATGTTTTTATTAATTCTTTGAGAATTCTATACAATGTATTTTGAGCATATTCATTCCCCTCCCCCAACTCCCCCTGTGTTCCCCCCTCCCTATTCACCCATCTTCATGTTCTCTCTCCTAATAAACCCTTGGAGTCCAGCTTGTGTTGGCTAACTACTCCTGAGTATGAGGCCACCCTAGAGTGTGGTCAATAATAGCAGGTGTGACACCGTTTTTAAAAAAATGATTCCCTCTCATCAGCAATTAAATGCCAGTAACTCAGCTAGGAGTGGAATTCTGTGCCCACCTCCCCCCCCCATGGGGGATTTTTGTTTTTGTTTTTTGTTTGTTTTTTTCTGGCTGGAACTTTTGCAGTTTTGTGCATGCTGTTTGTTACTAACAATTGCTGTGAGTTCATGTGTGCATTTTCCAGTTTATGTCTAGAGAACAGTTTCCTCCAAGTCATCCACCACCCTGGCTCTCACAATCTTCCTGCCCCTCTTCTGCAAAGACTCCTGAGTTCCCGTGTGTGTATAGGACTGAACACTCCAAAGCCCCTTATTCTCTATACGCTGACCCGTTGTGGGTCTATGTGTTAACTGACATCTAGAAGAAAAGCTCTGGTGAGGGTTTAGTGATGTACTGACCTATGGGCCTGGCAATAAGTTACTAGGAGTCGTTTTATTACTGTGTTTATTTAGCAGCATAAGAGTAGCAGGTGATTGCCTAGGGCCTATGATATGTCTGTTCTTGGTTCTTGGTCTCATTAACAGTGTCAAATGTGGATTCCATCTCATGGCCTAGGCCTTAAATTCAACCAAAAAGTAGTTGACTTCCCCGATAACATTGGTGTCCTCATTGTGCCAAGCATGTCTTGTGAGGAAAGTTATTGCAGATTGCAAAGTTCACAACTGTGAAGCAGTTTCTTTTAAGTTAGCAGGTCCCCTTCCCTTCCAGATTATATCAAGAATCAGAAGTATGTATTTAAATTTAATAATAAGCAGACGTGCCACCATGTATCTTTATGTTGCTGTTTTTATTTTGAAAAGCCATAATTAAATATCATTTACTTCCACAAAAATAATTAGCCTCCCTAGAAGGCTGAGGCAAGAAAATCATGAGTTTGAGGTCATCTGGCCCACATAGTAAATTCTGAGCTAGCCTGGGGTACAGAATGAAATCCTAACTTCCCCCCCAAAATAAATAAAACAAAAACTTGATTTTATTTACTGCTTTGATATGTGTTAAAAACAGTCTTCATTCCTAACAGCTGGCTCTGAGTGGAGGTAATACAGTCTGAATCTTTGCTTTGTTGAGAAAGGGTCTCACTGCATAGCATGGGCTGGCCCGGACTCACAGTGTAGCCCAGGCTAGTCTCTAACTTACTGCAGATGCTGCTGCCCTTGTCTTTGCCTTCCAAGTGCTGAGATTACAGGTGTGCATCAGCATCCCTGAGCACTGAGCACCTACTGACTCTCCTTAACTATTGGAACACTGCTTTTCTCTCATAGGGCCCGTGCCATTCGCTTTAGACAGGACAATAATGAGGCAGTTGGGGGATTCTTCTCTCAAATTGGGCAGCTATATATGGTGCATCATCTTTGGGGTATGTGTATTTTTCCTTCTTTTGTGACTTACTGGGATTGAAGAATTCATTATTAATGAAGTTGTAATCCGCAGTGGGGTAAATCTAGACTGGGTAACCTTACACACTATAGCAAATGCAATCATCACAGGTGGATGGTAAATGCTGGGCTATCTAGAACAACAACGACAAAAAAAGGGGGCCAAGAGCAAGAGGTCAGTGGATCACTGGCTTATAAACTGGCAACAGATGGGGCTCAAGTCAGATATGTTGGCACAGGACTATAATCCCAGCGCTCGGGAAGCTGAGGTAGGAGAATTGAGAGTTCACTACCAGCAAGGGCTGCATGGAAGGTTCCAGATCAGCCTTGAGCTACACAGCAAGACAGAGTCCAAAAAAAGAAAAAAAGAAGAAGAAGAAAAAGATAAAGATAAAAGCACTGTTGGAGAGGTTACTGAGCATTGGGAGGATGAGGCTGGATATAAGTATATCTCATTGCATGCATGTGTGTAAATAAAAAATAAAACCAGGAAAACAACAACCAGGGTCTGGAAAGATGGGCAGCACTAAGAACTCACTATTCTTCCAGAGAACCTGAGTTCAGTCCCACCAACTCCAGGGGACCTCCTGCTCTTCTGGCCTCTGCAGGCACCAGCACTCACAAGGCATGCATCACCAAGTACCTACACATAAATAAATAAACAAGGGTATGTCTGGGTGGTGGGACTAGCAAGGCCCTAGCTAGATTCAGTCTTCATCAGGAAAAAAAATCCCCACACATAGTACAGACTGGTTACATAGTAGCATTGCCACTGGGAAACTAAGCTTCAGTGGTTACATTGGGGCAAAAAAGATAACTTCTGGAGTATTCTTCATCCCTTCCCTCCCATCATCACTCCCAGAAACCCCTGCACAGCCGGGGCTCTTCCGCTGGACAGAGTTTACCTAACATTTAAGAAACCAAACGCCTGGGGGCTAGAGAGATGGTGCAATGATTAAGAGTACCAGCTCCTCTTTCAGAGGACCCAGGGTTCAATTCCCAGCACCCACATGGCGCCTTACAACTGCCTGGCACCCTTGCCCAGACAGACAGACATGCAGGCAAAAATGCCCATAAAAATAAATAAATTTAAAAAGTAAGCCCTTTAAAAAAAGAAAAACTGAAAGACTGCACTAATGATAGATTATAGTTTAACACTCTCTTTCTAGCACCCACAGCCAGCCTTGTCCTGAACAAGGCAATGTTTGGCTCCCCAAAGCAACAGAGTTTTCAAATGTATAGAGTTTACAAACAAACGTCAAACAGCAACAGCAGTAAGCGCGTTCTGGAGCTGGTGAAATGACTCGCTCCTTAACAGCACTGACTGCTCTTGCACAGGACCCAGGTCAGTCCCCAGCACCCACACAGTGACTCACAGCCACCAGTTCCAGAGGCTCTGTGGCTCTCTTCTGGCCTCCATGTGTGGAGTGCACATACATACATGCATGTGTGCATGCATGCATATATATACATATATATAGGCAGAACATACATATACATAAGATAATTTTTTTTTAATCCAAACAAAAACACATGCCTATAATCCCAGCACTTGGGAGACAAAGGCAGAAGGATTGTGAGCCTAAGGTTTATCTGATGTGAAGGTTCTGAATCATATATGTAGTGTGTTATTGAAGAAGCTTCCTAACTGGGTAAAGACATCTTGTGCTCGGTGGATAATGTGACTATGAGAGCAGGTAGATTCACTCCTCTCAGAAGCCCTAACATTGATTTCTCTCCTTCCATGCTTGCTGTTTTCCAAATCAATTACTGAGTAACCAAAATAGTGTCAGAGGAGACGGCTAGCTGGATGACTGTACTCCTAGAATGTGGTTATCGAGTCTGACTCCCTGTGTTCATGTTTAAGCTTATAAAGATCTTCAGACCAGGGAAGACATACGGAATGCAGCATGGCACAAGCATGGCTGGGAGGAACTGGTGTACTACACGGGTAAGCTGCCACTGACCCTTACAGCTTCCTGCCTTGAGTGTGCACTGTTTAAAATACAGGTGTGATAGTAAGGGTGTGACGATAAGGTTGACAGGACATGAGATAGTATTGTGGTTTAATAAGGATCAGGATAAACAATTAGGCCGAATAGATGTTTGTTCAGGGAGAAATAACTCACAACATAGGCAGATGAACGCCGGCAGGTTCCACAGGGTCCTCTCCTCTCAGTGTCCTGCCAGCAAGAGAGTCTCTGACCCCCTCCTCAGCCTTTTCCCCCAGGTCACCTCTGGCCCTGTCTCCACCCCCAATGGGCGTGGCTAAGGTGAGTATCTCACTACAAGATAGACTGATTTCTTTTTTCTCTTTAAATGCCGACTTGACTTTGTTTCGAATTAAGAAGCTCGATTCTTTAACCCAGCCGGGTGGCTCGTGACTATAATTCCAGCTCTTTGGGGAGAGCTGAGAGGAGAATTGAAAGTGTAGGAGCAGCCTAGGCTCCACAGTTGGAGCCTGTCTGGAAAAAAAGCAAAGACAGGGCTGGAAAGATGGCCCAGTGTACAAGCATGTGCTGTCCTTCCAGAGGACCTGGGCTCAATTCCTAGCACCCTCATGGTGGCTCTCAACTACCCGGATCTCCTGGCCTAGGGAATCAGTGCCTTTTTCTGGCCTCCATGGGCACAACACATATGCATGCAGATAAAATACCCAGATGCATATGATTAGGAAGTAAAAATTATCTTTAAAGCAGAAGGCAGATAAAATGAGAATATTAATTCTTTCAACTATTGTATTGCCTAGTAGAGTTTTCAGATATGTGGATAGCTTAATTTTTCATTTAATTATTTTATTCCCTTGCTGTCCAGAATAGGCTGGCCTCGAACCCACAGAGATCCACTTGCCTCGGCTTCCCAAGTGCTAGAATCAAAGGCTTACAACACCATGCTGGACTAGCTTAATTTTTAAATTTTTTTTAGTTTGTCCTCTAAAAATTACAATTTTTTCTAAACTTTTTTTCATTATGACCATCACCTCCCCAAAATAATTTAATCCCTCAGTTAAAAAGAATATATTTGCAAACAGGTTTGGACAGCTATGACTAAAAGAATGCTCCAAGATGGACTGAGTTGTAGATTAACAAATAGCAGCACTAATAATAATGACAGTGATAATAAATTTGGGGCTGGGGATATGGCTCAACCCTGGGTTTGGTCCACAGCACTAAAAATCAAGAGTAATTATAAAAAGTTAATTTTTGTTTGATTGGTTGTTTCCTCAGACAGGGTCTCACTGTATAGCTGTGCTGTCCTGTAACTCACTGGCTGGCTTCGAACTCATAGATTGGCATAAAGTTCAATTTGATGGGTATTTAGGCTACATACTTACTATAAAAAAGATGAGAGAGCAACCTAGCTTGTCTTTTAGTTTAAAAAGAAAATATCACACAATTGAGCCAAGGCCTATGCCAGGAAGTTCAGGTAGGGAAGTCCCAGTTAAAGGGCTTCCTTGGCTACGTAGAAAGTGGAGACCAGTCACAAAAGAAACAACATCCTGTAATTGTGTGTAATTTTGTGTTTTACTCTTCTGTTGTTTTGATATACTCTCTCTGTGTATCAAACTTAGGAGTCTTCCTGCCATAGCCTCCCACCTACTAGGATTATAGGTGTGTGCCACCATGCCTGCTTATAATTTCCACTCACGATTCTCATCAGTTTCCAGAAAGGTCTTAGTTCACGTCCACAGAAGTCGTTTTTACAATTTTTTTGGGGGGTGAGGGTTGTTTCAAGACAGGGTCACTCTGTGTAACAGCTCTGGCTGTCCTGGAACTCCATCCAGGTGGACTCTGTCAGTTTCAGTGACACCCTAGTCGGTGCTGTCACCTATTTCTGCCCTGGGTCTCTAACCAGTCCGTTTCCTAGCACTCCCCTGCTTTGTAAGGGCAGGTGTTTCTGGTCTGAGCAGGCATCTTGTTAACCTGCCCTTACCCTGTGAATTTGGAAAGGCCAGCCAAGTAACTCCCGCCCTGTTTTCAGTCCCGCTCATCCAGGAAATGGAGTCCAGAATCATGATCCCGCTCAAGACCTCGCCCCTCCAGTGAAACTTCCATGTGCCTACACGGATTTCCGTGACGAATATATGTCATGAATTCATTTCAGCCACTCGTCAAGTGAAAAACAGAAACTTGAAGTGTAAGCTGCTGTACATAGCTTGTAAGCTCACTTTTCTTTAAAATTTGCATAATCACGAAGGGAAATGGGGGATTGGACTACGTGGAGCTTCGCTCTGCCACATCTCTGCTTACCAAATTTTACTTAAGCCTCCAGCCCTTCAGGAAAACATGGTAATTCAAAGCCGGTGTGGTAGTTTAGCACTCAGGGAGGTGAGGCAGGAGAATTACCGGAAGTCCTAGTTTAGTCTGGGCTGCATACAGAGTTTCAGACCAGCTTGGGCCCTTGGGCTTGAATAGTGAGACCCTGTCTCAAAAACCAAAATTAAAATTTGAGTCATCTCTGAGTCAAATTCCAGCTCCGAAAAAGCAATTAGCTATTGCTTTCTATTTAAAAAAAAAAAAAAATCTATTTTACGTTTACAGATCTCTACACATTTTCTTCCTTCAAGAAGAAATACAAATTGCATCATGTTTCCCCCAAGCAGTTTTTCTGCGTCTCAGACTAGGAAAAAATGATGAGTGTGCCCAGTGGTTGGAAATGTTCCGATTTTGTGACTTCCGGTCAGTCATGGGGCTGCGCAGTGCTCCACCGTGAGCTGGCTGGAAGGGTGGTCACGGTGCCCCTGCCCCTGATGAAAAATGTAGGCTCCATCCACCAGGCACTGCGTCCTAAGGGGTTGGTAGGAACCAGTGCACCACACTCGATTTGGGAATAAACACCTCAAATAGCTCTAATTTTATTTGTAATATTTTTCTATAAAACAAGTAGCTCTTGGGAAAGAGGTTTTATTTTGTAAGCCACCGTTTGTGACCTCTGATCTCTGGTTCTATTTTGGTAAGCTCACGGCAGACACTTCCACGATCGTAAGCAGGGCACAGTGGGTCTGAGTTGGCAAAATGCTTCATATTTTTGTCTGTCTCTGTTTGGTTTTGTTTTTAATATAGTGTGCCAATTTTGTGACTGTAATCATGTGACCTGAAGAATTATGTCTGCCCTACAAATTGATACATGTAAAATAAAGTATGACTAAATCTCCTAGCAGAGGTCTAATTTTTACATGCGAATGGTTTTCTCCAAGAACATGTAAGAGTAAATAAAATCCTTTTAATTTTCACACTTTGCATGATTGAAACCTTTTTTGGTTTGTTTGATTTGTTCTTCTTCTTCTTCTTGTTTTGTTGCTTCAAGACAGGGTTTCTCTGTGTAATAGTCCTAGCTGTTCTGGAACTCACTCTATACCAGTCTGGTCTTGAACTCACAGAGATTCACTTGTCCCTGCCTCTCAAGCGCTGGCACTAAAGGCGTGCACCATCATACAGCTGTGTGTCTCTTTAGTTTGGCTTTTTTGTTTTGTTCTGTTCTGTTCTGTTTTGTTTTGCTTTTTAACATAATCTCCTTCTATAGCCCATGCTGGCCCAGAACCTTCAGAATCCTCTGGCCTTTCCCAGGTGCTGGGATTACATATACAAGCTACCATACCCTAAAAACAAACAAACAAAAAAACTCATTTTTGTACCAGCAATCCCTGTCTCTCATCTTGGAATGAGGAAAATCTGCTGTCTTCCTCTTTGAGTTTTTGTGAAAATTACAATTTTTACATTGTTTTGTAACTCTTAATGTAGTTACACCTGTGTTTGTATGTGTGCATGAGAAAGAGAGAGAGGAAGAGGGAGAGAGAGTTCACAGATGCACAGCCTGGAGGTCAGAAGACAGCTTTTGGAGTTGGTCCTCTCCGTCCACCATGTGGGTCCCAGAGATCAAATCCAGGTCATGATGTGTGGCAGTGTCTGTCTTTTCCCACTGAGCCATCTCACCGGCCTGGTTGTTTTGAGACAGGGTCATACTGTACTTTGGGTTGACCTTAAATCACAGCAATCCTCCTGCCTCAGATTTCTGAGTGCCAAGATTACAGGTGTGTGCCAACAGATCCAGCTGTGTTTTTGCTTTTAAGAAAATGAAGAACCCTGGCAGTGGTGGCGCTCACCTTTAATCCCAGCCCTGGGGAGGCAGAGGTAGGCCGATCTTTGGGAGTTTGAGGGCAGCCTGGGTTACAAACAGAAAACAGAAACCCTGGCACGAAGAAAAACAAACAAAAGAAAAACACGGGGCCACAGCTGAGGATACAACTCACTTGATAGCGTTCGCATGCACAAGCTCTGCTAGGTTCGGTGGCACATTCGGAAATCCCCGCCCGAGGTAGAAGCTGGAGGAGGACCAGGGGTTCAAGGCTGTCCCCAGCCATACAATAGCCTGAGGCCACCTTGAGCTACATGGAACCCTGTCTCCACAAAAGGCAAAATAAAACTAAATGCATGGCATGACTCCTGTCATGCTCCGCTCGGCCCCACTCTCTGGATATTGTAATGACTGTATACTCTCCTCTCCAGGCAAGTATTTCTCTGTGACAGGGAGGGAAACCCCCAGCTCAGCAGCAGTGAGAGTCCACCTTAGAGGTGGCAGAGTTAGGATGGCTTTTTGCCTCTCTAGCTCTCTGAATCCTTTTTGTTTCTTTGTGGGTCCCCCCCCCCAAGACAGGGTTTCTCTGTGTAGCCCCAGATATCCTGGAACTCAGTCTGTAGACCAGGCAGGCCTGGAACTCCAGAGATCTGCCTGCCTCTGCCTCCCGAGTGCAGGGATCTTACCTTTAGATGTGTGTCACCATACCTGGCAGTGAGTGACCTGTCCATAGGTCACATAAGTTCCGTTTATGTCCTCCAACATGTTTTCCCATCTCTCCCCGTGCAGTTCCTACAACCCTGAGGTCAGCAGTACAAGAATCACTGCCTTCAACAGATAGATTTGCTCACTAGTTACTGCCCGCCACCAGGTCACACGCACAGCTGAACCCATTTCCACAGCATTCTGTATCTACTGCATTACTAACGTTAACAATTGACCTAAACCAGGCGTGTCCACCCTGATCTACTACTTATTAACACTGACCACAGCATTAACATTAACGAAACAGATGAGGCCTTACTCCCTAGGGTTCTAACTTTGTGGAAAACAGTGCTAGGCTGACAGGCCTGTGCAGCCACACCTGGTGATGTGGGGTACTGGGGGTGGACCCCTAGGGCCTCCTGCATCTAGGAAAGGACTCTACCAACTAAGCTCTTCCAACTCTTCGCCCTCTTAAACAAATAGACATTCATCTGTGTGAGTCTATGAGGGCACATGCCATGGTGTGCATGAGACCACAGGACAACCTGCTCTCCCTGTGGGTCAATGGGATCAAATTCAGGTTGTCAGGTTCGGCAGCAAGTGCCCTAACCCGCTGAACCATCTCACTGGCCCCCGTGTGTGTGTGTGTGTGTGTGTGTGTGTGTGTGTGTGTGTGTGTGTGTGTGTGTGTGATCTGTTCTTTCCTTCCACCGTGTGGGTCCTAGGAATCAAACTCATGTTGCCAGTGTCATCAGGGTTGAGAGCAAGCGCCTTTACCCAACAAGCCAGCACACTGGTCTTTCTTGTCGTTTTTGTTTTATTTTATTTTTGGCTTTTGTTTTCCCTAGCCATGTCTGTCCTGGAACTTGCTTTGTAAAACCAGGCTGACTTGGAACTCTCCTGCCTGCCTCTGCCTGGGATTAAAGGAGTGCACCACCACCACCTGGCCCATTCCTCCTTTTTAGAGTTTATGTGTATGTGTATTTGAGCCTGAGTGTAGATGTGTGCACTTTGTATACGCAGGTGGCCTCAGAGGCCAGAAGACACCATTGGATCCCCTGGAACTGGAGTTACAGGTGTAAGCTACCCCATGTGGGTGCCAGGAACCAGGTCACCTTCAACAGTAGTAAATACTCTTAACTAAAACATCTCTGGGGCTGCCCCACCAAAAACAAAAAAAAAAAATTATTACTTTGTGCTCATGCGCTCCTCTGTGTGTGTGTGTGTGTGTGTGTGTGTGTGTCTGTGTCTGTGTGTGTCTGTGTGTGTGTATGTGTGTGTCTGTGTGTCTGTGTGTGTGTGTGTGTCTGTGTGTGTCTGTGTGTCTGTGTGTGTGTGTGTGTGTGTCTGTGTGTCTGTGTCTGTGTGTGTGTGTGTGTGTGTGTGTGTGTGTGTGTGTGTGTGTGTGACACTCTGTGGAGTGTCATGGAGTACGGGGGAGGTCAGAAGACAAACTTCTGGAGTGGGTTCTTTCCACCCTTTCGTGGATTCTGAGGATCTAACCAGGCTTGCATGGGAAACACTTTTACCGGCTGAGCAATCTCACTGCCCTGTTGTTTTGAGACAGGATCTCATGCAGTCCAGGCAGGCTGGCCTCAGTCTCACTCTGTACCCAAAGTGGGCCTTGAAAGCCTGGTGTGTGTGTGTGTGTGTGTGTGTGTGTGTGTGTGTGTGTGTGTGTGTGTGTGTGGTTTGTTTTTTTGTGATACAATATCTTGCTGTGGAGCCCATTCTTGCCTGGAGCCTCAGATCCTCCTGCCTCAGACCCCAGAGTGCTAGGATTACTATACACTATATATATTATCCATAGGATTACTTTATCCTGTTTACTGTATATTACTATATACTGTTTACTATGCCACTATACCTAGCTACAAGAACTTGCATTGCTTCAGCCAGGACAAACTTCAATTCCTTAACTTCCCCTGGTCAGAGAAACAGTCTTCATAGATGAAATATGGCACCCCCAAACAAGCGCTGTCTCACGCTGCTACCACTCGGGGAACCCACCCTCCTGTATCTACCCATGGATGTCGCCTCTGAAAGAAGTCACCCCTGGCTGCTTCCAGCCAGTCTACAGTTAGGAAAGCATGAAAGAGATCAGTACGGTTCTTGCCTCATTCATATTCACCCCTGACACAACAAAGAGGAGACTGTGCTACTGTGGGGTGGAGAGCTCAGAGCCCATGGCCTATGGCCCACAGAACCAGTGGAATGGTAGAATTGTAACTCGTTCCCTATCTGGATCTCAATCTGCACCTTTATCAGATGGCTGTGGGACAAATTTGGCATTGCACCTGTTTCAGTGGATGCCCTGTCTAAGAGCAAGCTTTTGTAACCAACGGTGGTGGCCTCCTCCTCCTCCACCTGGGCTGTGTGCCCTAGCTGGTAATGACAACGGAGATCTTTTGTAGCAGCACACTGCTGAGACCCAGCATGCCTGGTCCTGCCCATTTTGCTCTGCTGAAAAGCGCAAACTTACAGAGCGACATCTAGGAGAACTGCCAGGAAGCATTTACAACTGGGGAACAACAGCCTTGTTGTTTGGGCGCCCAAGCGATTGCTGCCAAGCATACTCCTTCATGCCTCTCCTCCAAAACCAGAGGTTTTTGCTTTGTGTTGTTTTCTGGGGTGTTTTTTTTTTTTTTTAGGGGGGGGTTGTTGGCTTGGTTTTTTGTTTTTTTCTTTGGTTTTTCAAGACAGGGTTTCTCTGTGTGTAGTCCTTGCTGTCTTGAAACTTGTTCTAAAACCAGGCTGGCCTCGAACTCACAGAGGTCCAACTGCTTGACTTCAGAATGCTGGGATTAAAGGCTTTTTTTTTTTTTTCACTTTTTGTTTTGTTTTGTTTGTTTGTTTGTTTTGTTGTTTATGGTCCTCCTGCCTCAGCCTCTTTTGTTGGCTTTTTTTGAGACAGGGTTTCTTTGTGTAGCCTTGGCTATCCTGGAACTCATTCCGAAGTCCAGGCTGGCCTCAAACTCAGAGAACCACCTGCCTCTGCATCTAAATACTGGGATGTGCCACCACTGCCCAGCTGGCTTACCCTGTTGAGTGCTGAAGTTTTCAGGCACCATCCACCCTCAACTGATTTTGAAATTGGACACATTTGATCGATTTGGCTAAGGTATAAATGTTTCATATAATTTACACTAGTCAGACATTGGGCAGTAGAGCCTAGGGCTGGGGTAAAGGGCTTGCCTAGCTTGAGTGAAGCCTTCCATTCAGTCCTCAGCACTGAATAACTCAGGCATGATGACGCACACCTGGGACCCCAACACTCAGGAGGCGGACACAAGAGAAGCAGGGTTCAAAGTCATCCTCACATATATAGCTGAAAAGCATGAGACCCTATCATTAAAAATAAAATAGCTGGGCAGTGGTGGTGCATGCTTTTAAGCCCAGCACTGGGGAGGCAGAGACAAGTGGATCTCTGTGAGTTCAAGGCCAGCCTGGTCTACAGAGCAAATTCCAGAACAGGATCCAAAAGCTATACAGACAAACAAAAAAAAAAAAAAAAAAGAAAGAAAGAAAGAAAGAAAGGAAAGGAAAGAAAGGAAAGGAAAGGAAAGGAAAGAAAAGAAAAGAAAAGAAAAGAAAAGAAAAGAAAGGAAGGAAGGAAGAAATAAAAGAAAAAGCCCTGGGGTAGAAAGAGTACTTACCTCAAATGTTCAAACCTCTAGGCTCCATCCCTAGCACCACTCAAACAAACACAATAAAAAAAAAAAAAAACTATGTGTCTTCCCTACTTAATTTTCCAATAGTCCATACCACACGTGTCTTCAGAACCCATGTCCTTCCCCCTAGGACAAAATTTTAAGCAAGGAGGGTAAACAATCTTACTTTTAAAAGCATTTTCTGAACTTTCCCGCTCTTGGTAGTGCCTCAAATAAACATGAACCTCCGGGTCTCTCTTCCCAAGTCACCTGTGGAAAAGAACCCTGTGCTCTCCAATGCACGTGTGTGTGTGTGTGTGTGTGTGTGTGTGTGTGTGTGTGTGTGTGTGTGTGTGTGTGTGTGCGCACATGCGCTGGCATGTGATTTGGGTGCCAGGTACACACATATCACAGCACACGTGTAGAGGTTAGGAGACAACTTTTGAGAGCGTTGTCTCCTCTATGTTAGTTCCAGGGATTGAACTCACATGGCTAGGCTTTTGCAGCAAGCCCTTTTACCCAGTGAGCCAATTCTTGGGCCCAAGAGCAGTGCTATTATTAGGAAACTGTTTCTTTCCATGATTTCTAAACCACATGTAGTGGATGTAAATGTGTTTTTTAAATTCCTTTGTTTGTTTTGTTTTGTTTTCCCTTTGGTTTTTCCAGACAGAGTTTCTCTGTGGCTTTAGAGCCTGTCCTGGAACTAGCTCTTATAGACCAGGATGGCCTCGAACTCACTGAGGTCCGCCTGCCTCTGCCTCCCGAGTACTGGGATTAAAGGTGAGCACCAGCTCCCCTCCTCCCCCCTTCTTGGCTACAAACATTCTTTTTATACCAGAGACAAACCCAATTTTCACTAAGGCTACTGAATCCACGTTGCAAGAGTAAAAGAATTTAATTTACTATGTACCTCAGAAAGCTCCAGGTAAGATATAGGTAGTACCATACACAAAGAATTCAGAATATAAAACTCTCCAGGTAATTAGTAGTCATATTAATATTGGAACTACAGTAGAAAAAACTAGCTATCTCCTGGGCTCTCCCGGGAGCCCAGCTGTGTAGCTTTGAGAAACTGGAGTTGTTCTGAGTGAGCAAGGCGTTCACATCATTCTTCCAGTTCTCCCAACAGCTCAACAAAGTCAGTGATGTACCACTTGGCGTTGCTCTTTACTTGTTGCCTGATCACATTTCCTCCAAATCCAATGAAAGCATCCTAAGAGGGAAATGGGGGAGGGGATTAATGCCTTTTAAAATGGCACACCCAGAAACATACACAAAAATAAATACAAACTACATTTAAGTGAAAGACACCTACCTCATGTGTATATGTATATACATGTATATGTGTGTATGTATGTCTATATGTCCAGTCTCACTCTCTCTGCCTCTACTTGGCTGTTGCTCCAGCACCATGCTTGCCCGCCTGCCACCACGCTCCCCAACATGATGTCCACAGACTAATCCTCTCACACTGTAAGCCAGCCCCAATTAAATGCTTTCTTTTATAAGTTGCCTTGGTTATGGTGTCTCTTCACAGTAATAGAACAGTAACTAAGACACTTAATTCATACATGCCCTAGGCTGAATATCTTTTAGTTGTTTTGTGGTCTTATCATGATATTCAGCTGTTCTTGTCTAACTTCTGTTGTTAACTTTATATGGTTTTCAGCCCTTGGATACATACAGCAGGAGGGCAGGCTTCCATGTCCGTAGCTCCATCTCCAATCATGATTATTTTCTTAAAGTGAAATTTTTCCTTTAAGAATCCAATAACCTTTCCTTTCCCACCTGACTCGGCTGTTGGCTGCATCTCATCAAAACCTGCATATTCACCTTAAGAGAACAGTGAGAAAATATTAGGTTGTTTACACTGGCGATACACAAATTAAACATCAGTATTCAGTCTAACACAGCATAGGCCCTAATCCATGCTCCTGAGGAGGTGGCTCTGGCAGGTCACCTAGAGTGGAATAAGCTTCACCTTCTAAACTTCTGGTGAAGAAATTTAAAGCCTTGTTGAGACATCAGAGCAACATAATATAGCAATACATTAATCTACCGCGTTAATATATTAACATAACCTGAAGAAAACAACCAACTTATTCTTTTCTTTAAGATAGGATCCCATGTGGAAGAGGCTATCCTTGAACTTACTATGAATCCTAGGGTGACCTTGAACGTCTGATTCTCCAGCTTCCACATCTGCAGCGCTGTGATTACAGGTGTGCATGCACACCATCATGCCTGGTGTGTGCAGGGCTGGGCATGCAACCCGAGGCTTCCTGCATGTTAGGCAAGGTTCTACCAACTGAATCCCATCCCCAGTTCTGAATTTATTTGTGGGGTATGGGACTGATTTTGTGTGCTTGAGGTTAGGTGTCACTTTGGTAGCTCAGTCTGGTATAAAACTTGAAACAATACTCCCACCACAGCCTCCCAAGTGCCAAGAGTGAGTCCCCAGGCCTGGTTCACTCACTTGTCTTTTTGTTTTGCTGTCTTGTTTGCTGGCTTAGTTTGTTTTTGCTTTTATCTTTAAAGATGGAGCCTAAGTAGCTAAAAATAAAAACTAATTCCTAATCCCCTGCCTCTGGTTTCCAAATGCTGGGATTACATAGGCATTCCCTGTTAGGGGAGTGTCTGCAGAATTCTGCAGTTGGTTTCATTCTGGAGGGTTAGTACCTGGCTTTGATCTGCCTTTTGTGTCCCACACCTTCTGTTTGAAGTATGTAAATCTTTTTTTTTTTTGTTTTTTTTCAAGACTGGGTTTCTCTGTTGTAGCTTTGGAGCCCGTCCTGGAACTAACTCTGTAGGCCAGATTGGCCTCGAACTCACAAAGATGAACTCACAAAGATCTGCCTGTCTCCGCCTCCTGAGTGCTGGTATTAAATGTGTGTGCCACCACCACCCAGATGAAGTATGTAAAGCTTATAGGAGAGTTTCCTAACCTGCAAAGCCTATGTAAAACTTGGTTACAGGAGGACTCAGCAAAATGAAATGTCCTGTGGCTAGGAATTGCTTTGGCATTTGTCTCTTTGGGAACTTCTAATAAGAGGTTTTGGGATATGGAAATTGACTTGTTAAAGGGTGTAACATTGCATAACAATAAAAGAGCCCTTGGCTAAGCTACAGGAGTCAGTTCACCAGAGGTTCACTACCCTGTGGCCACAGAAGGCTAGAATTCATCCTAGAGTGCCAGTTTCTTCTTCCCATGGACCCCTGGGAACCCAATACCCGACACAATCCCTTTCCCCAGCTTCATACTTTTTCCCCCAAGACAGGGTTTCTCTATGTAGCATTCGCTGTCCTGGAACTCGCTCTGTAGAGCAGGCTGGTCTAACTCAAAGATTCATGTGCCTCTGCCTCCTCTGCCTCCTGGGATGAAAGGCATGCGTGCACCACCACGGCCTGGCTAACTTGATATCTTTCTAAATCAGTGGGAGGGGACATCCGTGCTATGGCACCTGTGTGAAGAACAGTGTGGGGTCAGTTCTCTCCTTCTATCTTTATGTGTGTTCCAGGGATTGAATTCAAGTCAGGGTCCTTTGGCAAACACCTTCACCTGCTGAGCCATCTCACTTTAAAGACTACCAGTTACCTACCCTATGTCATAACTAGAGAGCTTTTTTTTTTTTTTTTTAAACTGGGTTTCATACAGCCCAGGCTATCCTAGAATTTACTATGTATCCTAAGATGACCCTGAACTCCTCATCTTCCTACTTTCACCTGGGAGTACAGGTGGGAAGCAACCTGCCTTTTCCAACACAGCGCTTTAGGGAGGCTGGGCAAACACTTACCAAAGGACCCCACCCCAGCCCAAGAGCGCTGTTTGCTGTTTATTTTCGTCTTTCACTATTTATTTATTTTGTGGGGGTGGGTGTACATGTGGCGCAGGTATGTGGAATCTAAGCTGTTGTGAGTTACCAACCAGCACTCTGCTGGGAACAAACTCAGGCCCAACTGGACTGGAAATACTCCTGCCTCAGCACCTCAAGAGCCCAGCAGAACTACAGCCCTCTTGAGACTATGTAAAATGTAGCTGTGACCCCAGGTGTCCCAAGGGCAATGGTAACATAGCAACTCATTAACCAAACTCTTGGGTCTGAATTGTTCCAGATACAGTAAAACAACCAACCAACCCTGAACTGTAACATCCCCAAAGGAGGCAACAGACTAACACTCAGTTTATATGTAGATGGGTAGCCATATGGATGTGCAGAATTAAACCAGGACAGATGACATCCTCAGCCTGGTTTGCAGAGCAAAGAACACCAAAGTACAGAGGCTATCAGTCAAAAGAGACATTCATATGGGGCTGGAGTGAGGACTCAGCAGTTCAGAGTGCAGAGGACCTGAGTTCAATTTTGTATGTGACACACACACACATATATAATTTTTTAAAGATGCATTTATTTTTATGTATGTGTGTGGGAGTTTCCCTGCATGCTTGTTTGTGTAGCACATGAGTACCTGGTGTCCTCGAGGCCAGAGCAGGGAGTTGGATACCCTGGAACTGGAGTTACATAGCTGTAGGTTGTCTAGTATGGATGCTAGGAACCAAATCCTGGTCCTCTGGAAGAGTGGTTAGTGCTCTTAACCCCTGAGCCACCTCTCCAGCCCCCATAAAAATGTTTTTAAAAGAGTAATTCATGTAACTGTTAACCCCAGAGTCACCACTCTTTAAGTTACATTCCAATGGACACTATCTAGAATATTGAAATAATAGAACGGATAAGAAAGGGAATATACTACCACTAAAGTCTTACCATTAGCCGGGTGGTTAAAAAACAATCTTACCATTAAAGTAGAATTTCAGCCTATTGGCAAATACATTGGTTGTTGGGATATTGAGCTTAGCAGCCACATGTTCCACGATACTCCTGAAGCCACCAGATATGAGGAACACCTGAACATTTCGCTCCTGTAGGCGACTTACCAGCTCCCTACAAAAATAAACACAGGGTACAAAACACTGCTTAACACAAAAAGGAAACATGAAAAAGATGGGGTTTTTTTATTTCTTCTTGAAACCAATGCTGACAGTTCATCTGTAAGGATAGTGCCTATGGGATAACATTGTATGTTTTTCCTTTTGGATTTTTTTTTAGGGGATGTCTCTCAGTGGTGCTGGTGAGATAGTGGTCATTTGGGATGTGTGTGTTTAAATAAAATCACTTTATTGAACTTCTGTGTAGTCAGGGTGGCTATTCTGAAGCCATGGGCCTCTCTGCTTAGGATTTTCACTCTCAATTACATTTTTATTCATGTATCCACTTTCCTGTTCTTTTGTTGTGAGGTTGTTGCTGTTGTTTCGTCTTTTTCATTGTTCTTTGCTTGTTTATTTGTTGTTTGTCGTTGTTTGTAAGACAAACTCTTGCTATGGAGCCAGACTGGCTTTGAACTCACAACAGCAATCCTGCCTGAGCCACGTCTGCACAGATATCTCAGATGTGAGCCAACACCTGGGCTTGGCTGTTTTGTTTGTCTCACTGGCTGATTTTCAGGTAGGATCTCATGTGTCTGTGGATTATTCTAAATCACCGGCCCCCCCACCTCCCATGTGCTAGGATTACAAGCTTGTGTGTTTGTATGTGTGTTAGTGTGTTCTGAGACAAGGTCTCACTATGTAGCCCATGTTGGTTGGTCTTGAACTCAGGATCCTCCTATCTCAACTTCCTGAATACTAGAATCACAAATGTGCACCACCATTCCCAGCACTGTATGTACTTTTGTAGATGCACTTAGAAATTAAAGGGCAGAGCTTTCCTGCTTCGGGAAACCACTGCACAAGGTAAGGAACCAGGGAGTAAGATAAGAGCAGATATAAGGACCAACAGAGCCATGCAGAAGGGAGCCCCACGGTAACAGATACTCTCAAGAGAGTGCCACAAATCCCCAAGCTGATAGGAAGACGCTATGCCAAGGGCCAAAGCTGTGCTTACCTTATGCCAGGGGTCAGGTGTGGGGGGTGCTCAGCTAGGAGCCTTTGCACCTGCTCCCTAGAGGGCTGGATCAGTGCCAGGCGTTCAGTGAGTGCATCTCTGAAAGGCAGTGCCCCTCCCATGGCTCTCCGTGTCCTAGGAGGAAGACCCAATGATCAGGCCAGCTGGTGTAGCAGTATTTGAAGTCAACAAGCCTTCCTATGCCAGGACTTCATGATAACCATCAGGAAGAAGGCGGTACCACAAGCCCAATTCTACAACAGGCATGCTTCGTCCTGCATATGAGAGGTCTGCTTGGGAATCACACTGAGAATCTGATACCGTGTACAGTGCACCACAAGTGGGTCCAAAACCCACACACCCCACACACAGGCACCTTGCTTGCAAACCACAACCTAGAAAGAAACCAAAGGCCACAAACTGCTGTATCAAAGCAGCTGACAGCCATGGCTCAGAAGGTGTCACTGCCACAGAGTGTGGAGGGCAAAGGGAAGGGACAGAAGGTTCTGGCCTGGAATCTCTCTCCACTGAAGCAGTAGGGCTGTACTTTCAACTATGACAGGAGCCACTGAGTGTTTAGAGCCCCAGGCTATCTTCTTGGATTAATCATTTTCCTAGCCTGCCTAAGAATGCGTCTCATCTGCAGAAACAACCATGTTTTGCTACCTTTGTTTTCGATGCAATATTTGCAGATGGATAAATGAAGACAGCCCTCTACCACATTCGGTTCCAGGCAGCAGGACGAAATACCTAGTGCTTTTGTCTTAGCCAAAAACAAAACTTAGGAACTGAGACCCTAACCTAACCTTTCATCCAGTCTTTTGTTTGTCTTGGTTTGGTTTGTTTTTTTGAGACAGGGTTTCTCTGTGTAATAGCCTTGGCTCTTCTAGAACTCCCTTTGTAGACCAGGCGGGCCTCAAACTCACAGAGATCCACCTGCCTCCGCCTTGTGCTGGAATTAAAGGCATTTGCTACCACACCCAGTTGATCATTCTTCTTTTAAACGTGACTTCTGCCAGGGTGGTAGTGATGCACACCTTTAATCCCAGCACTCAGAAGGCAGAAGCGGATGGATCTCTGTGAGTTCTGGGCCAGCCTGGTCTACAGAGCAAGTTCCAGGACAGGCTCCAAAGCTACGGAGAAACCTTTATCTCGAAAAAAACCAACAACAACAAAAACATGGTGACTTCTTTAGCATGTCACAAAGGGAATACAGACAGTTCATACATTTCAGACACAGCAGCCTCCACACCACAGAATTTGGCCAGCTCATCAATCCCTTCTTCTTGGATGACTGTGCTGTCAACATCAAAGCATACTGCATCGGCTGAACAGAGGAGTTCCCTTAGCTCTGAGTGGGAGACCATCCTGGAAGAACTTTCCTCCTAGAACAGAGAAGTAAAAATGTGCTCAAAGATGTCAAACATAATCACGAGGGGCTAGGGATACGGCTCAGTGGTAGAGTGTTTGGCCAGCATTCATGAAGCCCTGAGTTTCACACATACATACCCCACACATACCACCTAAATCGGGGTAGTGGTGTATGCCCGGGGTCCCAGCTCGTAGGATGTGGAAGCAGGAGAATCAAGAGTTTAAGAGTGGACTGAAGAGATGGCTCAGTGGTTAAGAGTGCTGGTTGCTCTTTCAAAGGACCCAAGTTCAGTTCCCAGCGCCCTCATCAGGCAGCTCACAGCTACCAGTAACTCCAGCTCCAGGAGACCCATCACCGTCTCTGGCACATGCATGAGCACGCACGCGCACACACACACACACACACACACACACACAAACAAAAATAGCAATAATAATTTTTTTAAAAGAGAAAGTTGCTGGGTGGTGCTGGCATTCACCTTTAATCCCATCACTTGGGAGGCAGAGGCAGGTGCATCTCTGTGAGTTCAAGACCAGCTTTGTCTAGGACAGACAGGGCCACAGAGAAACCATGTCTTAAAAAACCAAAAGAGAGAAATAGAGTGAGAGAGAGTTAGTTTAAGATCATTCTTAGCAGGCTTGAGAGATGGCTCAGAGGTTAAGAGCACTGGCTACTCTTCCAGAGGTCCTGAGTTCAATTCCCAGCAACCACATAGTGGCTCACAACCATCTGTAATGAGATCTGGTGAGCTCATCTGGACTGCAGAGAAACATTCAGGCAGAACACTGTATTCATAGTCAATTAAAAAAAAAAAAGATCATCCTTAGCTACTTGGCAATTTTGAGGCCAGTCTGAGTGACATAGACCCTGCTGTATCACCTACAGGGTGATAGGTATAGTAGGTATAGACACCTACTGCCAACTCTCAATCCCCAGAAGGCACACGTGGAAGTGAAGAGAGGAATCATGAAATGTTGTCCTCTGACCTCGGTGCTCATACTGTGCTGTACATGCGTCCCCACTCACACACAACCCACTCACGCATCCCCACTCACACACGACCCACTCACGCATCCCCACTCACACACAACCCACTCATGCATCCCCACTCACACACAACCCACTCATGCATCCCCACTCACACACAACCCACTCATGCATCCCCACTCACACACGACCCACTCATGCACCCCCACTCACACACGACCCACTCATGCACCCCCACTCACACACAATCCACTCATGCATCCCCACTCACACACAATCCACTCATGCATCCCCACTCACACACAACCCACTCATGCACCCCCACTCACACACGACCCACTCATGCACCCCCACTCACACACGACCCACTCATGCACCCCCACTCACACACAATCCACTCATGCATCCCCACTCACACACAACCCACTCATGCATCCCCACTCACACACGACCCACTCACGCATCCCCACTCACACACAGCCCACTCATGCACCCCCACTCACACACAATCCACTCATGCACCCCCACTCACACACAATCCACTCATGCATCCCCACTCACACACGACCCACTCATGCACCCCCCACTCACACACGACCCACTCATGCACCCCCCACTCACACACAACCCACTCATGCACCCCCACTCACACACAACCCACTCATGCATCCCCCACTCACACACGACCCACTCATGCATCCCCACTCACACACAGCCCACTCATGCACCCCCACTCACACACAATCCACTCATGCACCCCCACTCACACACAATCCACTCATGCATCCCCACTCACACACAACCACACCTTGCTGTTGTTGTTTTCCTGGATGTTCATGTAGTATTGTAATTGCCAAAACTTGGAAACAACTGAAATGTCCTTCAGTTGATGAATGAAGAGTAAGTAAATGATGTACAGACAGCATATCAAAAGAGATGGACTGCCAAGCCAAGAGAAAACAGAGAAAGGGAAATGTACATCAGGGAAAACTCCAAACTGTGTGATTTTTAACCATGACATTGTGGATGAGACAGAGCTAAGGACAAAACAGAAAGGTCAGTTTCTGTCAAGTGTCGTGGGTGAGGGATGAAGAGGTGGGGTACTGGGGGACTTTGAAAATCCTTATTTTAATTATGTGTGTATCTTTTGAACAACACGTTGTTTTCAAGAAGAGAAAGAAAGCTTGCTCCATTGATTTGTGATTCACCTGAGCAGGCCGATGAGGCACAGGTTGAGAGAAAGCTAGCCAGGAAGGCAAATTATGTAAGAGCTGAAATGAGATCATGCCTGGGAACACTGTCAGCCACCCAGAGCCCCAGAACCAGCAAAAAGACAAATCCAGGTCAGGCACCTGGCATGGAACCTGACAGGAAACAAAGAACATCTTTAAGAGGCTCCAGGATTTCAGAAATGTTAGGCATGGGGATGCACGTTTGTGCTTGCCTTCTCAACACTAGGGAGGGGAGGGGAGGAGCATCAGGGGTTAGAGGTCATCCTTAGGTATGCAGTGAGTTTGAGTAATAAGGTCAAGGCAAGCCTGGGCTAGAGATCCTATGTCTACATAAACAAACAAGTGTGTATGGGTGGTGATACACACCGTGTTCCCAGCCCTAAGGAGGCTGAGGCAGGAGGATCATAAGCACAAAGCTGGGCAGGTGCTGCCCAGTGAGAGTAGTCTAAAAAAGAAAAGCCCCTGGCTACAGGACGAAACCAAATTGACTTGCTTCAAAGTAAATTGTGTACATTAGACTTACAGAGAGAAGGAAACATCACTGCTGGGAAACAGACTCTGGAACCTTCACATCTGGCTTTTGGGGGAAGGGAAGCCCACAGATGAGGAGTAGAGAGAGTGCTGGAAGAAAGGTCTGTGTTCAAGCACAGGCCCAGGCCTACCCACTGCCTTCAGTGGGGCAGACTGGGGCTCCAGCTTGGCAGTGGATCCACCCATCTTTATTCTTTAAAAATTGTGTTGCAAGTGGGGGGGGTGTCAGTACGGGGAGTGGGAGGAGAGAAGGGAGGGGGAACTGGGATTGGAATGTTAAAAAATAAATTAATAAAAAAAGTGGAGGGGGAAAAATTGTGCTGCAAAGCCTTTCTTCACCTGAGCACCAAATGAAAACGGAGATTTTTCCTTCATGGCTGGATTTAGTAGGCCACTGGGGGAAGAGGAAGAAAATTTCCTTGCTCAAACAGACTGAAGTTTTTCCATCTAGCATCTTGCAAGAGGCACCTAAGATTATGCTAGCTCTCTCACCATTTGTTATGATATACCTCTTATCTTCTGAGCTGTGTTAAAACAGATAAAAGCTGCTGTGCTGGGACTGTCTAAATTCCCAGTACATGGAGGGAAGAAACAACAGGATTAGGAGTTCAGCCAATGGGACTGCATGAAACCCTGCCTCAAAATAAAGGACAATAAGGTCAGTACAGGGAGGCTGGAGAGATGGCTCAGGGGTTAAGAACGCTTGCTGCTCTTACAGAGGACCCAGGTCTAGTTCTTGGCACCCACCTGGCATCTCCACAGCCACTTTTCTTCTGGCCTCTGTAAGCACCATTACATATGTGGTACACATTCATAAAATAAATAAAAAGGGTTTCTCTGTGGCTTTGGAAGCTATCCTGGAGCCAGTTCTTGTACACCAGGCTGGTCTGGAACTCACAGAGATCAGCCTGCCTCTACCTCCCGAGTGCTGGGATTAAAGGCGTGCCCCACCATCACCTGGCTAATAAATAATTTTTTAAAGTGGCCACAGAGGTTAAACACATTAGAGAGAATCAAATTTACTAGGCTGTAGTCGTGGGCAAAACATACTAAGGGCAAAGCTATTCAGGACCCCTGGACAGTGCAAAAAGATGCTGGGAAACGTCTAGATCCAAGTCAAATCAAAGACTTCTCTTTGTAGGAGTAGGAGAAAGGTTTTAGGTCAGTATATTTTTTTCTTTTCTTTTCTTTCTTTCTTTTTAGTTTTGTTGTTGTTTTATTGCAGAAGGGTTTGCTAGGTAGCCCAGGCTGGTATAGCCTGTAGCTTAGGCTATGTCAAACACAAAACCTTCATGCCTTAGCTAAAGTGCTAAGATTACAAGCATATGGCACTACACCTGGCCACTTAAGTTTATGATTAAAGAAACAGTTATTCTGGGTGAATGTAATGGCTCAGTATAGGTACAGGAGTCTGCTGCCAAGCCTGATGACCTGAGTTCTATTCCCAGGACCCACAGAGTAGAGGGAAAGAATTTAGTCTCAAATATTGTGCTCTGCCTTCATGTGTACCAGGACACCTGCACACAAATCAACATACAGGATAAACAAACTAAATGTAAAAAGTTAGATAAATAAAGATGTTTAAAAAGAAAAAAAAAACAGGCTGGAGAGATGTCTCAGTGGTTAGAAGTGAGTGCATATACACACACACTTTTAAAAATGTAATAGTAAATTTTAAAAAGAAACAGGGAGCTAGGGAAATGGCTCAGCAGTTAAGAGCACTTACTGCTCTTGCAGAGGACCAGGGTTTAGCTCCCAGAATTATTAGGTGATTCACAACTAAACATAACTCTTCGTTCCGGGGAATTCAACGCCCTCTTCTGACTTCAGTGGGCACTGAATGCAAGCTGTGCATATGCATATAGGCAGGCAAAACACTCATGCTCAAGAAATATCTTTCTTTTCCTTTTGGCTTTTTGAGACATGATCTCTCTATATAGCTTTCTGTCCTGGAACTCACTAGTGATCCTCCTGTCTCCCAATTGCTGGGATTAAAGCTGTGTGCCATCATGAAGGCAAAATAAATACATCTTTTTCTATGAATAAAAGCTGGGCATGACAGCATGTATGTCATGACTCAGGAGACTGTGGCAGGAGGGTTACTGTGCGTTACAGATCAATCTGGGATACAAAATGAGTTCTTGACAAAAGAGAGAGAGAGAGAGAGAGAGAGAGAGAGAGAGAGAGAGAGAGAGAGAGAGAGAGGGGCATTTTTTAGGGGGCTAGACAGATGGTTCACCAGTTAAGAGCACTGGCTGCTCTTCCAGGGAACATGATTTTGCTCCCAGTACCTATATAGTGGCTCATAAGCAAGTATTCCTCCACTTCCAGAGGCTCTGACACCCTCTTCTGAACTCCTCAGGCGCCAGGCGTACAAGTGGTACGCAGACATGCATATGGGAAAAACACCCAAACACATTTACAAAAATTTCATTTAGTTAAAAAAACAAAAAAAAAGAAATAGATAAACATCTTGTGACCAGAAGTGGATGCATATATCACGTTATGGCAGACAATGTTTCTTTTTCTTCTCCTCCTCCTTTTTAAAGACAGGTTCTCCTGTATCCTACCTAGCCCAGTGTCACATCTGTTATGGAGCCAAAGATTAACCTTGAACTCCTAATCCTCTCATCTTCGCCTCCAGAGTGCTGGGTTGTCAGGCATGACCACTACACCCATTTTATCTGGTGGAACCCAGGGCTTTGAGCATAAGAATGGGCTCTACCCACTAAGCCGCATCCTCAAACCAACAGATGCTACTTTTCCCTCCAGGAGGTTAGCTCATAGGCAGACCTGACGACCCAATAAGTGCATGGAGATGTCCAGTACTCACGATCCTCCAGAGCTGGGTTCCTGGTGAGTGTCTTTCTCTTCCCCTCACTTTGTGGGTTAAAAATGCACCGTAAACCTCCGGTTTTTAAAGAAATATCTGTGGATTTTGTAAGAGCCTAAAAACACACACACACACACACACACAGAGAGAGAGAGAGAGAGAGAGAGAGAGAGAGAGAGAGAGAGAGAGAGAGAGAGAGAGAGAAGAATGAACAACCAGGAACAGACTTATGGCAAAGAAGGAGGTAGAGGGGCTGGGGACTGTGGCTCAGTTGGTAAAGCTCTTGCCTGTCATGCACCAAGCCCAGGGTTCCACCCTCTGCAGTGCATAAACCAGAACTGATGGCTTACACCTGTAACCCCAGCATTCAAGGGGCAGGGTAAGTCCAAAGGATCAGAAGTTCAAGGTTTATCGTAGGCTACACAGGGAATTAGAGGTCCAAGAAGTGTGTGTGTGCTGGTAGTAGGGAGACTAATTGACCTCCTAGTAAGATTGTTCTAACAATGATTCAAACCCAAAGTCTCCTAAAACTGCTTCCCCTGGAGATGCTGGAGCAGAGCAGAGAAGTAACTATAGCCTCATCCGGGGTTCCACTCTGCCACCTCCAGGAAGTTACCACACCTGATGAACAGACACAAGGAGGCCTTGCTGGGAGACTTGAGCATGCGCTGGACTCAATAGTCCCTGCTATCTTCAAAATAAGATGCTTGCGTGCAAGTATGTGCACGCGCACGTGCGTGCATGCGTGCGTGCGTGAATGTGTGTGTGTGTGTGTGTGGTGCCTCGTGCCTGTAATTTCAACATTTGAGGGGCTAAGGAAGCCTGAGGCAGGAATATCACTTTGAGTTTTAACCCTGTCTCAAAAACTCACACACACACACACACACACACACACACACACACACACACACACACTTTGAATGTAAGTGTAGCAACAGAAGGTGCTAAATCTCAGAAGAAAAAGGAGATAAGCAGGAACAGTTAAGAACTAGAGCCAAAGGCCAGGCCTGGTGATGCTGGCCATAATCCTAGCACCTGGGAAGCTAAGGCAAGAGGATCACTTATGCAACCAGCCTGGGTTACATAAAGAATTTTCAAGTTTCAGGCCAGCCTGGGCTATAAACACTCGGTCTCAAGAAAGAAAGAAGAAAGAAACAAAGAAAGGGAGAAAGGAACTACACCCTTGTATTGTTTATAATCTAACAAATAAAGCTTGCCTAAAGGTCAGAGTACAGAGCTAAGCCACTAGTTAACCACACTCTAGTTAAGAGCTAAGCCACTAATTAGCCACAGAGGACAGGATGATTTATACCAGCACTCGGAAGACATCGGCCACCCTGGGCTACATAAGAGTTAATCAGTCTAAAAGAGAAACAGAGCTCATGCCTTTAGTCCCAGCTCTAGAGAGATTATAAGGCAGGAGCTCAGTGCAGTCTCAGAGAGCAGTCTGAGGGTTTTGTTGACCATTGCGGTCTAGGCAGTCTGAGGAGCAGTGCAGTCTGGAGATGCAATCTGAGGACACAATCACCCCTTTGGTCTGAACTCTCTAGTGGCTGTCTGCTTTGCTTCTCTGGTCTTCAGCTTTAACCCCAATATCTGTCTCTGGGTCTTTATTATTCATGCCACACACCGTTAAAAAAGGAAGCTATGTAAATAAAAGTGTAGAAAGAATGAGTAAAGTTTTTGTGAAGATAAAAGTACCTAGGATGTAGCTCAGCATGAATTCTCAAACACCTCTAGGGCTGCAGAGAAGGGGAGTAAGCAAAGTTCTTGCAGGTTAGAGATAGATTTACAAGCCCGAGCAGTTCCACTCTTAGAGATTCATACAAGAAAAAGAAAGGTCAATGGGAGAGAAACATGTTCATGGTTTATTTGTGGATGACTGCCCAAATGTCCTCCAACAGATAAGCTTTAAGCACTTGGGATATGGAAGCATAAGCATCAGGAGTTCAAGGCCAGCCTATGCTAATGCACACATACACACGAGAGTAAATATAATATGCAAGACATATATAGAAAATATAATCGGCATTGGAGAGATTGCTCAATCGTTAAGAGTACTTACTGTTCCTGCAGACTAGGAGTTCAGTTTCCAGCACTTACATGGGTCACAGGGGTCGGTCCACAACCCTCTGTAACTCCAGCTCATGGGGATCTGACACCTTTGGCCTCTGAAGGTACACACACACACACACACACACACACACACACACACACACACACACACTTAAAACAAATGTAATGAATGATTTAATACCCAGATAAGAGTTATTCCTTTATAACTGTAAATGTTTATTTATATGTACATATCTGTTTATTTCAAATTCTATTTCTAATGGAAATGATGGCAAAGTCAGGTCCCGGTTTGGAGAATTTTCATATCTTCTACTGATGATTCTCCTGTGCCAGATTGCATCATTCATTCATGCTGTTCGTCTTGGAGAATGAAGAAAGTGAAGCTATCTAAAATATGAATTAACTAAAGGAAAGCCCTGGAGTCCCAGGAGATAATCTACCTATCCCGCAAAGAATCAGAGAGGCCATAGCTGTGGGAAAGCGAGGACCGGCGCATCAGAAAGCTGAGCACAGCGCAAGACAGGCGCGGGCGGGGAACTCACCGCAGTTCCTGGGCCGCGCTGGTCTTCACGGTTCCTGTGCCTGTAACTTTCCGGTAGCAGCAGGGTCTGGAGCTGCTATGACGTGCGAGCGTTGCGTCCTAAGGGAGGTGACCCGTGCAGGAGATCACAGCCCTCACCCAAGTCTCGTCTGGGATCTGCTGATGAGTCTGGTGGCTTCGGAACAGCTTCGCATGTGCGTTTCCAACTGGAGAGGGCAGAACTCAGCTCTGCAAAACCCGGTTGGAAGGCCGCCTTGGTCCAGCCTCCAGGGGAGGGGCTTCCCGGGCCCGCCCCCCACCTCT
Source organism: Cricetiscus sungorus (assembly GCA_030556225.1). NCBI lineage: Eukaryota > Metazoa > Chordata > Mammalia > Rodentia > Cricetidae > Cricetiscus > Cricetiscus sungorus. The sequence goes on along the minus strand of JANBXA010000044.1, from coordinate 20,037,947 downwards.
TCCCTTCCTCGGGACTCGGCGCCTTCGGAGAGGCGCGGTGAGATCTCTAGTTTGTTCAGTTGGCTCGAAAGAACTCCCCAACTTTCAGAAGCCGTGCCCCAATACAGGGTCCCCCCCTGCACGCGAGAGAAGCGAGGGACCTCTGCGCTGATTTCGCAATGCACGAAGCCCCTTGTGAGCCCTTTCTGAAACCCCCGTTTCTAAGGCTGTCCCTGCAGAAATGCAGGTGCCAGGAGAATTACAAAATCTACAAAGTCGCTGACAAAGTAATTCAATTGGCAGATTGTTTCCCTGAGGTGCAAGAATTGGGTTCCATCCCTAGCGCCACATAAACCGCACAATGGCACATGCCTGTAATTCTAGCACTCTGGAGTTGGAGACAGGAGGAATAGAAGTTCAAAGTCATCCTAACTACATAATGAACTTGAAACAAGCGTGAACCACAGGAGAGTCCTTGTCTAAAAATAAAAATACTTTGTTCACACTTAAAGTGAAAAAGAAAAAAATCCAAAAATCTTTGCTGGGTTGGAGAAAAGCCCAAACGTTATTGGTGCTATTGTTATTACAGAAGATCCAAGTTTGGGTCCCAGCGCCTCCATCTGGTGGCTCACTCACAACCTGATCTCCAGTTCCAGGAGATCAGATGCCTGCTGGCCTCTGAGGGCACCAGCACACATGCCATTACATACATACACATGAATAAAAACAGTTCTTTTTTATTTAAATGCTTTTGTTTATTTATTATGTATGGGTGTTTGCTCTGCATGTAAGTATGGCACTTCGTGAATTTGTGGAACTGCTGAGACCAGAAGGGGGCAACTGTTCCTCTAGAGCTGGATATATAGGAAGTTGTGAGCTGCCATGTGGATGCTGGGAATCAAATTCAGGTCCTCTGGAAGAGTAGTCACTGCTCTAAACCAATGAGCCGCCCCTCCAGCCCCTATCTTTTTTTTTTTTTTAATCTTTGCAATCCCCCCAATGTGTATATTTGTGTGGTGTGCATGCTTGCTTTCTTGTGTGTGATGGGTGCTTGTATGTGTGTGTGTGTGTGTGTGTGTGTATGTGTGTGTGTGTGTGTGTGTGTGTGTGTGTAGACCCAAGGTTGGTAACAGGTGTCTTCCTCAATTGCTTTCCACCTTATTAATTAAGGTAGGATCTCTCCACTGAACTCAAGAGTTAGTACATAAAGCTATTCTATCTGGGGCTGGAAAGATGGCTCAATGGGATGGCTCAATAGTTAAGAGCACTGGCTGCTCTTCCAGAGGTCCTGAGTTCAATTCCCAGCAAGCACATGGTGCTCACAACCATCTATAATGAGATCTGGTGCCTTCTTCTGGCGAGCAGGTATGCATGTTTAGCACTCATACATAAACCATAAAGTTAAAACAAAACAAACTATTCTACCTAGCTAGCTTACTTTAAGGATCACATTTCTGCCTTCTCAGTGTTGGAATTTCAAACAGGCCTCCAATCCCACCCCACATTCATGTGAGTTCCATGAATTTAAACTCCCAATCTTGGGCTTGCATGGCAAGTACTTGGACCACTAAGTCAACTTCTTAGCCGGTATACCTGTTTGTTTTATCTGTCCATTTGGTTGGTTTGAGGTTTTTGCTTCTTGGGATTGTGTGTGTGTGTGTGTGTGTATCAAGTGTGTGTGTGTGTATATACTTGGAATTGTGAACCTAGGACTTCACACATACTGGTCAAATGTTCTAGTAGAGAGCATTCTAACCCTACCTAGCCTCGTTTTAACTCCTAATTTGAAAATGAGTCTAAGTTGCCTAAGTTGGCCTTCAACTCACTCTATAGTCCTGTCAGTCCTTGAACTTGTGATCCTTCTACCGCATTCTCTTGAATGGCTGGAATGACAGGTCAGAATCATCAGGTCCAGCATGCACCTGCTTTGTTTTGCCCCACCTCCCCCCTTCCAGATGTCACTTGCCCAGCTACTATTTTAGCATAACCGGTAAGGAGTATTGTTCCCAAATATTCACATTGCAGGAAGCTGGCTGCAATTAGTCAATGAAGTCCGATCTAAGACAACTTAAAGCATCTAGTGCTGACCATTTATCTATCTGCTTCACCAAGCAGAGAGGATGCCAAGGCTAAGGCAGGCCTCTAGCCACAACAACCATGCCCTTATCCAGAGACGCTTCCAAAGTACACAGTTCAGGAAGGTTTCATCTTTAATCCCCAAACTCAGGAGGGAGCCAGAGGTAAATTAATCTCTGTGAGTTCAAGGCCAGCCAAGTCTACATAGTGAGTTCCAGGCCAACCTACAGCTATATAGTGAGACCCCATCAGGAAATAAACAATTAAAAAAAAATATACAATTCAATCAAGGACAAAAGTCCCCATGTTCTTTGTTCAGACATGACTTTGAAGTTCTCTAGTCCCAGAATTCACTAGTTGAAAATGGCTGTAAAAGTGGAGCAAACTTAAGTTTTCCTGTGCGCACCTAGATGGGATGGATTCTTTTAAGCGACATTTATTTAATTATTGGAGGGGGGGTTCCACAGTGGATCTCAGAGGACAACTTTATGGAACCAGTTTTTCTCCTTCCACTATGGGTGTCCTGGGGATCAAATTCATGTCATTGGACTTAATGGCAAATACCTTTACCAGCTGAACCATCTAGCCAGCCTCAGAGATGGTTTTGATAAGGGAGAGCACTTGCCTAAGTAATCCCCAAGACTAGATTGAAAAAACAGGTGAATTAAGAGTTTTGAAACAACAATCTAGTCAATCGCACACATGTACTTGGTAGTCATTTTAAAATAAGTATAATAAAAGGTGCAAGATGTTAAACACTAAATATACATATTTAAGTATAGATACAAAGGAAATTTTTATTTCAAAAGGAAAGCTTAGCCACTATAAATACAAATGACAGGGGTTCATTTGTGCTTTAGTATTCCTATTTTACATATTCATTACATAAATTTCAGATATTTAAATAAAATCTATCAGCTGTTCATGGTCCTTTTAGCCCACTCATCTCACACCTGTACAATGATTGGGCACAAGATGTCGTGTTGATGTTCAGTGGAGTACATACATTTTCTAAAAAATGAGTCAGGGGCTGGAGAGATAGCTAGGTGGTTAAGAGCACTGACTACTCTTCCAGAAGACCCTGATTCAATTCCCAGCACCCACAAAGGCAGCTCACAACTGTCTGTAACTTCAGTCCCAGGGACTCTGATGTCAATCCACATACCATAAAGTTAAATAAATAACATACTTACAAAAAGAAAAACAAAAAAAGGATATTTATAGACTTCCTCACAAAATACTGACTGAATACAGAGAGCAACTTTAGTTTTAAAGATTTATTTTTATTATTTTCTAATTATGTGTAGGACTATGTATCTGCATGTAGGTGTGTGCCCATGAGTGCAGGCCAGATTCGTCAGATTCCAAGGAGCTGGAGTTACAGATAATTATAAGTTGCCAGATGTGTAGGTGCTGGGAACCAAATTCAGGTCTTTTGGAAGAGCAATAGCAAGTGCTCTCAACTGCTGAGCCGTCTGTCCTGCAGCTGCCTGCAGAGTTCCAACTTTATAGTAATCGGGCAACTTCCAAATAAATGATCAAAATTAACATCACTAACAAGGGGATTAACCAGAACCACAAGACTCTTCCTAAGCCACAACAAGGACACATCATTTCTACGTATTTCTTGCCAAAAAACAAACTTAGTCATTAGGAAACATCAAACTACATAAAAATAAGCCTATAAAATAAATTCTGGATATTCAAAAGTGGCAAGATAAAGCCAGGAGGAGTGGTACAGGTGTGTTAATCCCAGTGATCTAAACTATGTGGTAAGAGGATTGCCAGCTGTGTGACACTTGTTGTGGGAATGACACAATTTCTGGGGAGGTAGTTCAGAGGTAAAGCACTTGCCTACATATGTAAGCCAGATGTGGCGATACATGCCTATAATGCCTGTATTTAAGACCCAGAAACACATGACTGGAGAGATGGCTCAGCGGTTTCACACTGGCTGCTCTTCCAGAGATCCTGGGCTCAATTCACAACATCCACACGGGATCTGACACCCTTTTCTAGTGTGTAGATATATATGCAGACAAAATGCCCACATAAATAAATAAATAAATAAATAAATAAATAAATAAATAAATAAATAGGAGGTACATAGAGGCAGGGGGATAAGAGTTCAAGACTAGCCTTATCTGCATAGGGAGACCTTGTCTCAAAAATAAACCAATAGCAAAAAAGAAACCTCCAATATTTCTTCCCTAGTATTTTAAAGAATACTATATTAAGTTTTGCTGGTGTCAGCAATGAGTTTTCCTGTGCATTCTAATTTTCAATCCAACATCTACCTTCCCCTTCCTCTACCCTGTAAGCAGACACCTAACTTTAGAGTCACCCTCTGCATCATTTTACCCACAGTTACAATGAAACTGCATGCTCACCAAGTGGTTTATATAAATAAATATGAGTTTTCCATTTGCCACCCATATTATACATGACTTTTGTGATTTTCAAATCTACAGACCTAATAAAAAGGTTATATCAGCATAATTGCTACAGCCAGATAGCTGAAGTTTGTGAATAGCTAAATATCAGCCAAATGAGTAGTTAGTTCTATCTTTTTTTTTTTTTTTTTTTTTTAATTTTCTTTGCTGAGATCACATATAGGGACTTTGCACCTGCTAAGCCAGTACTCAACCACTGAGCTTCACTCCTCATAGTTTGGATTGTTTTTTTCTGTTTGTTTGGGGTGTTTTTGTTTTTGTCTTGTTTTGTTTTGTTTTGTTTGAAACAGAGTTTCTCTGTGTAACCCTGGCTGTCCTGGAACTCACTCTGGAGACCAGACTGGCCTCAAACTCACATAGATCTGCCTGTCTTTGCCTCCCAAGCCCTAGGTTAAAAACATGCACCATCACCATGTTTTTTCTTTTTTGAGACAGAGTCTCACTTTGTAACTATGGCTGGCCCATAGTTACATCTGATCTATGTAGATCAGATCTGCCTTGAATTCACATTGATCCACCTACCTGCCTTCCCGAGTAGTGCTGGGATTAAAGATGTGTGCCACTATGCCTGGCTTTGTTTCATTCTTGCAATAACTATTAGACAGATGTTGAGGATAACGAGAGTTTCTTATTTCAATCAAAATGTCAAAACCTCCAGCATAATATATCCAATAGTATTATAAATTGTTATCTGTGTGGAAGAGTGATTTCTATTGACAGATGTAAATGTTTATGAATTCAGATAACAGCTTAAAAATTGAGCATGTATCTATACCTAAGTGCTCAGACATACAGGCAGGGAAAACATCCATACAGATAACATTATTTTTAAAAAGTTAAAGGGGTGCTAGAGATATGGTTTGACGGTTAAGACCATTGGCTGTTCTTCCAAAGGACCCAGGTTAAATTCCCAGCACCTACATGACAGCTTAAAACTGTCTGTAACTCGAATTCTAGGGGATCTGATATCTTCACACCAATGCACATAAAATAAAAGTTAAATTATTATTGGTAGTAGTAGTAGTAAGTTAAAGGAGTCCTTTCAAAGTAGTAGTAGTAATAGTAGTAGTAGTAAGTTAAAGGAATCCTTTCAAAGGCCGGGCACCACTGTTGAACTAAGTTTTCAGCAGGCATACTAGACCACACCACTTTGGAAGTTGAGCAGGATTGCTATGAGTTAGCAATAGTCAGTCCAGGCTATACAGTGAATAGTTTAGCCGGGGCCTGAGTGAGACCTTGTTTCACACCACATGGATAGTGGTGGTACACGCCTTAAATCCTAGCACTATGCAGGTAGAGGCTGGCAGATCTCTGTAAAATCTCTGGCCTGTAAATTCGAGGCCAGAGCGAGTTCCAGGACATCCAAGGATACACACACAAAAACAAAACAAAACAAAACAAAAAAAACCCTATCTCGAAGAAACAAAACCAACCAAACAAACCGAGGCCACAAATCTGCCTCTGTGACCTGGACCCTAAGAATGGGCTGACTATTGAGTTTCCTCAACGCCCATTGCACCAATCTCATAGCTCCTAAAGCCATCTAGGAATGTCTATCTAGCATTATACTTGTCTTCCCCGGATTTAAAACCACCAGGATACCGGGGAAGCGTCCTTTCTTTGTGTCCCCAAGTTTGTGGATGAAACAAGCAATAAAAATGAATCTAGGAAACCTCGCGAGAGGGTGAGAAGCACATTCCCGGAACCCAGGGTCCCGTAGTTACAGACACTCCGCAAAGCGAAGACCGTGCCTCTGCTTCCTGTCACGCCCAGACGAGTGCTGAGGCCGAAGTATCCCTCACACACATGACATAAAGGACTTTCCTGCATAGCAGGCCACGCAGTCGCAAGGTTTCGGTCCTTAAGGCGCGGATCAGCAACAATCTGATGTGACCAAAACGGAACCTTAAGATTCGGAGTGCCGATTGCCAGAGAACAAGTTTCTCAGATGCGCAATGACGCCGCAACTGGGCGCGATGGGCGGAGCCTCGAGGGACTAGCGTCCGACAGAGCCAATCAGTGAGCACCGGCGGAGCCGCGGTCCAATGGAGGTGCCTTGTGGGCACGCTAGGGGCGGGCCAGGTGCGTAAGACTTTTCGAGAAGACCCGCATAGAGCACGTTGTTCTCGGCCTCTCCCGGAGTTAGGCTAGCCATGGCGGCGGTGAAGACCCTAAACCCTAAGGCGGAGGTGGCCCGGGCGCAGGCAGCGCTGGCGGTGAACATCAGCGCAGCACGGGGCCTGCAGGATGTACTGAGGACCAACTTGGGGCCTAAGGGCACCATGAAGATGTAAGACCCGGGTGGCGGGAGGGCGGGCCGGGCGGGCCCAAGGCCGCAAACTGGAGCCGCCGCCTCCAGGCCTTCGCTTTCTGCCATGTCTGTGAGGCCTCCCGCCCAGACCGCCCACTTGACACCTTTCGGGATTGCCAGTCGCACCCGCTTACTTTGGAGGAAAAGGGTGGCGTGTGTACCTTTCCTCTACCCAGTCCTGTAGCCCTGAGCTTACTAGGATGTAGTTGTAAGGTTCAAACTTCATGGATTTATTTTTTTATTACCTCGTAGTTGGCCAATTAATTAAGTTCACAGGGCCGTAGCGCTTTCTTTTACCTCGGTCTTACTCACTCTCCATGCCTTTTCCCCCATCTTGTACCCCTGGTCCCAAAAAGTGTCTGCTTTCATGTCATTGTCTCCTTTGTGGAACTTTTCATTATGTATTTATTTGGGGTCTGACTGATCTGCTCTGGGCGGCCTCGAACTTCCAGAGATTCACTTTTCTCAAAATAAAAGAGAGAAAAAGAAGGAAATATGCACTTCCCTTTGGCGTCTTTATGGGATTCTTAGTCGGGTTTCCATTGAAAAAAGTCACGTGTTGCTCATGAGTTTCTGCCCATTTGACAGGCTTGTTTCTGGTGCTGGAGACATCAAGCTTACTAAAGATGGCAACGTGCTGCTTCACGAAATGGTAAGAGGTTACCGTCCTAGATATTAAAAAGATAGAGCTTGACCTCCTGTAGTTTTGCTAGTTCCTTATTGAGGTGCTCATATCTTTCAAACAAATGTAGGACGTAGTGTACTGCATGAGTCTCCACACATGGTTTTAGATCCCTGCTTTGGTGGGGAGGGGCTGCTTTTATAGTCCAGCATTCAGGAGGTGAGGCAGGTTATTCTTTGTGAGTTTAAGGGCAGCCTGGTGTACAAAGCAAGTACCAGGACAGCCAGTGCTGTTACACAGAGAAACCCCATCCTGAAAAAACAAAAACAAAACAATAATCAAAGCCAAGCAGGACTACATAGTGAGATCCTGTCTCAAAAAGGGGGTAACTGGGGAGGGGGGGTCACACACCCTTACCTTCCACCCAGCTACTGGAGAAATGAAGATTCCCTGTATCAGACGTAACCTGCTTCTGCCTCCTGAATGCTGGGGTTGGAACTGCAAACCTTCACACCTGGCTAATTATATTTTCTGTAAATTATTTTTGTCCCAAGGCTCAAATGAAATTGGTCCAAGCACCCATTTGCTTACCAGAACTTTCATGTCTAGCAGTTCAAATCCCATAAAAGAAAGTGACCTAAAAATCCAAGCAAAATGTGGCTAAGCTGGACAATTTATATAGATGGCTTTAAAAGGAGCCTGTTTTACATTTTACTGTAGATAATGGTTTAAGTCATTTAAATAGTTCTCTTTTTTCTACTTTCAGCAAATTCAACACCCAACAGCCTCTTTAATAGCAAAAGTAGCCACAGCCCAAGATGACATAACTGGTGATGGTACTACATCCAATGTCCTTATCATTGGAGAGCTGCTAAAACAGGCAGACCTCTACATTTCTGAGGTATGCACGGTAAAACTGTTTCTGTGATATGTTGTTGGGTGGACTCTTGGTGCAAATGGATGAGATACTACCTGAGAGCACACCATAGACTGTAAGATGAAACTGCTTGAATCTGGGAGCCTGTGCTTGTCTTTATCTTGGTCAGGTGTGCATGAAGAAAAATTAAGTATGTGTATTTATATTTAACAGGCCAGCCTCAAACTTAACAGAGCTCTGGCTGGTTCTGGTCCATACTTGGCCTAGTCTCTGGGTTTTTCTTTTTCCTTTTCTTTTCTTTTCTTTTTTTTTTTTTTTTTTTTTTCCTTCTTTTAATGTTTCAAAATAATGTGAATTAATTGAGATTACCTGCAGACAGGATAAGCATTTTCTGATAGCAAGATTTTAGGAGCTAGTTTTAGATTTGGTATTCTGGTTTGCACAGTGAACACCCAAGTGTGCTTTGTCTGTGGTTCCCTTGGCCTTGACTCTGTGCTAGAATAAAATCTGTTCTTTTCCTCTGCATTGAAAGGAGTACTGTGTCCTTTTTAATGTATTCAAAAAATCAGAACATCATGTTAGCTTAATTGTATTTAGTATGGATTACCCATGGTATGCCTTCAAATGTTAATGAACTTAATGAATTTTTGCATCTTGTTGTTGATGCAAATGTTGGCAGTGGTTTTGTAACTATTTTGATTATAGGGTCTTCATCCCAGGATAATAACAGAAGGTTTTGAAGCTGCGAAGGAAAAGGCACTCCAGTTTTTGGATCAAGTCAAAGTAAGCAGAGAGATGGACAGAGAAACACTCATCGATGTGGCCAGAACATCTCTGCGAACTAAAGTTCATGCTGAACTTGCAGATGTCTTAACAGAGGTGTGTGGTGCAATGCACAGAGAAAATCTGCCATAAATATCTGTTCTTAGTGTTGTATACATAGGGTCTTCACAGGAAGTAAGGGGTTTGGGTTTTTTCCTGGGCAGTAATAAACTAATCTGTCTTCAAAATGTGAAGAATAAATTGTTACCAGGACAGCCAGGTTTTGGGAGAATAATTGAAACTTTCATAGAAGGATTATAAAGTGCAGATTGAGTTTTTGGAAACCCTGTATCATAGGTGGTTTTCTCTCCCCCATGGGAAGTGGTAGTTTGGTATGTGTCCTGATCTAATCAGGCTAATTAATAATTCACTCTAACACTTTGGGGAACTTTTAAATTTGTCTGCTAGTCCTGAATAAATTAGAAATTTATTATAAAAGGTAAATTGTTGTAAGGTGTGATTATGCTTGCTTATTTAGGGATGGGGGAGTTTGAAATGGATTCGCCTTAATCTTAACCATAGTCCTTAGTGTAGCTAAGAAGTTGCCTATATTTGCAATGCAATAATGAGAATGTTGATGATTCTTTAGACAATTGCAAGTTGAGGTTTTAGAGGCAAATTACTTCAACCTTTCCACTTGTCTTAACAGTCAGCTAAAGTGTATCAGCTTCTACAAATTAAATATATTTAATGGTTATCTTGTAGGCTGTAGTGGACTCTGTTTTGGCCATTAAGAAAAAAGATGAGCCCATTGACCTCTTCATGGTTGAGATCATGGAGATGAAACATAAATCTGAAACTGATACAAGGTAGGTGACAGAATGTTTGGAGATGTTATTCTAAAATATGAGTATCAGTATCACTGAGTGCTTATTGAGTACTCTGCATAATGGAAAGATTGCTGGTTAATTAAGTTTGTTCAAAGATCCTAGTTTGAAAATGTTTCTTTAAAGGAATTAAAGTGATCACAGTTTGATAGCCTACTACAGATTGTAGTTTTTCCTAAGGTTGTTATTTTTGTTTGGGCAGCTTGTCTTGTATCTTAGAACATTGCTTTTTCACATCTGGCCTTAATTTTAGCTGAGAATTTTTCAAACTATTTTAGAAAATTGTGGACTTGTATGAAAATTATCACTGTAGCAGTTAATTGTTCTTTTGCTATTAGTGCGTGTCACTCTCATGTCTGATATATATAAATAGGAGTGGAATCAATTTTTCTGTTTTATAGCTTAATCAGAGGGCTTGTTTTGGATCATGGAGCACGGCATCCTGATATGAAGAAAAGAGTGGAAAATGCCTATATCCTCACATGCAATGTGTCTTTAGAATATGAGAAAACGTAAGTTATAACAGAACCCTTTCAGGGTAGGAAGAGTTTGGCATGGGGACTTGGTTTATAGATATATAGCTTGGTCATAGAGCACTTGGCCTAGAATGTGCCCTCGGTCACATTACAACTAAGGTAAAAATGGAAATCTTCCCCTTTCCTGTGAGTTTTTTGTTTTCTTTTATAGAGAAGTGAATTCTGGTTTCTTTTACAAGAGTGCAGAAGAGAGAGAAAAATTAGTAAAGGCTGAGAGAAAATTCATTGAAGATAGAGTTAAAAAGATAATAGAACTGAAAAAGAAAGTCTGTGGTGATTCAGATAAAGGATTTGTTGTTATTAACCAAAAGGTAAGAATTTTAAAGTTTTGAATTAGTCTTGTTTGTTTTCAAGGTGAAGGCTATTGAAAACGTTTTGTGTTTTATTCAGGGGATTGACCCCTTTTCTTTGGATGCCCTTGCAAAAGAAGGCATTGTTGCTCTGCGAAGGGCCAAGAGGAGAAACATGGAGAGGTGAGTGGCGCCAGCTTCACACTTCGAAAGGGCCTTAGAATTATTCCTTTTGCTCTCCTGCTTGTTTTTGCATTTTATTAGCATATATTAGTTGAATAAAACCATTGGTTTCATTATATGCTTTGGTCATTTTCACACACACTTTTTTATCCCTATTACTGGTTGCTCTTCTTTCTAAATAGTCTACTTTTGTTTTCCTTTAGAAAAAAATGGGCTTATATAACCCCTATTTAGCTTTTTGCATATTCTGTATTGTGGCAAACTAAAAATCTACCTGTTCTGTGTGTGAGTTCAGGCTTGTGCATACCATAGCATATAGGTATAGATCCGAAGACAGCTTGAGGAGTCACTTCTCTCCTAATGTGGGAACCAGGGAAGAAACTCAGGTTGAAGGGCTTAATCTTTAGCTTGAGGTCCTATCACAGACCCCCAGATTTGGCATTTAACTTCACTGTTGGTGGTCCTCAGCCTCTCAAGTACCTGGTTACAAATAAATACCACTAGTGTCAGCCAGTATTTTAACCTCTTCAAACATGCAGGGTCCTTAGTCTAGAGGTAACATCAGGAGAATAGTGTGTTAACAGTATGACTGCACATACACCTGTAACACTATCACTTAAGAAAAGGAGGCAGCCCTGTGTACATATCTCAACTGAATATTCAAAATTAAGGAGAAGAGAGAAGGAAGGTTCCTAAGAAATATTCCCACACAGAAATCCATCCTATTCTGGTTTCCTTGTGTTGTGATGGCCTTGGCAAGGAGATTTAAGTGGAGATTTAAAAGCTTGGTTACCAACTGAGTTACGGTAAATGGCAAGAGCTTTGGTTTATGAGACACTACCTCTATTACACATGACAGCCAGGGCTGTTACACGGAGAAATCCTCCTGTTCAGGAAAACAAACAAACAAACATACATACATACATACATACATACATACATACATACATACATACAAACAAACAAACAAATACATTGAAATGCAGTTTCATCATGGGGCTGGAGAGGTGGTTAAGAGCACTGATTGCTCTTCAGGGGTCCTTGGACTCAATTCCCAGCACCCACATTGCTGCTTGTAACTCCAGATAGATATACATGCAGGAAAACACGGATGCACACAAAAAATAAATACATAAATGTGCTTTCATCAGCCAGGCAGTGGTGACGCACACCTTTTAGTCCCAGTACTCAAGAGTTGGTGGACCTCTCTGAGTTCCAGCACAGCCAGGACTGTTACACAAAGAAGGGGGTGGGACGACAATATACTTTCATCATGTCATTCTGAAAATCGCCTTCCTAAAGATTGTAGTCTTACTGAGTATAACTACCATGGCTTATAAATTTCACATAATGTGCTTTCACTGTTACAGGCTGACACTTGCTTGTGGTGGTATAGCTCTGAATTCCTTAGATGACCTGAGTCCTGACTGTTTGGGACATGCAGGCCTTGTCTATGAGTATACGTTGGTAAGTGTTTTCTCCTAAAGACAGTATTCTGTTACCAGTATTTAAGTACAAAATTTCAGACTCAAAATCAGATTTTTCTTAACAAGTTTTTGTTTGATTTTTTTGAGACAGGGTTTCTCTGTAGCAGCTCTGGCTGTCTTGGTACTCTGTCAGTGAAACTGGCCTCAAACTTAGAGGTCCACCTGCCTTTGCCTCCTGAGTGCTGGGATTAAAAGATTGTGCACCACCTCCTTCTGGCTTTTCTTAATTTTATGTGTTTATTTTCAGACAGGTTATTACTATATTGCCTGGGCTAGCCTAGAATTAACTGTGTAGGGCTTTTTGGTTTCTCAGGATGGGGTTTCCTGGCCAGCCTGGTCTACAGAGTGAGTTCAGGGCAGGCTCCAAAGCTGCACAGAGAAACCCTGTGTTGAGAAACAAAGACAAAAGAAAAAGACAAGCGTTTCCCTGTGTGGCCTTGGCTGTCCTGGAACTTGATTGGCTCTGAACTCAGACATCCTCCTGCCTCCGCCTCTGTATCTAGTATTGCGATTAAAGGCATGCACCACCACTGCCCTGCTGTATAGAGCTCTTTTTGCTGAGTTTATTCCAGGTTGCTTGTGTGAGGGTTACTTATTGCACCCAGGCAATTTGACAGTAGTTACAGCATTGTTAAAATATGATTTTCTCATGCATCTTGATGGTTTATGTGTAATATGAGTTGACTTTAAAATTTTAATTTCTTTTGTACCTGATTATCCCCCCTCCTTTCAAATTTTCTTTAATGGGATGATGGCTGTTTCCTGTTACACTACTTTTCCATATACCTCTCCCTATACTCTTTACATGACAATGTTTTGTTTGTTTGTTTTATGTGTTGGGGATTTTTGTTTTAAGACAAGGTTTTACTATAAATCCTTGAGTGTGTAAGAACTCACAAAACCTGTCTGCCTCTCTTTCAAGTTCTGGGATTAAAGGTATGCATTACCATGCCCCGAAGGTATCCTGTTTTGACAATAATTCCTCTTCTGCCAGGGTGAAGAGAAGTTCACTTTTATTGAGAAATGTAACAATCCTCGTTCTGTCACATTACTGATTAAAGGACCAAATAAGCACACACTGACTCAAATCAAGGATGCAATAAGAGATGGCTTGAGGGCTGTTAAAAATGCTATTGATGATGGTAAGAACGACGCTATACTTGTGTTCTTGTTGCTAGTCTAAAAGGCATGGCTGAATACTGTGTTCTTTAGTCAGTAATTTACACAGCCAGACACCATGCAAAAGTAAAGTCTTCTTTTAAAATGATTGGTATGCTGTTTTTTTAATGGTATATCATTACTAAAAGTGAGTACAAATAAATGAGTAAAACTGGTGGCTCTTTAGCTACCAATTGAAACATTTTGCTCTTGGTTGTGCTTGGTGATAATAAGTTAAATGCTTAACATGTATGTCTCGCCTTATAATGCCATGTAAAACTTGGTTTTGCATTTGCTGTTTTTTGGTTTCTCTCTGACTTCTCCCCCTTGTCCACAGGCTGTGTTGTCCCAGGTGCTGGCGCAATAGAAGTGGCAATGGCAGAAGCGCTGATTAAATACAAGCCCAGCGTGAAGGGCAGGGCTCAGCTTGGAGTACAGGCGTTCGCAGATGCCTTGCTCATTATTCCCAAGGTTTGTTTGAATGCTTTCCTGAGTTTTCCTTGCTGACAGGCCAGCCTTTGTTCTGCAATCAATTGTAAATGCTAGTTTCCTAAACTATGTCGAGGCAGGCTGATCTTGGCCAGCTGATGTACATAACTTCAGGATAGTCTCCCTTAGCCCTGGGTGACTAGAGGTTTGAACACTCACCCTACCACACCCCAGCATAGGCAAGCTGTACAGAGGAGAATGGAGAAAAAAGAAAGCCAGCATGGAGGTTGGTCACAGAGTGAGGACTAGCAGCCATATAACAAGGCAAGAGGCAAGGTGGACAGATAATAGAGCTGCATGACATCAGCCCAGTCAGCCATTGCCTGTATGGGTTCACGTATGAAGTTGCTTTTTTTTACATGAGTAAAACTAATGGACATGTCAGTCTCTATGAAGTACTCGGTAAAGGTGAAAGTTTATGACCAGTGCTTTTGGGGGACATGGGTTGGTGTATATTAGAGTCAGTCAGCAATACCTGTCTATTCTCTGGAAGAGAACATGAGTAATGAATGGTTCTATCTCAGTGCATACAAACCACCACCCCATCCATTCATTCATTCATTCATTTGTGGGCAAGAAGGGGTGTGCTATAGTACACATACCGAGGTCAGAAAGAAGACTGCTTTCAGGGGAAAAAATCTTTTTTTCAATTGGGAATATTGTTTAATTTACTGTAGGCTTAACATTGAATTTTCAGTTTGTCTCTTCAAGACTTAAATTTGTTTGTTAGGTTCTTGCGCAGAACTCTGGTTTTGACCTTCAGGAAACATTAGTTAAAGTTCAAGCTGAACATTCAGAATCGGGTCAGCTTGTAGGTGTGGACTTGAACACAGGTAAGAATGCCTTTGTGGGGTTAGAGCTAGATGGAGTACAACTGGGGCAAGTGAAGATGGGTGGGGGATCTTGCTGGGCTGCTCTGGTTTGGTACCAGTGGTGTCCTTCAGAGTTGATAGGACACATAACTGGACTAACTAGGTGAAGATTGAGGCATAGAGTGCTTATTTTAAATGGTGGAATAAAGCTAGTGGCATGATTTTATCCCTGCTTTTTAAGCCCTATAGCACAAATGTATAATGTAAAGCAGAAGGCCTATTGTCCATACTGCCACTAACTTGATAGAAGAAATTGCTGGAATGAGGGAAGTTAACAGGAATGTGTCCAGAACAGAGGAGTGTCCAAATGCTTGCTAAGCAGTGAGTGCTTTGTGTCTGCAAGTCATAAAGAGATGACTCTAAAACGAGATGGACCACAGGACCAAGATTCTGGAGACTACTGGAGGACTACTGGTTACTGGTGGATGAGTAGTCAGTGGTAACCAGCACTGTTGCTTTACATTTTAAAGATTGGAGGTTGTCTTTGACTACATAGCAAAACCCTGTCTGAAATAACCCAAATTGGTCCTTGTTTTCTGTTCTAGAATTGGCAGGGTTTGTTCATAAAATAGAATGATTTTTGAAAAGGGCTTTTGATGGGGCTAGAGAGAGATGGTTAAGAGCACTTGCTGCTTCAGAGGACCTGGGTTCGGTTCCCAGCACCCACGTGGCAGTGCACAACTGTTACTTCAGTTCCAGGGGATCTGATAACCTCAAACAGACAGACATACAGTTAAAAGACCAATGCATATAAAATAAAAATCCTTTGTTTTATAAGGGGTCATCTGGTAGTGTGTGATTTCAAGGTGTGTTTTTCAGGTGAGCCGATGGTGGCAGCAGAGATGGGTGTGTGGGATAACTACTGTGTGAAGAAGCAGCTGCTTCACTCCTGGTGAGTTTGGAAACTTGAGCTAGCTCTTGTCCTTGTTTAGTTGGACAAGTTGAAATGGTTGTTTGTGTCTGAGCTGTTGTCTCCTTTTTCCCTTCCAGTACTGTGATCGCCACCAACATCCTCCTGGTTGATGAGATCATGAGAGCGGGCATGTCCTCTCTGAAAGGCTGAAGAGGTCCCTTGTCACTGCATCTGTAATGCTGCAGAATGATGTGGGGAAATGGTTGGGGTTTTTTGTCCACGTGATTTGGAAAAGAATTTACTCTCCCCAGTTGAAGAAAAGGAACAAGACATTTGGCACCTATTCAAAAAAAAAAAATTCTGTTGAATGTATGCATAAGGTCATAAAGTGGGCCCTTTTTAACCCACTGAACCTGTTTTAGCTACAATGACACAAAATTACATATTAAGATAAGTGTGTGGTCTTCCTTGTTCCTTAGATGTTCTTCAAAAAATTGTAATGGTTTTTTTCTTTAACAGCATGGTGGTGTGTGCCTGTAAGCCTAGCACTGTGGAAAACAGGTCCAAAAGTTCTGCTTTAACTCAGGCTACAGTCAACCCCCAGCTCAAAAGAATTGTTTTTTTCCTCATGGATGTATTTTAAGTTAGCCAACTAACTCCCTGTTATACATGTAAGATTCTTGCCAGTGCAAAACACATCTGGGTAATTTATGGTTTTCATAGTGTTTAATAAATACTTAAAAGAACTGATCGTGTACAATTTTGAAATAACTGCTAAAAAATGCTTCCCTGGAAAAGCTAACTAGAGGTTATTAGATGCAGGCTGGAGTAGTAATCACAATTCTGAAGCCCGACCCCTCCTGACAGCATGAGAACACAAGAGGCAGAAACAGTTACAAGTTAACAGCCAAAAGAAAGGTGGCTAAAGAATAATTGGGTGAAATGCAATATTTTTAGGCTATTTCCAAACCTCTAAACTATGCTTTTTGCATCGTGTCCGTCGCAAGCTTTGTTGTCATCTTTTTCTCATCCTAATACTCTTGGTTTACATTTGTTTATGTGTTGGATAATATATGAAATGTTCCCGAGTTGCGGGGGGGGGGGATCCTCAGTATTCTACAGTGAGTGAAATAAAAAGTTGGAACCTATGGTCTTGTGTTTACACTGTTCAACTGAATAAAGTGGCGTGTGGGTGGCTGGATAGGTGTTAAGTAGGAGTGCTTACTGTTTATGCAGAAAACCACACTGTGCTGTTCCTAACCAGCTGCAACTCTGGCGCTTTGAGCACACATACATGCCTTATGTTACATTGCGTATACAAGAATTTTTAGGTCAGTCTGAGTAAGTTGGGGTGCAATCTAATTCATTCATGGGCGGTCCTACAGCGCCCATGGAGTGCCACCTGGGTCTTCCAAAAGCTCTGCCATTGGTCAAAAGATACTAATCAAGCAAGTGCGCAGTCGCGAGGAAGTCAACTCTGAAACCGGTTCTGAGTTGACGCATGCGCGTTGAGTCCTGGCTCTTCAGCATGGGTTCCTCGCTCCCTGTTTTGTCTCTGCTGTGGCTCCTGTCCAGTCCCAGGCTTCAGCTAGGTCAGTGTGCTGCCTGTTCTCCTATCCATCCCCGAGCTCCCAAAAAAGGACTGCACTCAGCCTTCCAGATGCTGCCCCAGCCTCGGGGGGTTTTGTGGGATCTCGGGCCACTTGCTGGGGGTGGCCGCCACGAAATTGCACAACCTAAGGGTTTTTAAATCGGGGTCTCATCTAGTGCCCGGCCTTGCCCAGGCCGTTGAGTACAGTATGCTTGTTTTCCTGTTCTCTCTGTCCCACTTCCCCGTCTTAAGCCGGTGTACTCATGTGTGATACAGCTTTTATTTGTAGATAGTTAGCTTTAAAAGCTCAAGATCACGAAGTCAGATACACAAAAATCCGTTTTTCCCCCTTAAAACTGACAGTACGCTATCGTCTGCCTCTGGCTGTCCTGAAACTTACTCTGTAGACCAAGCTAGCTTCAAACTCACGGAGCTCGGCCTTCCTCTGCCTACGGGTGCTGGGCTTACAGATGTCAGCCACCACCGCCCGGCTTGGATTGAATTGTTTAAAAGACCTCTGTGTATGTTTGTGCACCACGAGCAAGCCTGATGCCCAGGGAGGTCAGAAAAAGTGGCAGTCTCTTTGGAACTGATGAAATATATCTACAAACCACTGAATGGGAGCTGGGAACTGAACATGGGGTGTGTGCAAGGGCCACCCACAGGTGCTCTTACATGCTGAGCCATCTCTCTAGCACCCTATTTTATCTTTGAGGCAGAGTAACGTTGCTTTGTCTGGCCTGGAACTCTGTATATAGAGCAGGCTGACCTTGTATTAATTGAGATCCAACTGGGCAAGCACTGTCTCAGATGATCTACAACTCAAGCCCTTGTTTAGGGGGCGGGGTGGGGGTGGGGTTAAAGGTCTTGGCTATATAGCCCAAGCCAGACTTGAGTTTGTGATCATCTATCACAGGTTTCTTAGAGTTGGGATTATAGGCATAAAATAAAAAAGTGGCCTTGGGTTTTATTTTGTTTTAAAACAAGTTCTCACTATGTAGCCTGAAAGTCACTATGTAGACTAGGCTGGCCTGAAACAGAGTCCACTTGCCTCTGCCTCCTACGTGCTGGAACTGGAAATGTATGCCACCATGCCTAGCCTAAAAATGACTTATTTTATTTTTGAAACAGTCTTACTATATAGCCTAGGCTAGCCTCAAACTCAAGACCCTTCTACCTCAGCCCCTCAACTCTTCAGTGTCACCCACATATATCTTTTTTTTTGTTGTTATTGTTTTGTATTGTTTTGTTTTGTTTTGTTTTGTTTTTATTTTTCTAGACATGGTAGACAGGGTTTCTCTGTGTAGCCCTGGTTGTGCTGCTATTCTGTAGACTAGGCTTGGCCTTGAACTCACAGAGATCCAACTGCCTCTACTCACCCCCATCTCCACCCCACCCCCACTCCCTTCCATGTGCTGGGATTAAAGCTGTGTACCATCACCTTCTCAAATACCCCATATGTTTTTTAAAACATTTGTTTTTCTTTTGAGACAGGTCTCACCCTGTAGCCCTGGTTGGCCTGAGATCACTGTGTAGATCAGGCTGGCCTCAAAATCACAAAGATCTGGCCAGGTAGTGGTAGCACATGCCTGTAATCCCACCACTCAGGAGGCAGAAGCAAGCAGATCTCTGTGAGTAAATTTCAGGACAGGCTCCAAAGCTACAGAGAAACCCTGTCTCAGAAAACAAAACAAAACAAAACAAAAAACCCACAATGATCTATCTGTCTCCAACCCCCAAGTGCTGGAATTAGAGGTATATATCGCTATAAGTGGACTTAAAAACAGGGTTGGGCATTTTATTTTTCCTTTATGTATAAGTGTGCCTGGTGTACAAAGGGAAAATAGTGTGGTCCCTGAAATAATTTTTAAAATTTTAGTTTGCTTGTCTATATTGTAATTGTTTGAATTCCTTTTTAATTTGAGATTTCCCTACTTAACTCATTTCCCCTCTTGGAATTATTCCTGAAATGGGTAGAATTGTGTCAGAATGAGAAGAGAGCTAAATTCAGCATCCTGGAAGGCCGGGTGTGATCGTCCATCCCTTTAATCCCAGCTCTTGAAAGGCAAAGTCAAGCAGACCTCTGTGAGTTCCAAGGTAGCCTAGTCTATGTAGTGAGTTTTAGGCCAGGGTTGGAAGGAAGACAGGCCCAGTGCTGCCTCCTGGGTACCAGGTACACACACAGTCCACTTATATACATGCAGACAAACACTTATAAGATAAAAAATATTTTTGGTACACACCTTTAGTCTAAACACTCAGGAAGCAGGAACAAGAGAAACTCTGAGTTTAGGGTCAACCCAGACTATATAGTGCGTTCCAGATGAGCCAGGCCTGCAGAGTAAAGCTCTGTCTCAACAACAATAATAAAAACTTTTTTTAAAATGATGAGATCAGTGAAATTTTATGTCCATATATTTGCATGAATTACTCCTACCTGTCCTGTTCTGCAGGAAATGCTCAGGCTCCAGCCATGGTGCAACTTCCAGGTGGGCGATTTTTGATGGGGACAGATGCTCCAGATGGCAGAGATGGTGAAGGGCCTTCCCGGGAAGTGACAGTGAAGTCCTTTTCCATTGATGTGTTTCCAGTCACCAATAAAGATTTCAGGTATTTCAAGGTGTTCTTTTTTTTTGGGGGGGGGGGGGTTCTTTCTGATCTTTTCTAATTCTTTTGTTTTGTTTTGTTTTGGTGTTTTGAGGCAGGGTTTATCTGTAGCATTGGAGCCTGTCCTGGAACTAGCTCTGTAGACCAGGCTGGCCTTGAACTCTGCTTTTCCAGAGGTCCTGGGTTCAAGTCCCAGCACCCACATAGCAGCTCACAACTGACTGTAACTCCAGTTCCAGGGCATCTGATATTTTCACACAGACACACATGCAGGCAAAATGCCAATGCACATAAAATAAAAACAAACCATTTTTTAAAATATTTTAAGAATTTTATGGTTAGGGACTATATTAAAGGGTTGAAGCATTAGGAAGGTTGAGAACCACTGCTGTACAGTGAGTTTCTGTCTAAACAAAACAAACGAACAAAAAACCCCACAGAGCTACATGCTCAAAAGTGGGATTTTTTTTTTTACTAATGCATTCTAATTTTATAGAAAAATCTGCTCAGGTGTGTTAGGATAATCTTGGTGTTGCACAAACACACAAATCTAAAGTAGCTTGGCAAGGTAATTCTTTGTGCACAAGCCCCAAACCAGACTGGCAAACACACTTGACCAAGATTTTTTTCATTTTTTATCTCTGATGTTCGACATTACTTTGTAGGAGCTGCATTTCACACCCTGATTCAGGAATTTTGTCCTTGCAGGCACAACTCTAAGAAAAAAAAAGAAAGAAAGGCAAACTTAACTACCTTCTACAGAAAAACAAAAACAAAAAACACTACCTTTCATAGACTAAAGGGGAAAAGAAAAAACTTTGTCTCAGGAGTCAGATTAATTTCTTAAAGCTTGTGAAAAGTCTTGCTGGACAGGGACATAAGGCTTGCTGGGGCAGAGGATAGTAGGGATGGGTGTGGAATCCTAGCCACTGAGCTAAGTGAACACTCTCTTCCCAGGGAGTTTGTCCGGGATAAAAAATACCAGACTGAGGCTGAGACATTCGGGTGGAGCTTCGTCTTTGAGGATTTTGTCTCCCCTGAGCTTAGAAATCAAGCAAATCAGATGCCGGTAAGAGAGCCTCGATGGATGGGGGGGGGGGCTTGGCAGAGTCATCTGAGAGAGAGGGGAGGGGTCCTCTGGATGTGTTGTGGAGGATCAAACTTGGGACCTAAGAAGCCAGATAGAATACACACCACTCAGGTTAACGCCATCAGCTAGGGTGGTAACCACCAGGCCTGGAAGCCCAGTTACTTGGGAGGCTGAGGCAGGGTAGCAAGGCCAGCCTGAGAGGTTCAGGGAGACCCTGTCTCAAAGTGGAATCTTTAAAAGGGGGCTGAGTGTAGCTCAGTGGCAGGAGCTTGCCTACTCCCATGTGCAGAGCTGTGGGTTCAGTCCCCAGTACTGGGGGTAGGGGGCAGGGAAGGACAGAAGACAGAAGAAGATCTCCTCCTGCTTTGGCTTTGGTTTTCTGTTGTTACTGGGGGGTATCTGTTTGTTTTTAAGACAAAGTCTCACAATGTAGACCCTGGAGCTTGGGCTGGAGCTCAGAGAGATTCTCCTGCTTCTGCCACCTCGGCGCTGAGATTACAGCGTTATTGTACTGGGTGTAGGTGCTGTTGGTGACCGAAACCAGAACTTCTTGCATGCTAGGCAAGCACTCTGCCAGCTGAGCAAACGCCAACCCCAAAGTGTCTTTATGTCATTACAGATGGTTGTGAGCCACCACGTGGGTGCTGGGAATGGAACCCTCTGGAAGAGCAGCCAGTGCTCTTAACCTCTGAGCCATCTCTACAGCCTCCCAACCCCAGAGTTTGAAAAAAGATCCCATCCATAGCCACGTGTTGTTGAGTACACATTCAATCCAGACTTAGAGTCTCTGGGTTTGTGGCTAGCCTGGTCTAGGTAGTGAGTGCCAATTGGTTCCAGGCCATCCAGGGCTACATAATGAAACCTGTTCCAAAACAACTAAACAAGATTCCATCCACAGCCCAGTCATGTTCCCCCTCCAGTCCAAAAGGGTTCTTTGCTGGTCAGATTGTCTCGCCCACCCTCATGCTGTTTCTGTCTTTGCAGTCTCTTCTCTGGTGGCTACCAGTGCAAAAGGCATTTTGGAGGCAGGTGAGTATTGGTTCCTTTGCTTCATTTTCTACTACTGCACAATTTCATTCTAGAGATTTCACTTCAATGGATCCCTAGTCCCTAAAAACACCAGGAATACCAGGGTGCTTTTATCCGTCTTGTTTTTGAGACAGGGTCTCTCACTGTGTGTCCCTGACTGGCTTGGAACAGTCTATGTAGATCAGGCTGGCCTCGAACTCAGATCTGCCTGCCTCTTCCTCTGAGTGCTGAAAGTCAAGGCGCACCACCACGCCTGTCCAGAAATGCTGTTTGGGGGAATGAGTAGGACATTGCAGGAGTAACTCTGTTCCTTCTTCACTAATTCTTTTCCATGTTTCCTACTGTTCTCTTCACTGAAGAATCTTTTTGACCCCCTCCTCCCTCCTCTCATGGCATCTCACTGTAGCCCAGATTCCTCCCTCCTCAACCTTCTGGAATGACAGGTGTGTGCAACCACTGTTCTCCATATCTTTTCCGTTTCTCACTCACTGCGCCATCTTTCCTGATGTCCTCTACCTAGTGTAAGAGCTGAACTGAGTCACCCCCAAGCCAAGCATTTTCTAGCCTTTCCGTAGATCCCGGATGCCTGACTCACTTCACCCTGGCTAACAGCCTGCAGGTCCTGGCTCCAGCATCCGAGAGAAACTGGAACTTCCGGTGGTACACGTGAGCTGGAACGATGCTGGCGCTTACTGCGCATGGCGGGGAAAGCGATTGCCCACAGAAGAAGAGTGGGAGTTTGCGGCCCGAGGGGGCTTGAAGGGTATGTGGATGCCAAGGCCGTTCTCTTACTCATCTTCCTGCCCGGCCCTACTCTGGGGCTTGAAAGGATGGGAAGAGTCTGAGTCCCCTACTGTAGTGATTTTTAACACGGGATAGGAGCCAATTGCTGTTTCTGTTATTTTTATCTCTGATCCAGTTTAGGCCAGTCACCTACAACATGACATTTATCTCTGATCCAGTTTAGACCAGTCACCTACAACATGACATAAAAGGAGTTACAGATGTTTGTGAGCTGCCAGAACTGAACTCACATTCTCTGGAAAAGTGGCAAGCATGCTTAACCTACTCATCCATCTTGAAGACCTAAAAAAATATTCTTAGAAAGCCAGGCATAGGGGCTGGAGAGGTGGCTCAGAGGTTAAGAGCACTGACTGCTCTTCCAGAGGTCCTGAGTTCAATTCCCAGCAACCACAGGGTGGCTCACAACCATCTGTACTGAGATCTGTCTGGCCTGCAGGCAGAAAACTGTATGCATAATAAATAAATATATCTTTAAAAAAAAAATAAGGAAGAAAGAAATCCAGGTATAGTGTCACACACCTTAAACACACCTTAAATCCCCCGAACTTGGGAGGCAGAGGCTACATAGAGAAACCCTGTTTGGGGGGGACTGGAGAGGCAGAGAAAGAGGAGGGTTTCCTTTGTAGCCCATCAGGGTGGCCTGCATTCACTGTGTAGCCCCAGCCATCCTCCTGCCTTAGCCTCCCAATGGCTATAATAACAGGTATAGTAGCACAGGCCTTCAACCCCAGCACTTGGAAGACAGATCTCTATGAACTTAAAGCCTGCCTGGTCCATATAGTCAGTTATAGGCAACCAGTGTTACACAGTGAGATCGACTTAGTCTCAAAAAGAAAATAATAATAATAATATCTGTGATCCACTACACCTACTAGCTATGTTACATTTGAATAAATACAACAAAATAGGGCAAAGGTGAATTGGCAGAAACCCTTCTCCTTTTCCACAGGGATCAAGGAGTCACAGCACTTGGAAGGCTGAGGCAGGAGCATCACAAGTGGGAGGGAGGAAAGTCACTGGTTTTGCTCATAAATCTGTTGTCCTGCAGCCCTGACAATGTAAACTGTCCTTAGAATGGGAACCAGTTTCCCCATTGCTTTAAATGTGTCTCTACTCATTATGAACACAAGGTTATATCACTAGTCAGCTTTATTTTACTTTACTTTTTGGCTTTTTGAGACAGGTCTCTCTGTGTAACAGCCCTGGCCATCCTGGAACTCACTCTGTAGATCGGGCTGGACTGCCGAGTGCTGGGATGAAAGGCGTGCTCCATCACTGCCCAGCCAATACTCAGTTTTAGATTATGGCAAATGAGGTTCCTCCCTACCTGTTCATAATTGAACTTTTAAATCCAAGTTCCCTGTGCCTTCCCTCATTGTCTGTGTGTACCTCCGCCACACTCAGATTCACAGGACCAGCTGTGTCATGTAACTCTGTTGTCTCCCAGGTTAGGGGGGGGGGACTATGACACAATGAAAGGATGTGATGTCAGTCGGGCTCAGGCTCTCTTTTCCTCGCTCATTTTTTTTTTTTTTTTTTTTTGGTCCCTTTACCATCCTGTAGGTCAGGTTTATCCTTGGGGGAACAAGTTCCAGCCAAACCGCACCAATTTGTGGCAGGTAAGTCCCGTTTCCTTCCTTCCCCTAGCCTTAGGGAGCCCTGCAGAGGCACTTTCAGTCCTGGTGGGACTCAGTGCTGTATGGAACACTGCTAAGGCTATGGACACAGATGACAATGAAGCAGGGCCTGATGAGACAAGTTTGTCCTCTCAGGAGCAACCCCAAGATCAAGGTCTTCCTGAGCAGCTGACTCAAAATTTCAAAATGGAACACTGGGTATTGGTGTCGAATGCCTTTGATCCCAGCACTTAGGAGGCAGAGGCAGGCCTATCTATGTGAGTTCGAGGCCAGCCTGGTCTACAGAGTGAGTTCCAGGACAGCCAGGGCTACACAGTGAAACCCTGTCTTGGAAAGCAGAAAGAGAGAGAGAGAATGCAAGGGACTATCACATTGTTGAGCAAAAGTCACAGCCCTGTCATCTTCCCTTGTATAGAAGCTTCTCCACTTGAGCGGCAACAAAACTGCCGTTTGTGTGTTGGGCACATGTGTGACGCATGTATGTGTGTGCAGGTGTATTCATGTATGGTATCTTCCTCAGCTGCTTCTCCACTTTGTATTTTTAGTATTTAAAATACTAAATGAATCTGGGTGTGCCTCTATTCCCAGCACTCAGAAGGCAGAGACAGGCAGACTTCTGAGTTCGGGGCCATCCTGGTCTACAGAGTGAACATCCAGGACATGGGTGCTCGGGACAGAACTCAGGTTTTCTTGGGTCTTTCACAAGCACAGTGGTACAGTACATGCTTTTTAAAAAAAAATATTTATTTATTTTTATGTGCACTCAGGTTTTGTCTGCATGCATGTGTATATAAGGGTGTCAGATCCCCTGATACTGGAGTTACAGACAGTTGTGAGCTGCCATGTGGGTGCTGGGAATCGAACCCAGGTCCTCTGGAAAAGCAGCCCATGCACTTAACTGCTGAGCCGTCTCTCCCGCCTGAGTGCCTGGTCTTAACTGAAGGCCACCCCACAGTGTTTTTGGAGACAGGACTTCTCAGTGGGAGAAGGAGCTCATCATTTCAGCTAGACTGCCTAGCCAGCCAGTCCCCAGGATCTGCCTGTCTCTGTCCCCCAGAACCAGAGTTAGAGATACATGCCACCATGCCTAGCTTTGTTTGTTTGTTTGTTTTGCTTTGTTTTTTGAGACAAGATTTCTCTATATAGACCAGGCTGGCCTTGAACTCACAGAGTTCTGCCTGCCTCTGCCTCCTGAATGCAGGGATTAAAGGCATATGCCATCACCACCCAGTAATGCCCGGCTTATATATGGGTTCTCAGGACATGAACTCAGTCCTCATGCTTACACAGCAAATGCATTTCCCATTGAGCCATCTCCCAAGCTACTGAACTCTGGTTTTGATAAGAAGAAGAATAATGAAATTGATCAAATCACATGAATAGTTATAGGTGGTGTGTTTAAGTAAAAGCAGGAGATATGAGAGAGTATGGACTCCAGTGCCTCTATCCTGGGCAAGGGATGCAGGACATAGATGGGTGGAGACAGCACTCTTTCCGAAACACCATGTAAGGGAACCTGAGGTCACTGTCCTTCCCCCATGAAGCAGCAGAGTGGAGTGACCTGGTTCTCCTCAGGGCAGACAGGAGCACCGGCTTTGGGACAGGCTGATAAATCTTCCACTTTGGTTGTTCTTGCCAGGGAAAGTTCCCCAAGGGTGACAAAGCCGAAGACGGTTTTCATGGACTGTCACCGGTGAATGCTTTCCCCCCACAGAACAACTATGGTAAGACCTCCTCTTGCACAGTATCTGACAAGGTGGCAGAATAAAATCTCCCCCGGCTTCCCCAGGCCATTTGTTGTGTGGGAGAGAAACCCCTGCTTTGCCATCTAATGATCTGCTACTACACTATAGGACTATATGATCTCATGGGCAATGTGTGGGAATGGACGGCATCCACATACCAATCTGCTGGCCAGGACATGCGTGTCCTCCGGGGAGCATCATGGATCGACACAGCTGATGGCTCTGCCAATCACCGGGCTCGGGTCACCACCAGGTAAGGGTCTCAGGTCAGGGACCACAGGCGTCTGTAGCCATGGCTGAGGGTGTGGATGCTGGGTTCCTAGGCCCAAGTGGCCCAGAGCTGCTATTGGTGCAGCTTCTGCATCCATCCCATTTTTTCACTCCAGTCTCTTCCTTGCCCACCTCTTTGAGTATCTGGTTCACACTCCTCACCCTTCTTGCGTCTCCTACCTCCACTGAAAGCTGAGCAACCCAGCACTGCTGGCCATGGGAAGTACACATGGGTACCTGAGACGGCCTGGGGAACCATTCAGGAGACTCATTGGCACTCAAGGGAACTGTCTGGCAACCTTGTACTACAGGGTTCCATCTCACGTGGAGCAGGGCAGAGGAAAGGAAACAGAATTGCACATCAGTAGGTCACAGCCAGGAGACACGTATTAACCTACTCATCCAAGCTGGGCGGTGGTGGTGCACACCTTTAATCCCAGCACTCAGGAGGCTGAGGTAGGCAGATCTCTGTGAGTTCGAGTCCAGCCTGGTCTACAGAGCTAGTTCCAGGACAGCCTCCAAAGTAATACAGAGAAACCCTGTCTCGAAAAATCAAAAACAAACCCAAACCTACTCATCCAGCTGCTGGATGCACAGAATGTCATTGGTTATAGTCATTTTGTCACTGAGGTGCTGGGACTGCTTATCTCATATGGAGTTATCAGTGGTGGCTCCCCCAGCATTGAATTCCAGTCTTCTGGACTTCTGCTCTATTTGATTTGGTCAACCTTGGCCAAGACTCCTCAAGCTTTGTAGTTTCAGATTGTAGGTTTGGAAGATGGTGAGGCCCTGCTTGTCAGAGCTGATTAACTGCTGTGTATCGGTCAGGGTTCTCTAGAGTAACAAAACTTAGTAAATGAATCTCTATCTAGCATCTATCTATCTGTTAGAATGACTCACACACTGTGGTCCAGCTAATCCAATAATGGCTGCCTATATAGAAGGTCCAAGAATCCAGTAATTGTCCAGTCCACGAGGCTGGATGTCTCAACTGGTCTCCAGTATACACTGGAATCCCAAAGAAGTAGGCTCTAATGCTAATGAAGGACTGGACTTGCTGGCAAAGTGAGAGCAAGCAGGCAAAGAGCAAACGCTTCCTTCTTCCATGTCCTTATATAAGCTCCCAGCAGAAGGTGCGGTCCAGACGAGAGATGGGTCTTCCCCACTTCCACTTCAAGTTAAGCAAAAATCCCTCACAGGTGTGCCCCTTCAGCTTTGAGGGTTAGTTAATTCCAGGTGTAGTCGAGTTGACGACCGAAACTAGCCACCACATGCTGTGACACTCATTTCTCCCCTGCAGGCGTGTTGAGCTGTGATCCTAAACTTAGAGGAGGAGCTACTTGCTCATCTGTGCTCACTAAGATCATCTTCCATTGCAATCCTCTGTGGCCACTCAGCTCCCCACTCTGTCCCCTTACCGCTTATGGCACGCTAGCTGATTTGCCTTCAAAGCAACTGAGTCAGTTACTATTTGGTTGCTGTGAAGAGACATCCATGACCAAGGCAGTTCTTACAGAAGAAAGTGATGAACTGGGGCCTGCTCACAGTCTTAGAGGCTTAGTCAATGATCCTTGTGGCCAGAAGCAGACCCGCATGGAACTGGAGCAATAGCTGAGAGCTTTACATCCTGATGGAGGTGGGGGTGGGGGGAAACAGATGGACGGACAGACAGAGAGACAGACACTGGGCCTGTTGTGGGCTTTGAAACCTCAAAGCTAACCCCTAGGGGCATTTCCTCCAAGAAGGCCACACCTCCAACGTGGCCACACCTCGCAATCCTCAGATAGTTCCACTACCTGGTGACTAAGCATTAAAATATGAGCCTATGGGGCCACACTCATTCAAACCTCCACACCAATTCCTGTCTCAGCAGACCCCATCCCCAGCAGTATGCATATTCTCTCCCTGCTCTGCTACAGGATGGGCAATACTCCAGATTCAGCCTCAGACAACCTGGGCTTCCGCTGCGCTTCCAGCACAGGGCGACTGAAGGAGGATCTGTGAGCATCCAGGCAGGGATAGAGGAAGCCCTCCCTGACCACGTTCCAGAGGCATCTGGATAGCAAGTTCTTCGTCAGCCTTTGGGTGGCCTCCGTTTGAGCCCCTTCTCTCCAGCAGATGCCTCCTAAGGGAATAAGAACGCTCAACCCCAAGAGGAGGCTACCATAGCCTGGGAGAGGAGGGCCTGGGTGACCATGGCTGGGAGCTGGGTGTTTCTCTGAAGTGCAGTATTAAGGACAAAGGAACCAAGCACGCACTCTCCAAAAGACAGCGATTGAAAAGTCTCTCCCTTTCAGCCAGGTGGTGGCGCACACCTTCAATCCCTGCACTCAGGATGTAGAGGCAGGTGGATCTCTGTGAGTTCGAGACCAGCCTGGCCTACAGAGTGAGTTCCAGGACAGCCAAGGCTACACAGAGAGACCCTGCCTCAGCAAGCTAAATCTCTTCCTTTTCTTTCTCCCTGTCTAATTGAGCTTTCACTTCTCCTGGGAAATCCTGTAGAAGGAAAAGGCTTCCCTCATGATGGTGTCTAAAACCCCTCCGAGGGACCCCAGCCTTCCTGTCTGTTATTTGAAACAGGTGGGCCTCACTCTCAGTCCTCTGGCCTCAGCTTCCTGGGTGCTGGGATTATACACAGTGCACCGTATTAAAATACTCTGGTAGAGCAATAATGTGCCCGGTGAAGCTGTGCATTGTGGGAGTAACAAGGTTGGTGCTCCTCTAGGAAGACACATGTCAGACGCTTTCCCCCTGAGTGTTAATCATGTAGGGACTTCCGTGTACCTCTGCAAACATGTCCCTGGAGAAGAACTGGATCCCCCGAGGTCAATAAACTGCATTTGTGTATATCCTGAGGTCCACTTTTTTACATTGTAGCTTGAGACAGGGTCTCATATAGTTCAGGCTGGCCTCAAACTCCTTGCGTAACCAAGAATGACCTTGAACTCCTGATCATCCTGCCTCCACTTCCTTGAGCCCAGAAAGAAACTGAGACGGGCTAGAGAGATGGCTCAGTGGTTAAGAGCACTTGTGCTTGTAGGTTCAGTTCCTACCACCCACAAGGTGGTCCCCAACTATCCCTAATTTGTTTCAGGGCGTTTGACGCCCTCTTTTGGCCTCCATGGATACTGCATGCTCGTGGTGCACATACTAAACAGGCTGACAAAACACACATAAGATACATAAATCTAAAAAAGGAGAAAGAACCCAAGACAGGGAGAAAGGTGCACAATAGAGAAGCCAGAAGGCTTGTAGCTCCCAGAGCACTTGCACTCTGCCCTCCCACTCCTGCCTGACACGGCCTCAGCTGCATTGGATCTATTTATGTTTTTATTTATATATATATATTTTTTTTTCAATTTTTGTCATGGCAGGGGCTGGCTGAACTCAGGGCCTTACACTTACCACGGAGTTACATTCCCAGCCCCGTTTTTATTTTGAAACAATGATCCCCAAGTTGGCCAGACTGGCCTGAAACTTGGGGTCTTACTGCCTCAGGATAACAGGCATGCGCCACCACGCCCAGCCCCAGCTGTAATTATTGCCGTTTAAGGGGAACACCATTCGCTTCTAGTGGGGAGCTTTTGGGAGCACTGAGTAGGATCACCTGCTCTGATGCTGGGTGATGGGGACTCCTCACGGTTCTGGGGGTGCCGGCTCTCTGCCTCCTCATGCCCCACTGCCACTCAGAAGACCTCTTCCTCCTCAACCAAGGAGAGGAGCACCGCCTTGGGTGTGTTCTCGAAGAGGGCAGCCCTGTCCTGCTGCTGGCCTTTCTTCACCCAGTGGCCGTAGATTCGGAAAGCGTAGGCATCGATGAGCCTCCGTAGAGGCCTCAGGGCGTAGGGGTCTCGGATAACGATCTCTCTGGTGACAGGCTTCACCCGACGGTACTGGTAGTAGATCCTTACCGAGGCCAGCACAGTTAGACAGATCACCTGCAGGAGGCAGCAGTAAGAACCCTGTGCTCGCAGCCGAGCTTGTCAGGAAACCCTTTGATGACTTTGGGGATGCGCTTCATGATGCCCCCTGTTCCCAGACCACATGTATCTACCGGGTTTTAAGACATGCCCTGCAACCAGAAATGGAATTGCAACAGTGAATACAAGAAAGGGGACATTTGCCTGGATGGTGGTAGCGCACACTTTTTGGGAGGCAGGGGCAGGAGGATCTCTGAGTTAGAGACTAGCCTGGTCTGCGGAGTGAGTTCCAGGACAGCCAGAGCTACACAGAGAAGCCCTGCCTCGGGGCGGGGAGCCGGGGTGGGGGTGGGGAGTAAAGAGTAAAGAAAAGGGGCAATTCTAGAATCCCCCGTAGTTTAAGGCTCTGGGCGGGAGCATGGTGCCGGCAGGTGTAGAGTACTCCAGGAGCCAACAGCAACCTCCCCCAAGCCCCCTTGGCCAAGGTAAGTTTCAGCACCTTGAACTTTCCTCGGGGGCTGAAGTGTCGTACTTCTTCTACCACGTACTGCTGGAAGAAAGGGTGCGCCAAGGCCTCCTCTGCCGAGCAGCGGTCCTGGGGCTGCACCACCAAA
This sequence comes from Cricetiscus sungorus, assembly GCA_030556225.1. NCBI lineage: Eukaryota > Metazoa > Chordata > Mammalia > Rodentia > Cricetidae > Cricetiscus > Cricetiscus sungorus. The sequence continues at coordinate 20,006,805 of JANBXA010000044.1, read as the reverse complement.
AAGCGAGACACCTGGGAGAACAGAAGGGCACTGAGGCAGCGATTTTGGAACACCCAGGGTGTGATGGTCAGTCCTTATTGTCAACTTGATAGGATTTAGAACCACTGTGAAAACAGATCTCTGGCCATGGCTGGGAGGGATGGACATGGGACGCTCCACCCTAAATGTGTGCAGCACCATTCCCTAGGCTGGGGTCGTGGACAGAAAGGAAAAAGTAAGCTGAGCACCAACATCCATCTCTCTGCTTCCTGACTGTGACGTCAGGTGACCAGCCTCCTCCCACACCTGGAGCCACAAAGCATAAGCCAGAATTAACCCTTCCTTCCTTGCTTGCTTCCCCCCCCCCAAGATTTTAAAAATTGTATACAGTATTCTGCCTGATTGTATGCCTGCACGCCAGAAGAGGGCACCAGATCTCATTATAGATGGTTGTGAGCCACCATAAGGTTGCTGGGAATTGAATTCGGGATTTCAGGAAGTGCAGCCACTGCTCTTAACCTCTGAACCATCTCTCCAGCCTCTTAAGTAGCTATTGTAACAGCAATGAGACAAATACAGAGGAGCCCCTCCTGAAGAGTCCTCCACTCTGGGGTACGCTGCCTGTGTTGGGGTGTTTTCCTCTCCCTTGACATCCGGGGAGCTGGTGGGCATGTCCTCTCACCAAGTCTTTCACTGTGTCTGAGTAGTCATCCCACTCTGGTGAGCCAAACTGGTATTTGCCATCCATGATCATCCTCAACATCAGCATCTGCTTCCGGTGCCAGAAGGGTGGGGAGCCAGCCAGCAGTGTGTACATGATGACCCCAGTGCTCCACCTGGAGGGTGGCAGAGACTCGGGTCACACTCAGCCTCATGGGTAGGGGAGGCATGCAGGAGTAACCAGGCTGACCATAGTTACTAGTTTCATGGGGGACCACCTCCCCGCAGCTACGCAGATCACTCACATGTCCACCTCCTTCCCATAGCCAGGATGGCTGTCGTCCATGGAGCACTGGATGATTTCAGGGGCCAGATAACTGGGAGTGCCGCAGATCTCTGCAGGAACAGTCACTATCAGGACAGGCCGACAGGGGCCCTTGGCAGCATTTGCCCACGGAAGCCAAGAGATGGGACAAGAGCAATGCTTGCCAGGGCCCTCCTATGTAACACTCAAGAATAGCGTCAGGGTACACAGGCTCACGGGGCCACCCGTGGATTCCTAGGTCCTTTTAGGCATCTGGGCAAGGAGCTCAAGCTGTGGTAACCTAGGGCAGTGGACTCTTAGGGAGAGAACTTGACTCAAGAGGCATATCTAGCTTCTGGGCATGTGCACATAGGTAAAAATGCCCAGAGACCAGAAGAGAGTCTTATCCCCTAGAACTGGAATTATCGGTGGCTTTGAAAGTCTCTCTATGGGTGCAGGGACCTGAAACCTGGGTCTTCTACATAAGGAACACATGCTTTATTTATTTTTATTCATGTATAGGGATATCTTGCCTGCAGTCATATCTGTGTACCAAATGCTTGGCTGATGCCCAAGGAAGCCAGAAGAGGCAATAGGGTTACAGGACTCCCTGGAACCTGAATTATAGACAGTTGTGATTGGTAATGTGGGTGCTGGGAATTGAACCAAGATCCTCTGAAAGAGCAGTCAGTGTTCTTAATCACTGAGCCATCATCTCTCCAGCCCCAAGGACTTTTTGTTTGTTTGTTTGTTTGAGTGTGTGTGTTGTGAAAGCCAGGAGTCAATGTCAAGTGTGTTCCTTGATTGCCCTCCATCTTGTTTTTGAGGCAGGGCCTCTCACTGGCTGAGAGCTGGCTGATTCAGATGGACTGGCTGGCCAGTGATACCCAAGGATCCTCCTATCTATCTGCCTGTCCAGTGCTGAGGTTACATGGGCTCTGGGAATTCAAATTCAGGTTTTATGAATCCCATTTTACCCACTGAGCCATCTCCTCAGCCACTGAAGTGGTAGACATTCAGGCCATTTCCATCCCTGAGACCCCTCTATAGACCAAGGCCATGGTACCAGACCTCGGAGCCTCTCTCCTGGCTGCAGCTGGCAGGAAAATCCAAAGTCTGTGAGCTTGATGTTCATGTCATCATCTAGAAGGATGTTCTCCGGCTTCAGGTCCCGATGGACAATGTTGAGTTTATGCAGGGTGCAGATCACCTCCAGCAGGGCCCGCATGATCTTTCTGAGGAGGCAGATACATGGCAATGCTTTATTGTTATTTTATTTATTATTGTTGTTGTTTTGTTGTTTTTCAAGAAAAGGTTTCTCTGCGTAGCCCTGGCTATCCTGAAACTTACTCTGTAGACCAGGCTGCCCTTGAACTCAGATCGTCCTGCCTCTGCCTCTTGAATGCTGAGATTAAAGTCTTACACTACCATATATGGCTATTTCATTTTGTTGTTTTATTTTATTTTATTGTGACAAGGTCTCCTATAGCCTGGGCTAGCATATAACCTCCTATGTAGCTACAGATGACCTTGAACTCTTCATCTTCCCAAGTGCTAGGATTAGAGGTATGTACCACCATGGCCAGTTTACACTTCCTGCATGCAAGGCAAACACTCTAGCAGCTGAACTATGGTCTAACCTATTTCACTTTTCAGAATGCAGTGTCACATGCAACTCATGTAAGCCTTGAACTCATGATCCTTCTGCTTTATTGTTGAGATTACAGATATTCATCACCAGTCAGTTTTAATTTTTTGTTTTGTATTTTATCCTAGGTACTATGGATGGAAATCAGGGCTTAAAAAATGCTGGATAAGCACTATACTGCTGAGACATACAGCCAGTCTATTGGGTTTTTTGTTTTCTTTTGTTTTGTTTTTTTCTTTGTTGTTGTTTCAAGACAGGGTTTCTCTATGTGTCCTTGGCTTCCTGGAACTCAGTCTGTAGGCCAGGTTGACCTCAGACTCAGAGACTCTGCTTCCCGAGTGCTGCGGTTAAAAGCATGCACCCCCATCATCTGTCCTGTTTTTGGTTTTGTTTTTAATAGATGGTATTTATTTAATGTGTGATATGCCTGAGTGTGCATATATGCACCACATTTATATAGTGTTCAAGGAGGTCAGAGACATCAGATCCTCTAGGACTAGAGTCACAGACATCTGTAAGCCACTGATATGGGCGGATGCTGGGAACCCAGCCTAGGTCCTCTGAAAGAATAGCAAGTGTGTCAGGAGTGGTGGTGCAAGTGTTTACAGCCAACACTCTGCAGGCAGAGAGGCAGGCAGATCTCTGTATGTTCAAGGCCACCCTGGTCTTCATATCAAATTCCAGGCCAGGCAGGACTATATGTATAAATATATAACGAGACTCTGTCTCAACAAAAAAACGGAGAGAAGAGAGGCAAGGAGGCCAAAGCCCACATACCAACCACACTGCGTGCAACGGAGGATCCAGGATAGACTGGGACAGTCTAGATCCTAGACTACACACTATAGATCCAGCATGACCTCAGCTAAGACATGCACACTGGCCTCCTGCCAGACCTCTGCAGTGCCGGTCCTACTACTTGGAGAGGGGGTGGGGATGGCGCATGGCTGCCCCTTACCGGGTTTCCTTCTCAGTCAAGGTGACCTTCTCTGTGAGGTAGTCAAAGAGTTCCCCTTTCTTCATCCTGTGGGAACAAAGTGTTCCTTACCTGCCCTCAGAACTGGGTGCCCACCCCGATGCCATCAAAGACAAGGTGGGCTGTTCCTGTGAGGGAAGGAACCCCGGGGAGGGAGTGGAGGAGCCGACTAGGGAGAATTGGAAGAAAAGCAAAAGGCAGAGAAAACACAATGTCCCTGCCTATGGGAATGCATGGCACCCTGGGATCTGTTAGCCCTGGCAGCGGAAGGTAGGCATCAGAGGAAGTCTCTGGTCCAGGGCCCCAGATCAAGAGGACTTGGGGAATTTTTGCCAGGGAGCAAATGGAAAGAATCAACAGTGTTAAGTGTTGAAAGTTTGTCCTTTATATGAGAAGAACCAGCTATGGTTCTTGGTACTTGGTAAATGGCAGCAGGAGAATCAGGAATTCAAGACCAGCCTTGGCTGCATAGTGAGTTTGGGCTACTCAAGACCCTATCTCAAAAAACAGAAACAGGGACTGAGAGATGGCTCAGCAGTTAAGAGCACTAGCCATTCTTCCAGAGGACCTGGGTTTGGTTCCCAGCCCCCATGTCAAGCCGTACACTATTGTCAATTACTGTAGCTCCCGGGGATTCAGAACAATCCTGGCCTCCACAGGCATGTGCACTCACTTGCACATACACACACTTACCCATAACTAAAAATAATGAAAATAAATGGTTTAAGTAATGGAGGGACACCAGTCCTGGTAGTGAAGGCCTTTAACCCAGCACTTGAAAATGCCCTATAGGATTTTTGTTTGTTTGTTTTGAGATAGGGTTTCTCTGTGTAGCTTTGTAGCCTATCCTGGCACTCACTGTGTAGACCAAGCTGGCCTGGCACTCACAGAGATTCACCTGCCTCTGCCTCTCGAGTGCTGGGATTAAAGGTGTGTGCCCCCACCGCCTGGCTGCAGCTGGATTTTATGGAGGCATTTTTCTCAATTGAGGCTCCCTCCTCTCCAGTGACGTTAGCTTGTGCCAGCACAGGGCATCTTCTCTGTATGTCACGGGTAATTTAAGGAAAGGATTTATTTGAGAAAACTGTGACATGTTTGCAGTGTTGAAACATTTCATACTGTAGCTGCTGAGCCTTTCAGTATTTTCTGTTTCCTCTCATTATTTATATGAGAAAATTTTGAGAGTCTCACATTGTTGCCCAGGCTAGCCTCAACTCCATAGCAATAATTCTGCTGCCACACCCTCCTGAGTGCTTGGAATATAGGACTGTACCAATGTGCCCAGGGTGCCATGCATTCCCATCTTTTCCTGTTTAACCACAGGACGGGCTCCTAGGCCCCCTCCGCTGCCCAGCTGCAGCCGTCCCTGCTGTATTCACAGGGCTCTGTCCTGCATGTCCTTTGGGACCAGCTCAAATGTCTTTAACCTTTACAGAGGTGGCTTGGGGAAGCTATTTTTACTGGCGTCCCGAGGAACCCTACAGGGTAAAACTAGATTGCTTTAGCAGAGACCACATTCTAGATCAGAAAGCTACAAAGACTGAATTGAGTATTTTTGGTTTTTGTTTTCTGAGACAAGGTGTGGCTGTGCAGCACAATCTAGCTTCAAACTTCTGGTCATTGTGCCTCAGCCTCGCAAGAGCTATCATTGTAGGCGTGTGCCACCAAGCCAGGCTTCGAAGAGCAATCCTCCCCCCCCTTCCCCTTGTCCCTCCTATTCTCCCCCACTCTTCTCCCACACCATTATTTGTTTGTTTTTTGAGGCAGGACCTTTGTATATACCCTGACTGGCCTGGAACTCACTATATAGACCAGACAAAGGCCCACACTCACCGATATTCATCATCTTCTGCATCCCAAGTGCTAGGATTAAAGGTATGCACCACCACACCCAGAAGAAAGTTACTTCCTCTTTCTTTCTTCCTTCCTTCCTTCCTTCCTTCCTTCCTTCCTTCCTTCCTTCCTTCCTTTCTTTCTTTCTCTCTCCCCCTCTTTCCTTCTCTCTTCCTTCCTTCCTTCCTTCCTTCCTCCTTTATTTATCATCATCATCATTATTATTTGTTTTTTTTCAAGACAGACTTTTTTCTGTCTTGGAACTCACTCTGTAGACCAGGCTTGCCTCAAACTCAGAGATCTTCCTGACTGTGTCCCAAAAGGCATGTGTCACTGAAAGACCTGCAGAGTGTGGACCTTCACGCTCCCACTCAGGAAAGGCCACACTTCAAATCACTCATGAGAAGTGGTCTAGATGCAAATAGCATGAGGAATTTTTATTCCAAGTGCACTGGGGTCCACAGTCATACACCACGCAGGGGTAGAGGACTGAGGACTTCTAGGGCAGAATTGAGACAGTTTTTATAGGGTTTATAACAAAGCCCACACATAGGCCACTGGGCCGAGGGTTTCACAAGCAGTTTATGAAGTCAGATAAGTGGTTAGTCAGCTCATTTTCTGTTATCTTACTCAAGGGCCTGACTGTCGTAAGCAGCAAGGAGTGTGACCTTCGCCTATTTACTAGCAGAGGACAGGGTCTGGAATTTGAGGTTTTGAGGGCTTTTTAGATAGTATTTCTAAACTTTTAGCTTTCTAGGGTCATTGGAGAGTATTTTTCCATCCTTACATCACCACCACTTGGCAATTTTTTTTTTTTTTTTTTTTAGTAGAAACTGATCATAAGTCTCCATTGCACAGTTCCCATGGACTTTGTATCGTTATCATTGCTCCCTTTTGGTTTTGAGGCAGGGTCTTGTTATGTAGCCCTGGCTGGCCATGGACTTGAAGTAATCCTCCTATCTCAGTTTCTGGATTCTGGAATTACAAGCGTGGGCCACTAAGCCAGGTTTTTGTTGTTTATACTTGATGCTTAGTGACAAGGACCTCCTAACTCTCATCCTGTTGGTACAAATGCAGACTGATGATGCTGGTCTTTGAAGAACACACTAAACATCATCTCCACCACTGGCTTCTCCCTCCCACTCTCTTTCAGCTCTTTCCCTCCTCAACTTATCCCCAGAGACCAACCAGTACCAGCTGTGGTGGTCACGCCTGTACTTTCAGCACTCTAGAGGCTGAAGCAGGAGGATCATGAGTTCAAGGTCAGCCTAGGCTAAGAGTAAGTCCCAGAGCAGTCTGGCCTTCATAAAGAGAAACTGTCTCCAAAGAAAAGAAAGGAAGAAGGGGCCGGGCACTGGTGCCGCACACCTCTAGTCCCAGCACTAGGGAGGCAGAGGCAGGCAGATCTCTGTGAGTTTGAGGCCCAGCCTGATCTACAGAGTGAGTTCCAGGATAGCCAGAGCTTCACAGAGAAACCCTGTCTCAAAAAAAAAAAAAAAACAAAAGACATCAGACAAAAAACATATTACCAAATTGAAGCCAGTCATGGCTACACATGCCTTTAATCACAGCACTTAGGAGTCAGATGCAGGTAGAGCTCTGTGAATTGAAGGCCAACCTGGTCTACATAGTGAGTCCAGAACTACTCAAAAGGACCCTGTCTAAAAGAAATGTCTTTAATTAAAAAAATACACAACCTGTCCATTAGTGGTATGCTAGGATTTGGTCTCGAACTCAGAGACCTGCCTGCCTCTGCCTCTTGAGTGCTGGGACTAAAGGCGTGTGCTGCCACTGCCTGGCTCAACTGTTGCTGTTACCTGGTATTTCATCTTGGGAATTGGGGAACTGATGCTGGCCCCTAACAGCCTGGCAGGGCCCCGTGTTGGGCCCAGGGTAATGGTGCTCCAGGGTTGGATACTTACAGATCAAATACCAAGAAGAAGAAAGTGTTGGTCTCATAAGTGTCCTTCAGCTGTACTGAAATGAAAAAAGCTTGCTGGTCTCAAGGAGCAGGGAAGACTTGGCAGGGGCCGCAGGGACCAGGCAGGCTGGCTTCAAAGGCAGGAGTGGGAATGTGATGGGGTTGCAGGGCAATCACTGAGGAGTGGGAAGGACCCCTTCCTCACCTGCACTCACTCCCAACCCTGTCTGTACCCACCCTGTCTGAGTAGGGGAGGGGCCTGTGACCTAGAGACACAGCAATAGGCTGGCAGAGCCACTGCGCACGAGGAGACGATGGATGGGTGTAGCTGGTCACAAGATGGTTCTTATACCATGATTAAATAGCATGCTGCCATGGTTTTGTGGGGTAATGGGGCTGGGAAGATCCACTCACTGATGTTGGGGTGTCCCGAGACCTTCTGGAGGATGTCCACCTCCTTCAGTGTGGCTTCCCGAAGTTCCTGCACCTCCTGGGAGCTGAAGCTGCCTCCGCCCGTGATGTCGATGATTTTGACTGCGTACTCCTGGCATGTGGGTTTGTGGATACAGCGCCTGACCACGCTGCTGACTCCCCTGTGGGCAGAGAACAGATGACCTCGGGACCCCACACTCCAGGGGAGTCCCTTGGCAAGCGCAGTACAGGGACTAGAGAGAAAGCTCTGTGACTAAGAGCACCTGTTGAAAAAATAAAAAAGCACTCGTTGCTCTTTCCGAGGACCTGGGTTCAGTTTTCAGCAACCACATAACTACTAGCAACTGTCCAGGGGATCCCACACCCACTTCTGACCTCTAAGGACACCAGACATGCACTTAAGGCACAAACGTACGGGCGAAACACTGTACTCATAAAATAAAATCAGTCAGTAAATCAAGGGCACAGATGTTCTGCCCTGTGTTGTAACACATACTTCCCTTCTCACCCTAAGGGGAGGAACAAAGGGGACAGAAATGGGGCTAGTTGCTGAGTGTGGTGCCAGCCTTTCCGATCATAGTGCTGAGGTCAGGATTTCCACGGGTGGTCCAGGTCTTACCTGCCCAAGATCTCCTTGGGCTCATAGTTCTCATAGAAGCTCTGTGCAGAATGCGAGTCAGGGAGGGCCTCATCCCGGGTCATGTTCAGTGGGTCTCAGGGTGATCCCAAGGGCCTCTGGAAAGGGTACAGACAGAAAGAAGCAGTCAGCTCTCCACTCCACCCACATCCTTTTCTTTCTTTTCTTCTTCTTCTTTCTCCCCCCCCCCCCCAGACAGGGTTTCTCTTTGTAGCCCTGGCTGTCCTGGAACTCACTTTGTAGATCAAGCTGGCCTCAAACTCTGAGATTTGCCTGTCTCTGACTCCCAAGTGCTGAGATTAAGGGTGTGGATCACTAGGGCCTGTCTCTTTTTTAAGGTTTTTTTTTTTTGAACATACAGGGCTGGGTGGTGATGGACCATACCTTTAATCCCAGTGCTCAGGAGGCAAAGGCAAGCAGCTCTCTGTGATTTTGAGGCCAGCTTGGTCTACACAGCAAGTTCTAGGATACAGAGAGAAACTCTGTCTTGAAAAACAAAACAAAACAAACAAACAAACCACACACAAGCCAGACATTGGTGGCACACACCTTTAGTCCTAGTACTCGGGAGGCAGAGGCAGGTGGATCTCTGTGAGTTCTAGACCAGTCTGGTCTACAAGAGCTAGTTCCAGGACAGGCTCCAAAGCCAAAGAAACCCTGTCTCAAAAAACCAAACACACACACACACACACACACACACACACACACACACACACACACACACACACACACACACACACCATAAAAAAGTAAACAAACCAAAAAGCCCGCCAAATGGCCAGCCTGATCTGCATAACAAACTCTAGGCCTGCCAGGGCTGCATGAGACCTTGTATCAATTTTAAAAAGGGTTGGAGGAGAATACTGGAAAGAAAGCTCAGTAACTAAAAGCACTGGCTACTGTTTCTGAGGACACAGGTTCAAATCCCAGCACCCACATGGCAGCTTACCATCACCTATAATTCTAGTTCCAGAGAATCTGGTGTCCTCTCCTGGCCTCCATGGGGACCAGGCACACAAAACAACCACACACATAAAATCAAAATAATCTTTTTTTTAGAAAAAAAAATCAAAATAATCTTACAAAAGAAAGCCTCGAACTATATCAGAACCAGGCGAGGGATTGTGGGTCCAGCCTCTGGTGTCACTTCCCCTTGGACTGTGATGACTAGTCAATCCTGTGTGCCTTCTGTCCAGCACAGGTGTGTGGTAATGGTTGAGTATAATTCAATGAACAGGTGATCTACTGGCTGTGGACAATGTTTTTTTTTTTTTTTGTTTTTTTTTTTTTTTTTGAGTCAGGGTCACACTATGCACACTATGCAGCCCTGGCTGGCCTAAAACTCAGAGATCCACACAGCTCTTCTTCCCAGTGCTGGCATTAAAGGCATGTACTTCCATGCCTGGCATGAGTCACTTACTCTTATTTTTATTTATTTACATTTGTTTTTTTGAGAAAGGATTTTCTTCCTCTGCCTGAGCTCAGAGATCCACCTGCCTCTGCCTCCCCAGTGCTGGGGTTAGAGGTGTGCTCTGTCACTTCCTGGCTCTCTTATTTTTATATTTAGGTGTTAGGGATAGAACCCAGAGACTTACACATGCTGGGCAACCACTGACTTATACCCTCAGGCCAGAGTCAGGTTGGGTCCAGTTTGGATGTGGAGAAACTAAGCTGGCCCATCTTGTTCCAGGAACATAGATGCTACTACCGGGAAACTAAACTCCTGCTTCAGACCCGGGGTTGAGAAAGGCAGAAAATCACCCAGCAATAGGAAGAGGCAAGCAGGCAACAGGGACATGCTTTTAGTCCACTTCTGTGAGCCTGAGAAGGCCTAGTCTCCCAAGAGGCCCAATTTGCTGACCAGCCACGTAGCAGTCCTGGCTGCCTCAAGCTGGCTGTTGCAGGAAGCCTGGTGTCCCAGCTACTGGGTGCCTGGTTACCAGAAGAAGGCATAGAATAACAACTGTCTCCTTTGCCAACAGCAGGAATCTGGCCTGTGCATGTCAACAGCCAACAGAACCCGAAGGCATTAGTTCCCCTCATTCTAAAACCACTTACTGTGCCCCTCACCTATTACGGCAGACATACCAGAGCCCTTGCATGGGTCTAGAGCAATTCTGTGCCTATACCAAGATACCATCCTGAGCCAGGCTGCCAAAATCTGGCAGCACTCACATTTTCTGATAATGTGTGTGTCCATCTCCCTCCTCTTTTTTTTTTTTTTTTTTCTTTTTTTGTTGAGACAGTTTCTCTGTAGCTTTGGAGCCTGTCCTGGAACTCACTTAGTAGACCAGTCTGGCCTCGAAATCACAGAGATCTGCCTGCCTCTGCCTCTGCCTCCCGAGTGCTGGGACTAAAGGTGTGTGCTGACACCACTACCTGGCTCATTTTCTCTTTCTGAAGGCTTCACTGGAGCCAATGGTGGGTCTCTATTTTCTGCTTCATTAGCCCTTTACACTTATTCCAAGACTCCCTGGGGGAGGGGGCGTTCTAAATAAGAGTAGGTGGTCCAGTGTTTTGGAACCTACTATCCCTTCCAGAAAACTAGCCAGAGAGCATAGCCAGTCAGTCACCTAATCTGTAGGTAACTGCCAGACAGATGTTCTGAGTACCTGTGCTCTCCCAGATCTGAAGAGAAATGGGTCAAACAGATTTGAGGCTTTGAGTCTTTGCCTCAAAACCCCACTGCTCCCAGACTGCTGCCTCCATCCATACTCACTGTTATGTCCTTGTAGGCTCTTGGCTGAAAGGAACAAGAATCCTAGAGTCCCTCCCGGAGCCCTCTGGAGACAGGGTACCACGAAGGACTGGAGCCTGTCCTGAGCAGAAACTTGTGCTTGGAGTTGCTGTCTTTCTCCTCCTCTGGGACTTGGTACTTGGTGATGGAAGGCTGGCCTGCCAAAAATAAACCACAACTGCAAACCCGGGATGCAGGCCAAGGTCCAATAGGTCCAATAGGGATAGCCCTGGGGCAAAGCTGCATCAGGGGTGCCACCTGGTGAAGGCTGGGGAAAGCTCAAGAGGCTTGGGATCAGGCAAAGCCTGTTTTTGTACATTGATTTTTAATTAAGTGTATGGGTGCACATGAGTATAGGTGCCTGGAGAGGCCAGAGGTGTTCTGGATGAGCAGTTCTCCAGCCGTTTTTTAAGATTTATTTTATGTGTATGAGAATCTTTTGTTGGTAGTACATATATGTACCACATGAATGTCTTATACACTGAGGTCAGAAGAAGGCATTGGGTCCCCTGGAACTGGACTGTTGTAAGCCAGCATGCAAGTCTGGAAACCGAACCCAGGTCCTCTGAAAGAGCAGCAAGTGCTTGACATGAGCTACCCATCTCCAGGGCCTGGCAATGACAGCTCTGAAAGGGATGCACTGCTGTTTTTAGAGATAAGACACTTGCTACACAGCCCTTACTACCCTCAAATCTGCACTCCTGCCTCTGCCTTCCTCTGTTGGGATTGTAGGCATCCACCACCAAGCATGCCAATGACCTTGTTATTTCTTTTCCTCAGATTCAATACTTCCTTTACCACATGTGACACAGACTGGCTCAAACTTGTGGCAGTCCTCTTGCCTGCTTTGAAGTGGGATTACGTGTACCACCATGGCCAGTTTGGTTTAAACCTGGGGAATATGGCTAGAGTTTGGAGCACTGTGACAAAGCTTCCCTGAGATGCCAGGATTGATACCAAGCATAGAAAGGTGGGTTTAGCCTAGTTTTGCAAGAAGTAGAAATATCCAAATTACAGAGAAAAGACTTGTATAGAGGATGTTTTTAAACTGTATATAGTAGCACAGGTCTCTAATCCCACCATTTAGGAAGCTGATGCAGGATAATCAGTTTAGATCAATTTAGACTACATAGGGAAACCATATGGCAAAGATACACACAAAAAAAGGCTTCAGCCAACTTAGTGTAGTAACACACAGTAATAGTGTGGCCACAGGGGCCCCATCCCATAATGCTTTATTATCACCCACTTGATCAGTTGGCAAGGCTAAAGATAGGCCCCAGAGCCTGCCACTATCTCACCCATTCCTTAACACACCATTAAGCATGTAGTAAAGGTAAAATGTACTGTCTTTTACATTAAAGGGTTAAATAAGATGCCACATATAAGGGTGTGGTGATACCTTCAGTCCCTGCACTCAAGAGGAAGAGGCAAGCACATCTCTGAGTCCCAGGACGGCCAAGGCCAAGGCCCTTACATAAGAGAAATTGCCTTGAAAAAAAGGAGGGGCTACATGACTCATGGTTGGGAGCGCTGGCTGCTCTTGAAGCACTCATTTTGTTTCTAGCACCCACATGGTTGCTCTCAACTATCTGCAACTGCAGCTCCAAGGGATCTAGTTTCTCATCTAGAGAGTGTACTACACTGAGTGAGGGTACTACACTCAGTGCACTTACATACACCCATGCAAACACACATAAACAAACACAAAGCTTGTAAATAAGCCATTTGGTAGAAACTTTTTTTTTAAAGGTGGGGTTTCACTATTTAGCTCTGGCTGTTCTGAAACTTGCTCTGTAGACCAGACTGACCTTGAACTCAGAGACCTGCCTGCCTCTGCCTTCCCGAATGCTGGGATGAAAGGCATGTGCCACCACCAACCGGCTTGAATCAGGACTTTTTGAAATGTAAAAAAAAAAAGTGTTCTAGGTTGCTCCCTGTCTTAAAAGTATTCTGTGCCAGCTGCTTGAGTGTGAGGCTATGGTCTGACACGGTGAGGCATAAAATCCCTTTGCCATGGGAATAAAAACCATGAGGGAAGCCCGGCAGTGATGGTGTATGCCTCTAATCCCAGCACTCAGGAGGATCTCTATGAGTTCCAGGACAGCCAAGGCTATACAGAGAAGCCCTATCTCCAAAGGGAAAAAAAAAAACAACCAGAAACAGGAGGGATCCTTGGTGGGTGTGCTTGCCTGCAGGACTTCACATTGCTATGTACCCTTCTATAGAATTAAGTTTATGGGACCCTGGAGCCTGGAGCAGATAAAACCATTTAAACAGGAGCAGCATGACTAGTGATGAACTTTACCAGGTAGCAACGGGATAATTTTATGGATGGGGGCCTCCACAACATGAGCAAGTGTCCAGCATTACTAAGGTCGAGAACCACTGTGCTAGATGAACCTAAAGGCATGCAGACATAGCTGTATTCTTGCACAAACTCCTTATGACCCTACAATAAAGACACTACTATGCCTCAGAATCAAACAATTTTATTTTCATTAACTCACAAAAAACAATACAGTTGGTTCAAGGAGGCCATCACTTGCCCAGTCCCCAATAATACTACAAGCCTGAGTGAATATCTTTATAGTTAGGACTCATTTGTGGCTTTCGGAAGCAATGGAGCTATTAGAATTAAGGTTTGTTTATTCAGGGTCCTCACTTGCACTATAAATTAGACAGAGCCCATTCCAATTTCTTCAGTTTCAACTTCTTGATTAGATTAAACCTGTTAAAAGAAAACATTAAGTTAGAAGATGCCCAGATAAACTGTTTTCTTTTCCAAGACATTAAAGTTTTCCTTCAATTAAACCAATTCTATCCTTGCCACAAATAAAACACAGTGCATGAGCACATGTGTTTCTACAAAGGCCCGAAGCAGAAATTATATAGCCGTTTATTAGCCAACAAACAGTTCTACCCATTTTGGACAGGTTTGTTGTGTCCCCCCACCCCCACCCCAGGAAAACAAAAACAAGCATGGTAATTAATAGACAATGAGATTCTGAAATTACAAGGGAAACCACAGAAACAATGTGACAGCCAAATCTCCAGGAAGCCTAATCTAATCAAGAGTTCTACTTGGGCCAGGCAGTGTGGCCCTTGATTCTAGCACTTAGGAGGCAGTGGCAGGAAGACCTCTGTGAGTTTGAGGACAGCCTGGTCTAGAGAACCAGGTCAGTCAGAACACAGAGAAACCTGTCTTGAAAAACAAAGTTTTACTTGGGGACTTAATTCCAAACTCCCACAGGGTTCAGGACTATCACTTTGAGCAGATGGGCAGGTCACCTACCATTGGCAATTCTGCACTGCCGCAACACCTCATTGAAGCCCTCGCAGAGCTTGACGTCACTCTGGTTCTGGGCACACTCCAGAAACTGTTTGATCTCAAGAGAGCATGGCCCACGAGATTGCTGGTCCAGCAGCTGGGCTCCCTGGGGCTCCTGCCAAGACACAATATTAGGCAGTTCTGAGAAGTTTGTTCAGTACACACAAAGCTCTGGACTTGATCCTAACACTGTAAACACAAAAAATGAAAAAGAAAAAAAAAAAAAAAAAAAAAAAAAGAAAGAAAAAGCATAGCTAGGTGGTAATGGTACATGCCTTTAATCCCAGCACTAGATCTCTGAGTTCTAGGTCAGCCTGGACTAAAGAACTCGCTCCAGGACACCCAAGGCCACATGTGCGCACACACATAAAAACAAACCTGGGTAGGGACTCAATAGTAGAACTTTGCAATTTGCCCTGGGTTTGAACCCCAGCACCACAAAACATACAAAAAACAAAAACCAAAAACAAACAAACAAAAAAAACAAAAACAAAAACAAAAAAACTACAGGAAAAATAGGACTATTATGAGAACTTCAGATACACCACATTTCAAAAGATTACATGTTCCTTAGCACATACAAAATGCACACATCCCAGAGGGGGGGGGAGGGCAAAAATATCAGGTCAGGGGTCATAAGCTGAAAGGGACTTGTGATTATGTAACAGAGACTGAACTGGAAGGCCAGGCCTCAGGGCTGTAACTCCAACACTTGAGAAGCCAACCAAGGACAAGCTTGAAGCCAGCTTGGGCCACACACTGGAGACTTCCTCTCCAAGTGAAACAACAGGTACCCAAAATAAGTATAGCCAAGATAAAGCCAATCAGGGGGCTAGAGAGATGGCTCAGAGGTTAAAAGCAGTAGCCGCTCTACAAGAGGTCCTGAGTTCAATTCCCAGCTACCACATGATGGCTCACAATCATCTATAATGAGATCTGGTGCCCTCTTCCGGCATGCACTGTATATGTAATATATAAATGAATCTTAATAAACAAAGCCAAGGCAGAAGGATGGCCAAGAGTTCAGGGCTAGCTTCAGTGAGATCCTCTCAAAACAAAAATCATCTAAAGGAAATATATATATATATATCATCTAAAGGGGAAAAGGGCCATTTTACAGAGGTTGGGCTGAACTGCAGTCTGTTCTATTTTTTGATGCTCCTCTAGAGGTTTAATTCAAACCATGCTATGAGGCATCTATGTGTGATGCTCAAACATCAGTGTGTGGGTGGGTGTGCCCAAGGGGAGGCCAACCAACACAGTGTCTTCCTCTACCTTGAGACAGGCAGGGCCTCTCACAGAATCCGGTCATTTCATCCCAACTGCCAGACAGCCAAGCTCAGGGATCTGCTTGTCTCCCTCCACAATGCAGGGAATACAGATATGTATGGCTGGGCCTGACTGTCTGTGGGTTTCATGGGATTTGAACTCAGGTCCACACGGCTTCAGAATAAGTGCTTATTCACTGAGCCATATCTCCAGCAAGCCCCACTTAAGAAAAGGAAGTAGGGGTGTACCACCTTGTACTTAAAGAAAACACAACACGGGGCCCTATAGACAAGATGCTTAGCAGCTGCCCAGTGTTCTCAGAAAATAAAGCACAGAGAGGAAGAGCTGCCCCAACTCTTACCTGGTAAGTGATGTCAGGCCTTGCAGGCTCAGCACTGCCCCCTCCACTGAAGCCCCCGGTGATGGCATGACCCAGGGTGTGACCCACAGCAGAGCCCACAGCCACGCCAGCTGCAGTGGTTGCCATCTGGGCCATCAGGCCTGGCTGCCTGGGTGCAGCAGCAGGTGAGCCAACTGCAGATGGTGCAGCTGCTGCTGGAGGCTGAGCTGCAGGTGCATGTCTTGGAGCAGCCCTCATCTGAGGGGCCCGGCTGGGGAAGAAAGAAAAGAACAAACCTCGTCAGGTCCCAGATCCAAATGGCTTTGGAATTTACTGAAGAAATGCTCCAAGCCAGGTTTGGTGGCACACACCTGCAATGCCAGCACTGAGATGGTAGACACAGGAAGAATCAACAGGCCAAGGCCATCCTCAGCTACACAGTGATTACCTTTTTTTTTTTTTTTTTTAAATTTCAAGACAGGGTTTCTCTGTGGCTTTGGAGGCTGTCCTGGAGCTAGCTTTTGTAGACCAGGCTTAGTTCTGCCTGCTTCTGCCTCCTGAGTGCTGGGATTAAAGGCGTGTGTCACCACCCCAGATTTCTTCCTCTTCTATATTGTTTTTCAGAGTAAAGTAACTGCAACATTTCCCCTTCCCTTTCCTCCCTCCAAGCCCCTCACATATATCACTGCTTGGTTGATTTCAAATTCATGGCCTTATTCATTAGCTGTTATTAGATGCATGTATATGTGTATACATATACACTTACATAAAACCTCAGTCTGTACGTTACTTGTATGAATATGTTGTCAGGGCTGACCTCTTGATATTGGATAACTAATGGGTGTACTCTCGCTAGAGAAAACTACTCACAGTATTCTTTAGTTGCTTGTAGTTCCTCATGTAGGTTGAGGCCTTATGAGCTTTTCACCATTCATACACTTTGGCATATATACTGTCATCCTCATTCTACATTGCGATTTTACAGTCAGTCTGATAAGGGATACCTTCCTCTCAAAAAACAACAATACAAACCAATAACCCTAACCCATACAACAGCTCGCTCTGTATCTTCCTATTTATCAGCCTCACCTCATCCAGCGCTGGGGTTACAAGCATTTATAACCCCCCCCATTTTAAATCTTATTTTATTGTCATATTTTATAATTGTTTACATGCATCTATGTCTGTATATTATTTGCATGCCAGAAAAGGGTTTGGATCACCTGGACCTGTAGTTAGATGGTTTTGAGAGGCCCAAGTTAGTGCTGGGTACCAAACCCAGATCCTCAGGAAGATCAATCAGTCAGTGTTCTTGACTATAAAGCAGATTTTCCAGCCTCATTTTAAATCATCTTTTGTTTCATTGTGTTTGTTGACAGGGTTTGTTTGTGTGGCCCTGGCTGACCTGTCTCCCAAGTGCCAGAATTAAAGGCACATGCCACAACTGCCTTTAAATATACATACTACCCACATGCAAGAGACTACAGAAACTTGTTTTCACTAACTGATTATACATATACAACACTATACCTCTTTAATCTTCTGTTAAGTGCCCCCCACACCCTGGAAAGATAGGATTTCTTTGTGTATTCTTGGCTGTTCTAGAACTGGCTCTGTTGACCTGGTTGGCCTCAAACTCACAAAGATTGACCTGTCTCTTCCTCCAGAGAGATGGGATCAAAGGTGTTCTTATCACCAACATTATTAAAGTTTTAACAACCAAGTATAGACTATTTTGTCCCTTAAAAAAAAAAAAAAAAGGCCCACAGTATTTTTAAAGAATAGTTATTCCAATGCTTCATAAAATCATCAGCTATTAAGTTGAAAAGGTAGAGAAATGGCTCAACAGTGAATCCTGCATACAGGTCTTCTCAGCCCCAGGCTATCCGACACCTCTGGCCTCCCAAGGCTCACAAACCCACTTCTCAAAAAAAATGAGAACAAAAATAAAAAGATCTACTACTTGAAGCAGGTATGGTGGCACCTTTAACTGCAACACTCCAGAAGCAGAAGCTGGCAGATTTCTGAGTCTTAGACCAGCTTGGTCTACAGAGTGAGTTCCAATACAGCCAGGGCTACACAGAGAAACCCTGGGGGCTGGGGTATAGGGCTTGGAGAGCTGATGAACTGGCTCACTGGAGAAAGATGTCTGCTGTCAAACCTGACAACCTCAGTTAGAACCCTGGAATTCACAAGGAAGTAAACAAGCAACCAACTCCTGCAAATTGCCTTTTGACCTTCACACAGGCATACAGACATAAAATAATTCAGAGCCTGGGTTAGCAGAACATTTTCCTAGCAGGCGTGGGACCCTGGGTTGACTAAACTAGAAAGAGAAAATATATAGAAAGCATTGGCATGGCAAAATATACCTGTAGCCCCAGCTACTCAGTGAGGGGACAAGATTTAGCACTCGGCTTTGGGACTGGCTTGGGCAATGGTGAAAGACAGTCAAAAGTTAACAAAATCAAAGACAGTCATGAGGTAATGTTCAAGAGTGTAGACCAAGGAGTTTGTTTTACCAATCAGAAAAGGTTAAGGCAGTTTGGTATGGAGTGGCGACCCACACCTTTAATTCCAACCTTCAAGAGGTAAAAGCTCCTCCTGTATCTGATAGTCCTAGATAGTCAGGGAAACCCATTCTCAAAGTAACAAAACAAGCCACCAAACCAAAAAGAAAAACTTAGGGACAGTGATCTGTCTGAACTGCAACTTCTATTAATCTTAATTTCTCTTTTTGTTTTTGGAGACAGGGTCTTTACACGGGTAGCCCCAAAAGCCTTGAACTGGTGGCAACTCTTGCCTTTGGGGAGATAAAAGTATGGATGACAATCTTGGTGGTAGATGGGACATTCCCCTACCATATACACAGTGCTCAGGTTCCCTCCCAGTACGGCAACAATTTTAACTTTCTACGATTTTATTCCCCAAAAATGAAACATCCGTAATCCGCGGAGATGTCTCAATAGAGCGTTTGCCATTAAGTGTTAAGATATTCTGAACCAAAGTGGTGGAAGGAGAGGGTGCATACACATATAAATATCTATTTTTTTCCCCCTAGAAACCTTTCAAGCCTGTAATCCCAGCCGTAGGGAAGCGGAGTCAGGAAAACCAAGGCGAGCCAGGCCTATCAAGTTCAAGGTTAGTCGGAGGATCTCAGAAACACAGTAAAACAAAACCACCCCAGTCGGGCGGTGGTGGCGCACGCCTTTAGTTCCAGCATTCGGAAGGCAGAGGCAGCTGGATCTCTGTGAGTTTGAGGCCTGTCTGGTCTACAGAGCGAGTTCCAGGACAGTCAGTCTCGAAAAACCAAAATTAAATAAAGTACAGAATAAGAAAGCCACCTCGAGACCGTCACATAAATCATTCTCCCCCGCCTCTTTGTAGACTATGCCCTGGAAGGTCCTTCCCCACCCCCACCCCCCGAGCAATCTAGGAGAAAGTTCACGCTTTAGCGTCCTCTTCCGCAGTGCACAGAGCGAGTCCCCGTTCTACTCCCCAGGAGCGGATCCCCTCCTCACTCTCGCAGTCTCACTACCGGCCGCCTTCGCAGCCCTCTGGCTACGGACCGTGGCCCTGGCTGCCCGCGCTCAGTCCTCAGTCCCCAGGAGGGGCTCACCTGGCCGGAGGGGCCACCCGGGAAGAACGGCTTCGGCTTCCACGCGGCATCTTGAACCCTCACACACGCTCAGTCCAAAGACGACAAACTGCGAAACGCCTACGAGCGTCCAGCAACTTCTACCAAGGAGAGCGGAAGATGGGAGGCGGGTTATAATAAGACAGCCAATCAGCTCTCAGGAGAGCACGAGCGCTCAAGGTCATTGGACGATCAAGACATCAGTAACGGGAAGGCCGTGGTGCGGCGCCCTTTCGCTGGGAAGTCAAGAGCTTGGCGACCAGGCGCTGTAGCTAACCGGAAGTTCTTGGTGTTGCGCTCTCAAAACTTGTCCCCCAAGCCTGTGCTGAGTTATTAGGTTTTTGCTTCCGAGTGACGACCTGCTTCCCCCCTACAACTCAGGCTGGCCTTGAATTTAAGATCCACCTGCCTTCGCCTCTCAAGTAAACTGGATTGGGAGTTTACAGTCATATGCCGCCTTGCCTACAGTGTTAACAAGGTTAAATGCAACATTGACTGAGTCATCTCTGCTTTGTCTACCAGAGAGCCTTGGACTGTTTACTTAACCCTTCTCAGATCGTTTTGTGACAAGGCCTCACATAGCGGATGTTGGCCAGGAACTCGCTGTTCTAATGACTCAGTCTCCTAGTAAAACTGAGACTGGCGCTGCAGTAAAAACACATACTAAAAATCGATGTTATAAAGGATTTACTAATAAATTGCTTGGAAATATTAAGTTAAACAAAGTAGAACTTAGCTAAAGGAGCCCTGCCTTTAGTCTGACTGAAAGATAGTGTACTAACCAGGCCTATTAGAAACTGTGGAAAAGGGCCTGGAGAGATGGCTGCTCTTCATAGAAGCCGGGTTCAATTCCCAGTACCCACAAGGCAGCTCACAACTGTAAGTCTAGTTCCAGGGTACCCCACACCCATGGCAAAACAATGTGCACAAAATAAAAATAAATAATTTTTTTTAAAAAAAGGAGAAATTGTGGTAAAGAAAATTCTGTGCCTTCATTGAAGTTTAGGGTGGCCAAGAAAGTTTCTGCTAATGTTTATTCACCAAGGTTGACCTCCAATTAGGTGCCATTCCCATAATAAAAGGAGACCACCCTGGCTCAAAACTAGCTATGAGATCCATCCCCATATCAAAGAACATCACTTTAAAGAAATGGTTCTCGACTGGAGTTGGTGGCTTACGCCTTTAATCCCAGCACTCGGGAGCCAGGGGCAGGCGGATCTCTTTGAGTTCAAGGCCAGGCTGGTCTACAGAGTTGAGTTCAAGGCCAGGCTAGTCTACAGAGCAAGTTCCAGAACAGGCTCCAAAGCCATCCAAACAAACCCAGTCTTGAAAAACCATAAAAAAGAAAAGGAATGCTTCTTAGCTAGGTGTGGTGGCACATGCATTTAGTTCCAGCACTCTGGAGGCAGAGGCAGGCCGATCTCTGTAAGTTCAAGGCCAGCCTGATCTACACAGCTAGGGCTGTTACACAGAGAAACCCTTTCTCAAAAAACCAAATAATAATAATAGTAATTGTTAGGATGGAAAAATATAGCCTAATTCCCCAGTGACCCCAGGAAGCTGGGAGTCTTAAATCCCAAGCTGATGGTCACCTACTTTAATGTTTACGGCAGCCTCTGAGTGAATGAACAGCCAGAAGCCTGTGCGAAAGTAGACTTCCTGGGCTAAGAGCTAAATTAATTGGTCCGCACTGGATGCTACGAGGTGATTGGTTCACAATGCGTGGGCTTTGTTGTAACCCTATAAAAGCTGTCTCAATTCTGTGCTAGGGGTCGCTCAGCCCTCTACTCTGCATGGCATATGGCTGATGGCCCCAGTATACTGGAATATAAAGAACCTTATGCGTATGCATCAAGACCGCTTCTCGTGAGTGATTGGGGGGGGTCGCCTTTCCTGAGTGGGAAAGCAAGGGACCACGCTCTCTCGGGTCTTACGTAATAACAACTGTGGAGGCTGGAGAGATAGTTCTGTGGTTAAAAACATGTACTGTGTTTTCAGAGGACCCAAGAGAATCTGAGTTCTGTTCAGTTCTCAGCACCCATGTCCTGAAACTCACTCTGTAGACCATGCTGGCTTTGAGCTCAGATATTCACCTGTCACTGCCTCCCAAGTGCTGGAAACAAAGGCATAGGTCACCACACCCAGCTTTGTAATAAAAAAATTATTCAAAATGCTAAAAATACAGAGTGGAGAAGCATCTAAGGAAGATACCACACGTGAAAACACTTACACATTCATGCATACATCACACATATGCTCAATAAACAAACTACAGTTTGGTTGCCACCCCACTGGAGAAGCTCCTCCTACACAAAGGAAAATGGCTGGGCTATGATTTGCTCAACAATATGATAGTCTGCTGCATTATCTATTTTAAGTGTTTAACAATGTTGTAGGGTGTCTGTCTGTGAGATTCAGGCATTTGCTCCCAAGGCTGAGGACTTGAATTCAATCCCCTGAGAGGCATGGAAGGAAAGACTCCACTCAGGCTAAGTTGTCCTCTGACTTCCAAAAGGAAAAGTCATGTGGCTGAACATATCTCATTAAAAGTTAAGATTTCCAAGATTTCCATTTGTTCCCTTCTTTGTTGGTGCCTTTGATTGTTGTTATGATTGCTCCGATTTGCCTCAGGATCTGACACTATCTTTTAACTGGGGGAATAGAAGGTACACTTGCAACAGGAAATACAGTAATATTACTTTGTAGGGCTACAGAATGTTGCCATCCACCAGGTTCTGTTGTTTGGCTGAAGGAAGGAAAACAAATCAACAATTCATTCTTAACCAAATGGAAGGAGAGCAAATGGGATGGACCGATTTGCCTGATCAGTTCTAATGTAACAGTACAGACTTGAGCATAATTACTTTTCATTAAAATCTGATAACAGAAACTACAAATGTATTAAGATGAAAAAGGGAAAACAGACTCTTCTGTCGCTTCTGTCAAAATTAACATGCCACTGTCTAGCTAGTAAAATGGATGAAAATTTTTGGCTCCACCTAGCGTCAAACAGCAGACAGACAAGAATCAAAAGATTCTTCAATTCCTGAACTCTTGAAGGGGGAAAAAAAACATGTTGAATAGGAGTCACATATAAATATTATAACATCATACCAATTTAATAGGGGACTCAATGGAACATGCCCCTGTAAACATTTCCAAGGTTATAGTGATCTTCTTATAAATAATGCCCTTTTCCTTAGCTGCCTATGTTTTCATTGTACTGATATTTCTCCCACACAACACTACTCCCATGCACTCCCCAAGAGGAAAAACAATTACTCCTGGGATGAACTTTTTTTCTTCGAGACTAACACTTATTCTGCTCTCCCCAAATGTTATAAGGGCATGTGTGAGTGAGGATGCATCACAGCTATTTCATTCACTAAGTCCCTACAACATGTTAATAGGATTATGAAGGCAGGGAACTGCTGACTTGATTCATCTGCTAGACCCCCACCCCAATTGCAGTCAAAGCTACCTTTGTATCGCCTGTGCCTGCTTAATATCTAAAACTACTAAGACTACAGCAAAGACATTAACCAAAATTAATCATGAAATGGGGCACTTAAGGATGACAGTCTTACAAAATAGAGCTACCATAGAGTTTCTACTGCTGGGACATAATCTTGGATGTCAACAATTCCCTGGAATGTCTTGTTACAATGTATCATATTTCTCCCACACAATTAATAACTAAATCAATAACTCACATAGAGAAATAAAATCTCCAAGACATAGCTTGATTGGCACTCCTGGCTAAGATGGTTTACCCTTTGTATAGGCCCCTTGATAGTTCTCTCATTAATCATAATACTTGGGCCCTGTGTTTTTCCATGTATCACCAGCCTTATCACAGGAAAGATATTCAACACCGGAATCCTGTTCACTGGACAACATCAAGCAACGCTGATCCCTTGTCAAAGATTTGAAAGGGTTACTCAGGCCAAGGGGGGAATGTGAAAGCAAAACAGAAGCAATATACCTTGCAAATCAAGGAGCCCATTATGTTAAGCCCCCATACTTTAGAAAAATAGGTTTCTATTTAAGAATAAGATTGCTTCTTTTTTTTTAAACTTTTTTTTTATTAATTTATATTTTACATTCCAATCCCAGTTCCCCATTCCTCCTCTCTTCATGCCCTCCCTTCCCCCTCCCATCTACTCCTCGAAGAGAGTAAGGCATCCCCTAGAAAGTCTACTAAGTCTGTCCCATCATCTTGTTGAGGCTGGACCAAGGCACTGCTCCACCCCCACACCCATGTATGTAGGCTGGGCAAGGTATCTCTCCATATAGAATGGGCTCCACTAAGTCAGTTTGTACATTAGTGTTAGATCTTGGACCCACTGCCAGTGGGCTCATATTGTCCCAGTCACATAAGGTTGCTTCTTAAATGTGATGTGTGACCCCATTAACAAGATGTATATCCTTGTATTCTTCTTTCGTTGTATTTTTCTAACAATCTCTAGCAGCCAATTCTCTCCCTTCTGTAACTATACAGTTGTTTTCTATCAATCCTTTATCTTTTCCCCATTAAAGGGACCTCAAAAGTCCAGTGAGGGGTTGCTTTTGAAATGCCAACTTAGGCCGGGGCGTCAGTGGTGTACGCCTTTTAATCCCAGCACTCGGGAGGCAGAGGCAGGTGGATCTCTGTGAGTTCGAGGTCTACAAAGGGAGTTCCAAGACAGCCTCCAAAGCTACACAGAGAAACCATGTCTTGAAAAAACAAAAACAAACAAACAAAAAATGCCAACTTAGACTGAGACAGCCGGCAGGCCAGTTCAGGTGTACCTCTAAATTAAAGCTTCCTTTGAGAAGACAATCATGGATATTTAGTCTTTCTCCTCGCAAGTTTCAGGTTTAACATTTGTAAATAAGTAGGCATGGCGGCACATGCCTGTAATGCCCCAATCCATTTTTATTAGAGAGGTTAAGACAGCGGGTTCTCAAAATCAAGGACAGCCTGGGTTATGGAGGAAGCCAGTTGTCTTTTCGAAGCAAAAACTTAACCATCCCTCACAGAATCTAAGAACAAGCTTTGACAGTGCAAGCCCAAGAACTTCCGGTTGGCCACAGCGCCCGGTCGCCAAGCAACTTCCCCGCATCGGACGCAGCAGCCACTACCGACTACTGACGTCTTGGTCTTCCAATGACCTTCAGAGCCTGTGCTCCCCTGTACGCTGATTGGCTATTCACTGAGGCCCCGCCTCCCATTTTCCTCTTGGGGTTGGACGCTCGTGGGCGTTTCAGAGTTTGTTTTGTCTGGACGCTGCAGATAATAGAAACTAGGATGCCCCGTGGATGTCGAAGTCGCTTATCTCGGGTATCCACTCCGGACAGGTGAGACCCTCCTCGGGGCTGGGAACTGATCGCGGGCGGCCAGGCTCACGTTCCGTAGCCAGAGGGCGGCCGGTGATGAGACGGTGCGAACAGTCGGGAAGGGACCCGAGAACCTCTTCCTGGGGAAGAGGACTCCCCGAAAACAGGGACACGCTCTGTGCACTACCTGATAGGACCCTGATGCGTGACCTTTTCCCTAGACTGCTTAGGAGGAAGAGCCTTAGAGGACACAGTGTGCAAAAAGGCGTTAACTTTTGACTGTCTTTCTCCATTGTCCAAACCAGTGCCAAAGCCATGTTCTAAATGATCTTATCCCCTCACTGAGTAGCTGGGGCTACAGGTATATTTGGCCAATACCTTCTATGTATTTTCTCTTTCTAGTTTAGTCAACCCAGGGTCTCATGCCTGCTAGGAAAGTGTTTTGCTAACATTAGCTCTAAACCTTTTTATGTCTCGGTGTGTGTGTGTGTGTGTGTGTGTGTGTGTGTGTGTGTGTGTGTGTGTGTCTTGGAGCCTGTGGGAAGGTCAAGGGCATCTTGTGGAAATTGGTTACTTCCTTTTACCTTGTGAATTCCAGAGATGGAACTCAGGTTGTCAGCTTGGCAGCAAGCACCTTTCTCCAGTAAGACATTTTATCAGCCACCCACCTCTCTCCAAGCTCTAAACCTTTATTCAGATCTTAACTAGGTAAGGGAAACTCGTTGGTTATCCTAACATTTCAGTACACCTTGCCAACTGCTCTCAACCTGTGGGTCAGGACACTGTTGGCCAACCTTTGTCTCCAAACATATATACATTATAATTTTACAGAAGCAAAATTATAGTTATGAAGTAGCAACAAAAATAATTTTTGGTTGGGTGGGAACTAACTATATTAAAAGGTCCCAGCGTTAGGAAGGTGGAGACGTACTGGATTCCATGGCAACAGCTGTCTGTTATTTCTTCTTTAATACGATGACATTTAATCTGAAACTGATAGAGTAATAAAATTAAAGCTCTTTGCTCTCTTTGTAGTTCTTGCTGTCCTACAGACTCACAGTCTGTAGATCAGGCTGGCCTTGAACTTACAGAGATCTGCCTGCCTCTGCCTCCCCGAGTACTGAGATTAAAGGCATGTGCCACTACCACCCTGCCTGAAATACTGTGGTACAAATAGTAACTGTTTGATGTTTGAATAATCTTTTAGGCTTTTATGGATTGTGAGTGGGTATGTGCAAATGAAGTGGGGATATGAGCCTGGAAGGCCAGAGGTGTCAGATGGCCTGGAACTGTTTCTCCATGGCTAGTTTAGAGCTGCTGGGAACTGAACTTGGGCCCTGTGGAAGAGCAGTATTAATTTTTAACTTTTGAGCAATCTCCCCATCTTACTCTTTGTTTTTGTTTGTTTGTTTGTTTCCCCCCCAACCCTGTTTTGTTTTTCAAGACAGGGTTTTTCTGTGTAGCCTTGGTTGTCCTGGAACTCACCTTGTAGATCAGGTTGGCCTTGAATCAAAGATCCTCCTGCCTCTGCCTCCCAAGTGCTGGACTTAAAGGTCTGCTTAAAGGACCACTGTCTTTCTAACTTTTCATTTCTATGCTTTTATTAAGTATTGGAATAATTAAAAAAATATACTGTGAACCATATGGACACATGAATAAAAGGACAGAATAGTTTATGCTTGGTTATTAAAACCTTAACAAAAGGTTAAGAGATACAGAAATACACACACACACACACACACACACACACACACACACACACACACAGTAATTGAAAACAGTTTCTGTAGTCTTCTGGCATGGCTATGTTATAGATGTTTAAAGATTTTTTTTGTTTGTTTGTTTTTCGAGACAGGATTTCTCTGTGTAGCTCTGACTGTCCTGGACTTACTCTGTAGACCAGACTGGCCTCAAACTCAGAGATCCACCTGCCTTTGCTACCCAATTGCTGGGATCAAAGGTTGTACCACCTATCTTGGGTGTGTAAAGATTTAAAATGAGGCTGGGAAGTTGGCTTTGTAGTTAAGAGCACTGACAGCTCTTCCAGAGGACACAGGTTTGATTCCAAGCACCCACCTGTAACTCCAGGTCCAGGTGATCCAAAACCCACTTGTGGCATGCAAGTGGCACAAAGACATAGATGCATGTAAACAATCACACACATAAAATATAACACAGTAAAATAAATTTAAAATGAAGCCAGGTGGGGTGACAAATCCCAGCACTGGATAAACTGGTGTAGGAGGATTCATAGGTTCAGAATCCCGTTTTGGCTAGGGTTTTTGGTTGGTTAGTTGGTTTTTGTGTTTTGAGAGGAGGGTATCCTTTCTCATGCTGGCCTTAAGATCATGATGTAGAATAAGGATGATGGCAGAAAAGGCAAAGCATATGTTGAAAAGCCCACAAGGCCTCAATGTACATGAGACATTATAAGTAACTGAGGAAGACTGAGAACAGGAGAAATAGTCTTCCCAGCAAGAGCACACTCATTAGTTATCCAATACCAAGAGGTCAGCCCTGAAAACATACATACAAGTAATGTACAGACTGAGGTTCTATATAAGTGTATATGTCTACACATATACATGCATCTAATAACAGTTAATGAATAAGGCCATGAATTTGAAATCAACCAAGAAGTGACACATGGGAGAGGGTTGGAGGGAGGAAAGGGAAGGGGAAATGTTGCAATTATTATACTCTGAAAACAAACAGTATAGAAGAGGAGGAAATCACTGTGTAGCTGAGGATGGCCTTGGCCTGTTGATTCTTCCTGTGTCTACCATCTCAGTGATGGCATTGCAGGTGTGTGCCACCAAACCTGGCTTGGTGCATTTCTTCAGTAAATTCCAAAGCCATTTGGATCTGGGACCTGACGAGGTTTGTTCTTTTCTTTCTTCCCCAGCCGGGCCCCTCAGATGAGGGCTGCTCCAAGACATGCACCTGCAGCTCAGCCTCCAGCAGCAGCTGCACCATCTGCAGTTGGCTCACCTGCTGCTGCACCCAGGCAGCCAGGCCTGATGGCCCAGATGGCAACCACTGCAGCTGGCGTGGCTGTGGGCTCTGCTGTGGGTCACACCCTGGGTCATGCCATCACCGGGGGCTTCAGTGGAGGGGGCAGTGCTGAGCCTGCAAGGCCTGACATCACTTACCAGGTAAGAGTTGGGGCAGCTCTTCCTCTCTGTGCTTTATTTTCTGAGAACACTGGGCAGCTGCTAAGCATCTTGTCTATAGGGCCCCGTGTTGTGTTTTCTTTAAGTACAAGGTGGTACACCCCTACTTCCTTTTCTTAAGTGGGGCTTGCTGGAGATATGGCTCAGTGAATAAGCACTTATTCTGAAGCCGTGTGGACCTGAGTTCAAATCCCATGAAACCCACAGACAGTCAGGCCCAGCCATACATATCTGTATCCCCTGCATTGTGGAGGGAGACAAGCAGATCCCTGAGCTTGGCTGTCTGGCAGTTGGGATGAAATGACCGGATTCTGTGAGAGGCCCTGCCTGTCTCAAGGTAGAGGAAGACACTGTGTTGGTTGGCCTCCCCTTGGGCACACCCACCCACACACTGATGTTTGAGCATCACAGAGATGCCTCATAGCATGGTTTGAATTAAAACCTCTAGAGGAGCATCAACAAATAGAACAGACTGCAGTTCAGCCCAACCTCTGTAAAATGGCCCTTTTCCCCTTTAGATGATATATATATATTTCCTTTAGATGATTTTTGTTTTGAGAGGATCTCACTGAAGCTAGCCCTGAACTCTTGGCCATCCTTCTGCCTTGGCTTTGTTTATTAAGATTCATTTATATATTACATATACAGTGCATGTCGGAAGAGGGCACCAGATCTCATTATAGATGATTGTGAGCCATCATGTGGTAGCTGGGAATTGAACTCAGGACCTCTTGTAGAGCGGCTACTGCTCTTAACCTCTGAGCCATCTCTCCAGCCCCCTGATTGGCTTTATCTTGGCTATACTTATTTTGGGTTCCTGTTGTTTCACTTGGGGAGGAAGTCTCCAGTGTGTGGCCCAAGCTGGCTTCAAGCTTGTCCTCGGTTGGCTTCTCAAGTGTTGGAGTTACAGCCCTGAGGCCTGGCCTTCCAGTTCAGTCTCTGTTACATAATCACAAGTCCCTTTCAGCTTATGACCCCTGACCTGATATTTTTGCCCTCCCCCTCTCCTGGGATGTGTGCATTTTGTATGTGCTAAGGAACATGTAATCTTTTGAAATGTGGTGTATCTGAAGTTCTCATCCATATCTTTCCAATAATAGTCCTATTTTTCCTTAAGAACGTTTCTCCTTTTTCTACATATATGTATATTTGTAGTGTTGGGCTTCAAACCCAGGGCAAACTGCTTAGTCCTACTATTGATTCCCTACCCAGATTTGTTATTGTTGTTGTTTGTTTTTTCTTGTTGTTGTTGTTGTTGTTGTTGTTATTTCCAAGACAGGATTTCTATGTGTAGCTCTGGCTGTCCTGGAACTTGCTTTGTAGACCAAGATGTTCCCATGCGCAGAGACCTGTTTGTCCTGGCCTCCCTAGTACTGGGATTAAAGTAGGTGTGCACCACCACCGCTTCCAGCCAGATTTAAGTTTTGTGATTTTGTATTTACAATGTTTGGAACAAGCCCAGAGCCTGTGTATACTGAGCACACACTTTATAGAACTACTCTCCCTTTCAAACTGCAGATGACCTGATTTGCCATGGATTTGTCTTCTGGATTGAGTTGGAGGGTATCTTTGTTCTTTAACTGTTATGTTTGTCTTGCTTTCTGCCTTGAAATGGTTTTTACCACCATGTTACTGGATGGAAAACTAAATTTGCACCTTTTTCTAGTTGTTTCCGCAGCTGGGCATGTGAAGGCCGTTCTTGTGCACGCCCACGCTTTCTCAGGGTTACCTAATGTTATGTTTTGGCAGGAGCCCCAGGGAGCCCAGCTGCTGGACCAGCAGTCCCGTGGGCCTAGCTCTCTTGAGATCAAACAGTTTCTGGAGTGTGCCCAGGACCAGAGTGACATCAAACTGTGGGAGAGCTTCAAGGAGGTGTTGCGGCAGTGCAGAATTGCAACTGGTAGGTGACCTGTCCATCTGCTCAGAGTGATAGTCCTGAACCCTCTAGGGTGGCCACTCTCAACTTGTGAGTTGTTGTGACCCCTTTGGGGTGGAAAGACCTTTTCACAGTGATCATCTAAGACCATTGGAAAACACAGATTTGTAATCATCTTAGGAACTGAGACCCTGCTCTCCCATAGTCTCTGGGCGGGTCTGCCTACACACAGATAAGCTCACATAGGTGTAAGTAGCATGATGACATCATTGTGCCAACCCTATCACATACACCCTGTACAAAGACAGGTGGATGTGACAGGGTTGGGGCCAAAATATAGTATGCAGGCCAGTCACAAATGTGTAGAGAGCAGCTGCTGTGTTGAAAGCAGCAGTATTGGAGGTAAAAATGATACTTTATGAATTATAATTACTGGGTTAATATAAAATCATGTGTGATTGGTGTTTTGAGTTTTTTTCTTTTCTTCTTTGTTTTGTTTTGTATTTCAAGACAGACAGAGTTTCTCTGTGTTTCCATGGCTATTCTGGAACTCACTCTGTAGACCAGGCTGGCCTAGGAGATCCACTTACCTCTGCCTCCCAAGTGCTGGGATTAAAAGCATGATGTGCTGCCACCACGACCACTCAGCACCTGTGGGTTTTTAATGCTCAGCTGTGGGTGATGAGAATAATTCCCTCTTTTGATAGTGACAGGTATGTTAAAAAGAAAAAGAAAGAAAGAAAGAAAGAAAGAAAGAAAGAAAGAAAGAAAGGAAGGAAGGAAGAAAAAGAAAAAACAAAAAACACAGAGAATGGTAAATCATAGGAAACTTTAATGTGCTTTATTGACTGAACTATGCCATGTGTCATCTTTTGTATTATTAAAGCTATTGTTGTATATTATTCTCATCAGAGGGCCATCCCCCAAGAATGGTTCGTATAGAGAAGAAGGTGAAGAAAAGAAGATACAGCGAAGATTTTTTACAGTATGGTTTTACCTCAAAAATTACAGCAGAAATTGAGAAACCGCAGTGTGTCATTTGTGGTGATGTTCTATCAGCGGAGTCTATGAAGCCAAACAAACTAAAACGCCATTTTGATAGCAAGCACCTGAGCTTTGCGGACAAGGATATCAACTATTTTAGAAGCAAAGCTGATGAACTCAAGAAAGGCAGACTCGACACTGCCGTCAAGTCTCCCAAACAGAACGTAGTAGCCGTTGAAGTTTCGTATTTGGTGGCACTCAGAATCGCCAGGACTATGAAGCCTCACACCTTTGCTGAGGATTTGTTGTTGCCAGCAGCCAAAGACAGTGTTGGAGTTATGATCGGAGACGAATGTGTCACTCAGCTGAGTGCAGTTTCCTTATCTAACGACACTGTCCGAAGAAGAATAGATGACATGTCAGCCGATATTCTTGATCAGGTAATCCAGGAAATTAAATCTGCTCCACTTCCCATATTTAGTATCCAGCTGGACGAATCCACAGATGTTGCAAACTGCTCACAGTTACTGATGTACGTGAGGTATATCAATGGTGGCGACTTTAAAGATGAGTTTCTCCTGTGCAAACCTCTTGACACAGCAACCACCGCACACAATGTATTCGAAAGAGTTGGTTCGTTTCTGAAAGAACACAAGCTTTCTTGGGAGATGGTTTGTGGTGTGTGCACAGATGGCGCTCGGGCTATGCTAGGATGTCAGTCTGGATTTCAACATTTGGTACTGAGCAAGTCGCCGAAAGTCATTGGAACTCACTGTATGCTTCATCTGCAAACATTAGCAATGAAGACACTGCCACAAGACTTAAAAGAAATCATGCAAGGCGTCATAAGTTCTGTCAACTTCATAAAGTCAAGCACTTTGACCAGTCAGCTGTTTTCACAACTGTGTGACGAGTTGGATGCGTCGAACAAAGCCCTGCTGTTTCACACTGAAGGGAGGTGGTTGTCCAGTGGAACAGTTTTAAAAAGTGTTTTTGAGCTTCGTGATGAACTCAGAATGTGTTTTAGTCAGAAGGGAAGACCGCAGTTGGAAGTACTTTTCACTGATGAGAGGGAATTGCAAAAAATGGCTTATTTGGTGGACATCTTTGCCATCCTGCATGAGTTAAATGTATCACTGCAAGGACCAAATGCAACATGCCTCGATTTGTCAGAAAAGATCCAGTCATTCCAAATGAAACTCCAGCTTTGGCAAAAAGAGTTGGATGAAAATAAAATACACATGTTGCCTACCTTATCTGCTTTCTCTGAAGAACATGACATTAAACCCTCCAAAAGGGTTTCAGTGATAATGTCTATGAAAGAACACTTGCACATGCTTGCCCAAGAAATTTCATGGTACTTTCCAAATCTACCTGACGTCCCATTTGCCCTTGCCAGAAGCCCATTCACAGTCAAAGTGGAAGATGTTCCTGAGCCAGCACAAGAGGAGTTCATTGAACTTGTCAACAGTGATGCAGCGAGAACTGATTTCTCTACACTGCCAGTTACAAAATTCTGGATCAAGTGTTTGCAGTCATACCCTGTTCTGTCTGAGACTGTGTTGCGCCTCCTTCTTCCATTTCCAACAACACATCTTTGTGAAAAAGGGTTCTCCAGCTTGTTGGTTATCAAGTCTAAATACAGACGCAGACTCGCTGTGGAAAATGATCTTCGTTGTGCTCTAGCAAAGACTACCCCGAGAATTTCTGATCTAGTGAGAAAGAAGCAATCCCAACCTTCACACTGACATTGGCTTTTTGTTTGTTTGTTTGTTGTTTTGAGACAGGGTTTCTCTTTATTGCTTTGGACATTGTCTTGGAACTCGCTCTGTAGACCAGGCTGGCCTGGAACTCACAGAGATCTGCCTGCCTCTGCCTCCTGAATGCTGGGATTAAAGGCATGAGCCACCTATGCCCAGCTGACATTGGCTTTTTATAGATACTGTGTGTGTAAAATGTAGCAAGTTCTTGTGGATATTGTTTGGGTTTTTTGTTGTTGTTGTTATTTGAGACAGGGTTTGTCTGTATAGCCCTGATTGTCCTGAAACTTGCATTGTAGACCATGCTGGCCTGGAACTCATAGAGATTCACCTATCTCTACCTCCCTAGTGCTGGGATTAAAGGTCTTCACTGCTGCCACCACCCAGCTACTGTTGTTATATTAAGACTGTTACCCATACAACACCATGCTTCAAGACAAAGTTTTATTTATTTGTAATTAGAAATAAATATTTTATAATATATATGTAATGCTTTAATGATGTCCAGCTTGTAACAATGAAAATACATCCTACATATCAGATGTTTACATTACAATTTAGAACAGTAGTAAGATTATAAAAGTTAGTTATAAAGTTAGTTATAAATTTGCAAGGAATTAATTTTATGGTTGGGGGGGGTCACCACAGTATGAACTGTGTTAAAGGGTTACAACATTAGGTTGAGAAGATCTGATCCATAATTAACAGTTTCAGGTGATCTGATGTCCTTTTCTGACCATCCTCAGGCATCAGCATGCGTGTGGTCCAGATACACACATGCAGGCAAAACACTGATACACACAAATAACTAAATCTTATTTTTTAAATTAGAACAAAAAAAAATGCCCAACAGACTTTCCTACAGGCAATTTGATGGAAGCATTTTTACCATTGGTTTTCCTCTTCCCAGGTAATTCTAGCTTGTGTTAAGTTGACAAAAAGTCGGGAGAAAACTTGTATAACTTACATCCCATCAGGAGATATAAACACACTATTATCTAGATAGCTACTTTGAAAAATCGTTTACTCATCTATTTGGGCCAGGTGTGGCATTCCACAACTTTAACCCCAGCACTTGGAAGGCAGATAGGCCTCTGTGAGCCAGAGCCATACAGTGAGACCCTGTCTAGATAGAAACTGTATTAGTTACTTGTCTGTTGCTGTGATAAAACACTATGATCAAGGCATCTTATAGAAGAGTTTATTTGGGCCTATGGTTCCAGTGGGTTAAGTCCATGGCTTGGAAACAGGAGGTGGAGTGACTGGAGCAGGACACCTAGAGCTCACACCCTTTGCAGTAAGCAGGAAGCAGCAATGGTAAACTGGGAAATGACACAATTCAAGGCCACCTCCAGTGCTAGATGTGATGACACATGCCTTACGGAGTTACACAGACCTTTCAGGGTTACATGGTGAGACCCTGTCTCAAAATAGTTTTTATAAAACTACTTCTATTCCAGCTGGTGGTGGCTCATGCCTTTAATCCCAGCACTTGAGAGTCAGAGGCAGGCAGATCTAGAGGCCAGCCTGGTCGACAAGAGTGAGTTCCAGGACAGCCAAGACTACCCAGAGAGACCCCATCTTGAAAAAACAAACCACTTCTAGTGAGAGTTTCTCCAACAAGGCCACACCTACTAAACCTCTAAAGCATCGTTGCCAACTATTCACATACATGAG
Source organism: Cricetiscus sungorus (assembly GCA_030556225.1). Taxonomy (NCBI): domain Eukaryota; kingdom Metazoa; phylum Chordata; class Mammalia; order Rodentia; family Cricetidae; genus Cricetiscus; species Cricetiscus sungorus. The sequence continues at coordinate 19,972,312 of JANBXA010000044.1, read as the reverse complement.
CCTACAGGGGAAGATGACGTTGGAAACAAACTACCACTCATATTAAATGAGTGAGATAGAGTGTGTATGTGTGTGTGTCCATCCTGCCACCTTGTGGGATCTAAGAATGGAATTGTGGTCGTCAGATCTGTGTAGAAGTGCTTCTATCCATTGAGACACCTAGCTAGCCCTTGAACAGCTAGTTTGAGTTTTGTTCTTGTTTGGTTCTGTATATGTGTGTTCGAACACATGCACGAATGTTCTTATACCCCATTTGTTCACACATACAGTGATGGAAGATGTTGAGTGTTTTCCTCTATTTTGCCTATTCCCTTTGGATAGGGTCTCTCACTGAACCTGCCCTGTGTTGGCTAGGCTGGCTGGCCAGCAAGCCCCAGTGAGCCTCTTGTGTTTGTCTCTCTTGGTTCTCTGCAGATGAGGGGAAAGGTCTATGCAGCCACACCTGGCTTTTCATGTGCATGCTGGGAACCCAAACCCAGGTCTCCATGCTTGAGCTATAAATGCTCTTACCCACTGAGCCATCTTCCCAGACCTATTTCTTTAAAGAATAGGTAGCCAAGGGTGACCTTGAACCCTCTGTTCTCTTGCCCTCTGCTTCTTAAGTGTTGGGATTACAGGTATGTGTCATGTCACTGGGTGTTTTAGACAACTCTGGCTGTCATGGACCTCACAGATCCTCACGCTTTGGTCTTAATTTAACTTTTTTGTTTTGAGACAGTGTTTCATTGTATAGCCCTAGCTGTCCTAGAACTCACTCTGTAGACCAGACTGGTTTCAAACTCAACAGCAATCCACCTGCCTCTGCCTGCTGAGTGCTGGGATTAAAGGCATGTGACACCATCACCAGGCTCTTTAACCCTTTGTCCATGTTTTCACTCTTGCAGCATTCTTGGGATTTGATTCTGTGTGTGGAGGATTGTTTGTTTTTTGAAGCAAGGTCACACACACATTGTAGGCCACTGGAGAGCTAGGGTTACAGTCATGGACCACCACACCATACCAGTTTTTGAGATGTGGTCTCATTATGTAGCCCTTGCTGGCCTGGAGCTCACTATGTAAACAAAGCAGGCTTTGAACTCACAGACACTTGCCTGTTCTTGCTTCCACTTCCTAAGTGTTAGGACTGCAGTTTATTTTTCATTTTATTTATTTCATTTATTTTTCAGTTTATTTTGCTAGACCTGAGGACTAGCAAAGTGGTAATGCTAAGTGGGTTTGAGACCCTGGGATTAACCTCCCCAAATACTTTCAAGACAGGGTTTCTCTGTAGCTTTGTAGACCAGGCTGGCCTCGAACTCACAGAGATCTGCCTGCCTCTGCCTCTGCCTCCTGAGCGCTGGGACTAAAGGCATGCATCTCACCACTACCTGGCTGCCTAAATGCTTTCTGTATTAAGTCCAATACCTGAGTTTCTTTAGGGATAGTGTCTACTAATAATTGTTTTTCTTTAAAATTGTTATGTTGTGGCCATTCCGATAGTTCATCAAGTAAAGGTACTTGCTACCAAGCCTGATAATTTGAGTTCAACCCACAGGGTCCACAGGGTGAAAGAACAGACTTCCAAAAACTGCCCGCTGACATCCACATCTACACACACACACACACACACACACACACACACACACACACACAATTTTAAAATTTATTATTTGTATGAATGAATGTTTTGCCTGTATGTATGAGGTGCCCAAGGAGGCCAGAAGAGGGCTTCAGTTCCCCTGGAACTGGAGTTACAGATAGTTGTGAGTTAGCATGTGAGTGCTGGGAATAGAACCCAGATCCCCTAGAAGAGCAGCCTTAACCACTAAGAACTCTATCCTGCCCCTGGGTTCTAAGACTCTACTTAGGATGGTCAGTCAGGATGTCTTAGGATGTCTTCTCAATTTACAAGGCATGCTTTTGGTTGTATGCTTTGAGGAAGTTTCCAGAGAAGTTTCCCCTTTCTTTGCTTCCTGATTGAATGCAAATGTGAGCAAGTAGCTTCATGATCCTGCGCACCTGAGTCTCACCAAGTATTTGGTTATAGCAATGAAAAATTAATGTTGAAGAGAATCCTCATGCCACACAAAGAAACACACAAGCAAAGCGCAAGTAATTACGCAAGCCTATTTATTTTCTTTCCCAAAAATGAACCTAAGCTGGGTTTGCCAATAGATTGGGCCAAAAGGGATTCCGTCTTTTATCCCTGTCCTGGGATTACAGGTGTGCACCACCACACCTGATTTATACAGGGCTGGGGGTGGAACCCAGGGTTTCGTGCATGCTAGGTAAGCACTCTAATCACTGAGACACTTTCTCTTGTTTCGTCCTTCAGGTTTTTGACCGACGGAACCAGAATGTCTATAGTTGTTAACAATGCTGCCCCACAGGAACACTCACAATTCTGGAATCTGGAACAAAGAAGCCTTGCCTAGTAGTGAGGTCACAGGGGGTTCGCCAATAGGAGCCAATAGGAGCACTGGGTGGGGCCCTTCGGCCGGAGTAGCCTGCGGCGGCGGCGGCGGGCGGAGCGCAGCGGCGCGATGGACTGGCCAGCTCGTCCTCCTGTCACCCGCCCACGGGCTCGAGCCCGCCCGCCGCCGCCGGAGACGCTGCCCACCGCGGGCTTCGACGACGAACTGTACGACAGCCTGGACTACTACTATCTGCGTGACTTCCCGGCTTCCGGAGCTGGCCGCAGCAAGGGCCGGACGCGGCGCGAGCAGCAGCTGCGCACCAACTACCCGGTGCCCGGCGGCCACGAGCGCAAGGTGGCACAGACACTGATCAACGCGCAGCGTAAGCGGCGCCAGCGCCAGCTGCAACCGCGGCCGCGCACACGCCTCACCTGAGAGGGTATGAGCAGGCAGAGCCTGTTGGTAGCGGGCAGGAAATAGACTAGTTCCTATGTCAGTCTGGTCTCGAACTCACTAAGTACCAGAGGATTACCTCCAGGTCGTCCTGTCTTCAGCTTCCAATAGCGGGAATATTAAGACACGTGCCACAATGCCTAGCTCCTTTTTCTTCCTTCCATTCTTCCTTCCTTCCTCCTTCCCTTCCTTCCTTATTTTTTATTTTTATTTTCTGTTTTTTTCGATACAAGGTTTCTCTGTGTAGCCTTGGCTGCCCGGAACTCACTCTGTAGACCAGGCTGCCTGTGTACTCACAGAGATCCGCCTGCCTCCCTCTCCCAAGTGCTGGAATTAAAGGCGCGTGTCACCACTGTCCGACCTTTTTTGATACGGTCTCATATAACCTAAACTGGCCTCGAACTCCTCATCCTCTAGCTGCTGAAATTTCAAGCATGGACCCTGATTCCATGCAGTGTTGTTTTGTTTTATTGATAAGGCCCAGTGTACCCCCCTCCCCCGGGTGTCATGGTATTTGTGGCAATCCTCAACCCCTCTAGCCTTGAGATCACAGGTCTGTGGTGCCACCTTGTTCACCTCTCATGCCCTTCGAAGACTTCCCAGCATTAGTCCTAACTGGACTCACCTGCTTGCAGGGCTTTCCAGGCTGCTAGTGGAAGCCTGCACTCTACATTTGCAATTAGGTGAGAAATGCCAGAATGTGTCTGGAGACATACATCCAGCAGGGTAGTTTACACCTGTGATCCATCCCAGTGCCCGAGACTGAGGCAGACATAGTACTGCTTAAGTTTGAGGGCAACCGTGGATACAGTGTGAGGCACTGTCTCAAAACAAAACAGTCCGTCCTTGTTTGTTTTCTGTTGCTGTGATAGACACCATGACCAAAGGCGACTTGGGCAGGAAAGGGCTTGTTTCATTGTAAAGCTTACAGTCCCCCATGAGAGGAAGTCAGGGCAGGACCCCAGAGGAAGGAACTGAAGCGCGGTCCACAGGAGTTCCTGTTCGCCTGCCCCAAGTGATGCTGTCCACAGCGGGCTGGGCTCTCCCACCTCAGTCATTGAGAAAACGCCCCCACAGACTTAGCTGCATGCCGATCTGATATCTCTGTCTTCGCAGATAATCCTAGTTTGTGTCAAGTTGACAAAAAAAAACAAGACAAAACGAACAAAACAGGAGACAAAACTAGGTATGATGGTGCACACCTGTACGCCTCTTAGGAGCGTGAAGAGGGAGTCAGAAGTTCAAAGTGAGGGTCTGGAGATGGCTCAGCAGTTAAAGCTCGTCCCTTCCAGCAGACCCAGAATTTGTTCCTTCCCTACCTCAGGTGCCACATAACATCTGTAGCTCCAGTATGAGTGGATCCAGCACCATCTTCTGGCCCCTGATGCCACTGCATGCATGCCATACACAAACATATTTGGGCAAACACAAACACTTTTTTTTTAAAGTGAAAAAGATAAAAAGTTCAAGATCATTGCGTGCATAGTCAGTTTGAGGCCAGCCTGGGCTACTTGAGACTCTGTCTAAAAAAAAAAAAAAAAAAAAAAATTAACAAAAGCCCACTAGTGGCTCTGATCTGTTATCCTTGCACTCAGGGAGTGGAGGCAGAAGCATCATGAGTTGGAGTCCAGCCTGGGCTTTATTGTGAGTTCCAGATCACCGTGGGCTAGAGTGACAGCTCATCATCTCAAAGGGGAGAACTAATAAGTTCTAGCGCGCTTTGTAAGACTCGGGAGGATAATTGATTCTTGTTTCTTTCTTGTTTTCTACAGGAAACCTCAAAGACCTGTTGAAAGTATTTTCAGCTGTAACTGAGTCCCTCCACGTTAGTCTGCAGGTCTTTTGACAGCTTTTAAGTTTACCACTTCAATCTTTTCCTCACTAATAACTATTAAGTAAGTAGTTTCCAAGTGTGTATGCCTTTTTAGGGTTTTCAATTAAAAGAGAACAGCAAGAATGCATTTTAACTCTTTTGGGTTTTTCTCCCTCCCCATTCCCACCCCCCCAGTTATCATGGTGGTAACCGATTTCTAGTTTGCAAGTACTTGGGCTCTAAAGTGTAAAGAAGAGATCACGGGGCTGGGGAGATTAGCCTGTTTGCTAAAGTTATTGCAACAAAAGTCTGGTCTTTAAAAGCCATGTTTTTGAAAAGCTGGTGTAGTGGCCCATGCTTATAATCCCAGCATTTGGGAGGTAGAGGCAGATTTCTGGGACTCACTGGCCAGCTAGCATAAGCTACCTTCTGTGTTCCAGGCCAATGAGCAACACTGCATTTAAAAAAAAAAAAAAAAAGAAGATGGATGTATCCTGAAGAACCATACCTGATATTGGATAATTGCCTCTCTATGTACATACATACTCATGCTCATGGTCATGCATGTGCACACACCTGCATGTACATATACACCACAAACAGTGAACTGGGGATAACCAAGGTAGGATATTTTATAAGAAAGAATTCTACCCATATGTCATCTCTGAACGTTTGTTTTTTGTTTTGTTTTTGGGGGTGGTATTTGGGGGAGTGACTGATTCAGGGTCTCTCTATGTAGCTTTGGTTGTCCTGGAACTTGCTATGTAAGCCAGGCTGGCCAGAAACTCATAATTTTTTTCATCTCTGCCTCCTGAGTGCTGAAATTAAATATATGCATCACTGCTGGGCATTGGTGGTACATGCCTTCAGTCCCAGCACTCTGAAGGCAGAGGCAGGTGGATCTCTGTGAGTTCGAGGCTAGCCTGGTCTAAAGAGCAAGTTCCAGGACAGGGTCTAAAACAATACAGAGAAACCCTGTCTGGAAAAACAAAACATACATACATACATACATACATACATACATACATACATACATACATACGCATCACCACTTCAGGCTGAAGGGTTTTGTTTTTAAGACAGGGTTTCTCTGTGTAGTCCTGGCTGTTCTGGAAGTCCCTGTGAAGACCAGGCTGGCCTTGAACTCAAATATCTGCCTGCCTCTGCCTCCAGAGTGCTAGGATCAAAGACATGTGCCACCACCACCACTACCAGGCATCAGGCTGAAGGTTTTAATGTACGTTACAATAAGGTATTGTGGGGACTGGAGAGAAAGCTCAGTTGATAGTGTTTGTCTAGTATTCCTGATGCTATGGACTGAAGCCATAGAGCCTGCATTAATTGGGTGTGTGGTAGGTAGCACATGCTAAAATCCCAGCACTTGAGAATTACATGTCTAAAGTTTGAGGCCATTCTTCGTGAGTTCAGGACCAGCCTGGGGTCTGTGAGACCCTGTGTCAACAATAAGAATAGGCCGTATTCATCAGTTGCTGAGTTCTCTTCACGTGTTTCCCAGCAGCTCTTTAACATGGGCATTGAAGTCCCCATTTTAGAAAAGAGATGCTAATAATGTCCGAGTTATAGTTTTTAAAAAATTGTATGTAGGGGCTGGAGAGGCCGCTCAGAGGCTGCTTTTCCAGAGGTCTGAGTTCAATTCCCAGCAAGCACATGGTGGCTCACAACCATCTATAATGAGATCTGGCACCCTCTTCTGGAGTGTAGGCAGACATGCAGGCAGAACACTGTATACGTAATAAATAAATACATCTTTTTTTAAAAAGAAAATTATTTGTATGTATGTATATATGTCATGTGTATTCTGGTAACTCCAGGGGCCAGAAGAAGAGTGTTGGATCCCCTGAAGCTGCAATTAGTGTAAGCTGTCATAAGCCGTCTACTGTGGGTGCTGGAAAACAAAGGTGGGTCATCTGGAAGCACAGTACACACTCTTATCCACTGTGCTGTCCCCTAGTTAGATTTAACTTTCAATGTGGTACAGCCCAGAGTCATCTGAGAAGGAAAGCCTTAGTTGAGCAATTCCCTAGATAAGATTGTCATTTGAAAAACCGGTAAATAAATAAGATATTGTCACACTGTAGCACTTGTATGGGTTTTTGTTTACCTGGTGGACACAGACTTAAAGACAGGTGCAAAAATAAATCCTCTTTTGCAACCCACAACTCATTGTTGTATGAGTTTTGATACATGTAAGAAGGAGTATCACACACACAAAAAGAATTGTCACACCAAGGCAGTGGGGGATTGTCTTGATAACTGAGTAGGAAGAACCTGGCCCACTATGGGTAATACCATCTCCTTGGAAGGTGGCATTGGACTGTATAAACTAGCCAAACCTTTTTGGTATCTTTAATCTCAGCTCTCTGGAGGCAGAGGCAGGCAGATTTCTCTGAGTTGCAGGCTAGCCTGTTCTACATAGTGTATTGCAGACCAGCCAAGGAACATGTACCCATGAACAGAGTTTGGGAGCAAAAAAAAAAAAAAAAAAACATGAAATATGACAGTTACCTTGTACTAGAGTAATTCTATTAAAAGCGAATCACAGGAACTGAGGTTATAACTCAGCACAAGTGCTATTTAATAAGTGATTGCTCCCCAATGTTCAATCCCAACACGACAAAACCAAGATGAGCATTTCATCCCAATTATCACTAAAGCACAGGCTCTCCTCAGGTGCTACATCCTTAATAAAGACATCACTGGCTCCCCCAATTCATCAATAGCTCTATTCTATTGTTCCTGTTCAATAGTCCTGCCCTGGGGTGACAAAGAGTTCAGTGGATGAAAGTGCTTCCTGCCATGTCTGATGACCTGAGGTCAATCCCTGGGACCTACACAGATAAAGAAGAGATGACTCGAAATTTGCCCTGCCTTCCACAAGCATCCCAGATACACACATAACATTTTAAGAGCCCTGTCCTGCCTTTTCTCCTCCCTTTCTCCCTCCCTGTTTTTTTTTTTTAAAGGCTTTATGTATTTATGATTTATAACCAGAAGAGAGCACAAAGATCTCATTACAGATGGTTTTGAGCCACCATGTGGGTGCTGGGAATTGAACTCAGGACCTCTGGAAGAACACTCAGTGCTCTTAACCTCTGAGCCATCTCTCCAGCCCCTCTCCCTGATTTTGAGATAGGGTTTCTTTGTGAAGCTTTGGCTGTCCTAGAATAAGCTCTGCTCTATGGACAAGGCTGGCTTTAACTTCCTCCCAAGTGCTGGGATTAGTAGTGTGCCAAGAGCACATGGCTCCATACTATCTTAAAAAAATAACCTTCTGAATGAGAACTAAAATTCCTGCCCTATAGAGCAGCCTGCTCTGTAGAGCTAGTTCCGGGACAGCCAGCACTACACAGAGAAACCCTGCCTCCAAAAAGTAAAGTACGTAAAGCTGTGGCTAATGCTCAAATAGCATCAAATAGAAGGTTTTGATAATATCCACCTCTTAGTCTTAAGCATATGTCACATATGTTGTCATTCTCAAATCTCTTTCAGGTCCCATCTAAGGTTACACTTTGAATAATTTAAACAGAGATAGGAGACTTGGGCAGATGGGAGATTTATACAGCAAAGACATTGCCAGAGTTATCTGTCAAGTGTACCAGAGCTGTTCTTTTCAAATAGCTATTGTCCAGGCTTACCTTAAACATCTGACAGATTACACTTTTCCTTTTCCTTTTCCTTTTTTTTTTTCCCCAGACAGGGTTACCCTGTGTAGCTTTGGAGCCTGTCCTGGAACTTGCTCTATAGACCAGGCTGGCCTTAAAATTACAGAGATCTGTCTGCCTCTGCCTCCCAAGTGCTGCTATGCTTTTCCAATTACGAGTACTGGGACTTAATGGCATATCAAGATTTAGTGAAAGTTGTAACTCCGAGCTGTTCCCCCTTAAGCTGCCATTTTAAAACAGTGGTTCTCAACCTCCTAATGCTTTAATACAGTGCTGGTACTATATGGGTATGCCAGTGTGTGGATAGACTGCCCGGAGAAGGATAGAGGAGCCATGTTCCTTAGACCATGGGACATACGTGTTTTCTAATAGTCGTCCTGTGAAAGAATCGTTCAAACCACAGGTTGAGAACCGCTGCTCATACACATAAAATAAAAATAAGCCTATAAAATAAGCCTGGGAAGCCGGGTAGTGATGGCGCACACCTTTAGTCCCAGCACTCAGGAGGCAGAGACAGGTGGATCTTTGTGGGTTGCAGGCTCTGGGACAGCCAAGGCTACACAAAGAGACTGTTTGGTAAGACAAAAGTCTGGGAAATGCTATACAAAAGAAAAATGAGGTGGGGGAGGGGAGGGCAAAAGCATAATTAGGGTACAGTGGTGCTCACTTGGAGTCTCAGAACTCTGCAGCTACAAGCAAAAGGACTCTGGGTTCAAGGACATCCTCAGCTACACAGTAATCTGGAGGCCAGCCTGTGCTACAGAAGATCCTGTCCAGAGGAAAAATAGAAAAACAGAGTTCTGTGAAAAAGTTAAACATCACTGCCAAACTGAGCATGGTGGCTCATGTCTATAATTCCAGCACTTAGGAGGCTGAGTGAGGCCGGAGGATTACTGCAGACTTTAGTCCAGCATAGAGGAAAGAGGGAGAGAAGAAAGAAGGGACGGAGGGAGGGAGCCAGGCTCCCTAGATCCCTGATTTTTGGGGGAAGAGGAGGCATGAAAATCTGTGGTACTGGGACGCATAACGTCACAGGCCACATTTCATATTGTGGAGGTCACCAAGGCATAAGCTCTCTCACAGCCAGCTTCCTGCGGCTCCTGTTGTCTGGACCAGGTTCTATCCCAGCGTTCCCTTGTGCTGGTGAGTCAGCCTCCATCTACTGCACACCTGACTTTGGATTCCATCGGGAAAGTTTGTGTTTGAGAAACAGTTGGCAGGGAGTAGAAGCGGCTCAACCTTGACCTGAACAACAGGCTAAAGGTGAGCATTCAACACCAGGACACTGCCTTTGATTTTCTGAGACGGCTTTCCCTCACGGGAGTCTTCAAGCGAAACTAAATTTTCCCAAGGAACCCTGGGAGAACATCCTGGAGTCAATGTTGCTGGATGGTATGTTTGGGTTTGGTAGTTTGGGGTTACACCTGCAGGACTGAAACAGAGTTTCAACTCTGTATCCCAGGCTACCCTTAAAAACACAGCAAGCCTCCTGCTTCAGCCTCTCTGATGCTACAGTTACAAAAGTCACCCAGCATAACAGGGGCCCAAGGGTGAAAGGGTTTTTTGTTTTTGTTTCTTTTACTTTTGAACATTTTTTTTTTTTTATTTTACAAGCCAACCACAGTTTCTCCTTACTGCTCTCCTCCTGTCCCTCCCACCCCCCTTCCCTTGTCAAAGGTGCTAGCAAAACCAGAACTAAGGACCTGGAAGCCCGGTTAACTTGATAGTCATCACGAAGGGTTTTGACCTATAGTCTGTAATATAATCTATAAAGTGATTTCTATATATATTAACATTCTATATATATTCTATATATGTTACTATATATTATTGCAATAAATATATATTGCAATAAGTCTATACAGGCATTGTCCTATCGCCCAACAACCCACTTTTCAAATCCATTTGCTTCCACTCCTGTTCCCTTGCTCTACTTACTCATGTCCCCATGCTCTGCTTACTCATGTCCCAGTGCTCTGCTTACTCATGTCCCAGTGCTCTGCTTACTCATTTCCCAGTGCTCTGCTGAGAGGATACAGTTTTACAACACTCTTACTGCCTTTGTTCTCTGTGTTTATTTCTCCTTGCAAACACTGAGCACTCACTCCAGCAGGGTCAGAAGTGCTGCACACTTGTAATGTTGGTACTGTGTAGCCCAGGCTGGCCTCCAGGTCATGATCCTCCTGCCTCCATCTCTCAGGTGCTAGGCTTGCAGAAGCACACGCCCATGTATAGCAAGCTTTCTCCTCAGGCTATCTTTGGACTGACAGCTCCCAAATAATGACCTGGAGATTTATTATTAATTATGAAAGCGAGGTCTTAGCTTAGGCTTTTCTCCAACTAGTTCTTATAACTTAATTAACCCATTTTTTTAAATCTACATTCTACCATGTGGCTCAGTTACCTCTTCTTTCTATAGCACACCACACTTGCTCTAAGTCTGCTGGTGAAATAGCATATCTATATCCCTCCTGGTGTCTCTCTCTTTGCCTGTAAGCTCCACCTAGTCTCTCCTGCCTAGCTATTGACCATTTAGCTTTTTGTTAAACCAATCAGAAGGCACCTTAGGCAGAGACACATCTTTACAGTGTAAACAAATAGTACACAACACCCGTAACCAGGTACAGATGTGTGTTTTTACTTCAAATCACAAGCATTTTCCTATGGCTGAACTGTAGGATAAAACACGGCAAAAGCAGTTCTTTTTTTTTTTTTCCTTTAGCATTTTCATCTTCCTTTTGATTAAAAGTTATGTTGGACTCAAAAATATAGAAAGGAACTTAAATTTAAAAAAAAAAAAGCTGAAAAAAGGAAAGAATGAAATAAAAGAGCAAGGCATCCTGGCATAGTGATCTGGTGGTGCAGGCTGTAATTCCAGCAGTTCAGAGGTAGAGGTAGGAGGGTCAAGAATTCAGTGTTGTGTCTGGCAGTGGTGGTGCACACCTTTAGTTCTAGCATTTGGGAGGCAGAGGCAGGCGGATCTCTGTGAGTTCCAGGCCAGCCTGGTCTGCAGAGCAAATTCCAGGACAGGCTCCAACGCTACACAGAGAAACCCTGTCTTAAAAAAACAAAAACAAAACAAAACAAAAAGAATTCAATGTTGTTCTCGACTATTTAACTAGTTCCAGGATACCCTGGACTCTGTGAAATCCTGTCCACCCCCCCCAAAAAAAAGTTTCCTTGAAAGGCGGTGGTGACACATGCCTTTGATCTTAGCATTAGGGAGGCAGAGGCAGGTAGATCTCTGAGTTCAAGACCAGCCTACAGGGTGAGTTTCAGGACAGACAGGGTTACACAGAGAAACGTGTCTCAAAAAACCAAACAAAAAAAATGAAGCCAAAGCCATGGTGGAACACTAGGTAATGGCTTGCTCTTCATGACTTGTCTGGACTTTCTGTTTCCTCCTTCCTTCCTTCCTTCCTTCCTTCCTTCCTTCCTTCCTTCCTTCCTTCCTTCCTCCCTCCCTCCCTCCGTCCCTCCGTCCCTTCTCTCTCTCTCTCTCTCTCTCTCTCTCTCTCTCTCTCTCTCTCTCTCTCTCTCTCTCTCTCTCTCTCTCTCTCTCTCTCTCTCTCTTTCCAAGACAGGGTTTCTCTGTAACTTTTGGAACCTGTCCTGGAACTTGCTATGTAGACCAAGCTGGCCTCGAACTTACAGAAATCCATCTGCTTCTGCCTCTCCAACCAAGGTCCTTTAGAAGAGCAGCCCGTGCTCTTAACTGCGGGGCCATCTCTCTAGACCTAAGACTTATTTTATTTATTTATTTTTGGTTTTTCGAAACAGGGTTTCTCTGTATTGTTTTGGAGGCTGTTCTGGAACTAGCTCTGTAGACCAGGATGGCCTTGAACTCACAGAGATCTGCCTGCCTCTGCCTCCTGAGTGCTGGGACTAAAGGCATGCACAACCTAAGACTTTTTATTTTTAATTCATGTGTATGTGTATGTCTAGTCAAGTGTGTCAGAGTACCCAAGAAAGTCAGCATTGGCTCCTGCAGAGGTAGAGTTATAGGCCATGATGAGCAGCCCGATGTAGGTGGGGCGATCTGAATTCCCATCCTTGGCAAGAGTCACAAGTGCTCTTAATGGCCAGGCCATTTCTCCAGCCCTCTCACACATGCTCTTATGAAGACAGGGCAGTGTGGGGATGGTTAAGGAGTTTGGAGTTCTTCCCTCTTTGCTATTTAAATAAGGAGCGATATAATCATATTCATCATTCGGGCTGGGTCTGAAAGACTTCAGAAGCAGATGGCTCAGTGTGTGTGCTACACTGGGAATATGCTGGGATCAGGGAAGGGTTTTTAAAAGTAAAGAAACAAGAGTGGTTTAAATGCTGGCAAGAAATAACTACTGGGCGGGATGGGAGCGATTAAAAGGAAAGTGGAAGAAATATTGGTGAGTATGTAGAGAAGGCAGGGAGAAAGGAGATCCTCTTGGAGGAATTGAATTCCCTCCCTCACTCTGCCACCCCTGACCCCTCCCCTCAGGTGCTGGGAACAGGTCTGTACTAGGCTACAAGCCACACACCCTGTTCCTTCCTAGCCTTTGGTTATAACAGAAGGGAATATTGTGGTAGGATGCAAATTCAAGGCCAAAAATTTCAAGAGGGAGTCAGGTGTGGTAGCAAATGCCTGATAATCCCAGAGCTCCAGAGGTGGAGAGGAAGGAGGATCAGGGTTTCCAGGCCATCCTCAGCTACATAGCAAGACGGGGCCTGCCTAGGGCTACTTGAGGCCTTATCTCAAAACAAAAAACAAAAGCTGGCAAGAGATATGCTGTCTCCTTGGAAACAACAGTGGTCCAGTGAAGGTGGTTATGAAGTTGTTATACAATGGCTCTGTGATTTTTAATATATATATATATATATATATATACATATACATATATGTATATATATATACTTTTGTTTGTTTGTTTTTTCAAGACAGGGTTTGTCTGTAGCTTTGGATCCTGTCCTGGAACTCGCACTTTAGATGAGGTTGGCCTTGAACTCACAGAGATCCGCCAGCCTCCTGAGTACTGGAATTAAAGGCATACACCACCACTGCCACGCTCCACGTGATTTTTCTTTAAGGGTTATTTATTTAAAAATTTTTTTTTTAATGTTCATTGGAGTTTTGCGGGGTGTTGGGTCTTCTGGAACTGGCCTTACAGACAATTGTGAGCTGCCATGTGGGTGCTGAAACTCAAACCCTGGTCCTCTGGAAGAGCATTAAGTGCCCTCTCTCCAGCAGCTCCCTATTTTTTATTTATTTATTTATTTATTTATTTATTTATTTATTTATTTATTTATACAACAGAATTCTTTATTGATTTATTGAATATTTCACATCATGTACCCCAATCCTGCTCACCTCCCAATCCCTCTATATCTGCCCCTCCCCCTGCAGCACCCCCTTTCAAAAGAACCCCCTCCAAATTAAATAAAAACAAAACAAAAAACCACCTGGTTCCTTCAGCACCCTGTCATTCATCCTGGTTTATTTTTATTTTCTGTGTGTGAGTGTTTGCCTACATAAATATCCATGCTCTACTTGTAGCAGTGTTTGCAGAGGCCAGAAGAGACCATTGGATCCCCTTGAACCAGTTACTGAGCACTAAGTGGGTGCTGGGAATTGAACCTAGGTCCTTTGGGAGAGCAGCTGGTGCTCTTAATCATTCTCTATCTTAATCACCCAGCTCCATGTGCTCTTACTCTCGCCCTTCTCACACAGCAAATGGGAAGCTCCAGTAGTTCTTTCCCCTACCCTCATCACCTCTAAAAATACTTCTGATGATGACCGCTGCTGTTAAACTTCCTCCACAAAGGATATGGGAGAGATGCGCGAGAATGCTGCTTAATGTGAGAATGCGGCTTGCTTACCGTGGGAATGCAGTTTAGCTTTTATGCCGGCCAGGCTCCTGCCTTGTGCAGGTGGGCAGGCCTTAGCAGCCGCTTTTCTTTGTATTAGTCCACTTTTTTGGAGACACTCCTTATCGACACAATGTTTCAAATTTATGCTCTGTCATCAAGCATCTTTGGGGGCAGACTTGTGATAAACGCCACAGGATGAACATCTAGCATGTTCCACATAGTGACTCTTTTCTGACCATTCAATCTTAGGACCATGCCCTCTCCAAGAAGGCGTGGACCTCCACTTTGAAATGAATTCCTTCGTAGGCATGCTTTCTCAGCCTAGGTAGCTGCTTCTCATGTTAGTGAATATGTTAGAGTGTTTTTGTTTTTGCTGTTTTTTTGTGGCACCATGGACTGAACCCATGCTCTATCATGCATGAGTGCTCTATCTCAGAGGTACACCTCAGCCAAATTTTCTATCTTCCTGCCTCAGCCTCCTAAATCCTGAGATTATCAGCATGTGTTACCATACCTACTTTAGGTCTATATGCTCTTTTCTTAAAAAAAAAAAAAAAAAAAAGTCTCACCATGTAAGCCCTGGCTCCAGCCTGGAGCTCACTATGTAGACCAATCTAGCCTCAAACTCAGAGATCGCTCGCCTTGGTCTCTTGAGAAGGCCATGCTCTTGTTGTTGTCAAGACAGGGTCTCACTCTGTAGTCTTGCTGTCCTAGAACTCTCTGTGAGGACTAGGCTTGCCTTAAACCCACAGAGAGCCACCTTCCTCTGCCCCCAAAGCACTAGGATCCACACACGTGCCGTGATGTGTGCATCCCTCACAAAAATAAGTTCAAATGCAATTTAAAAGAACTGCTAGCCAGGCAGTGGTGGTGCACTCCATTAGTTCCAGCACTCCGGAGGCAGAGACAGGTGGATCTCTGTGAGTTCAAGACCAGCCTGGTCTACAAGAGCTAGTTCCAGAGGACAGCTTCCAAAGCCACAGAGAAATCCTGTCTTGAAAAACCAAAACCAAAACAAAACAAAACAAAAAAACAAAACAACCCCCCCACATATGTGAAGAAGATCCAGATGTAGACAGCTGAGAGCCCACGTGACACGTGCTCTAGAGAGTTCCCAGTAGGTAAGGACAGTGGAGACAGGACCTGTGACATTCCTTTATGATTAGGATGTGTCTTAATTTTTCACTTCTGACCTAGCATTGGTGTCCCTGGGAGACATGGGTTACACCTTTACTGTCATTTGATTTTTGCAGATTATTGGTGGCTTAAGCTTTTACTAGTAGCAACGTAAATACATGACTCTCTTTATCCTCATTTTGCATATGTAAATTCAACTAAACATGGATCATAAATAATCTGGAAAGGGGATGGGGAGATGGCTCAATGGTTAAGAGCACTTCCTACTCTTGCAGAGGACCAGAGTTCCATTCTCAGTACCCAAAACATACTCTTGACTCTTGCTCTAGGGTATCCAGTGCCCTCTTCTGGTCTCCTTGGGCACCTGAAAGAATGTACAAGTAAACAAATAATAAAAATTTTACTGATATTTGTGAAGGAGCTGGAGTGATGGTTCAGTGGTTAAGAGGATTTGCTGCTCTTGCAAAGGACCTAGGATTAGTTCCCAGTACACATGGTGGCTCACAGCCATCTGTGACTTCAGTCCCACAGGATCTGTGTTTTGTTTTTGTTTTTGTTTTTGTTTTTTTCGAAACAGAGTTTCTCTGAGGCTTTGGAGCCTGACCTGGAACTAGCTCTGCCTCCCCGGTGCTGGGACTACCAACACCCAGCTCCCACAGGATCTTATGCTCATTGTAGTCTCTGTAAGTACACACATGATGTACATACATGTATGTAATCAAACACATAGGGAGACTGATATATTTCCTTGGTTTTCTTTTTCTGGTTTTTTTTTTTTTTTTTTTTTTGAAACAGAGTTTCTCTGTAGCTTTGGAGACTGTCCTGAAACTCTGTAGACCAAGCTGGCCTTGAACTCACAGAGATCCACCTGCCTCTACCTCCCTTGTGCTGGGACTAAAGTTATGCCACTGCCTGCCATTTCTTGGGATTTTGAAACCACCATCAGCAAACAATAAGACAAGCCAGATTTTGTAGCACACTCTTGTGATCCTAGCACTTGGAAGCTTGAGACGGGAAGACAGCAATGAATTTGAGGCCAATCTGGGATCTATAGTGGGTCTCAGGCTGGCCTGGGCTCTGCAGAGTGAGTCCTTGCAAAAAAAAAAAAAAAAAAAACAACCTGTGAAGGAGTATAAAGTACTGTTACTAATGGAGTGAGATTACTAAAGGAAGTCATGAGTCAACTCAACAGGACTTTGCCCCTTAGTCACCTTCCAGCAGAGCATGGCAAAGGGCTGGAATGTCTAAACGTTGTCGTCATATCCCTTCCACCCAGAACAGGAGGCTTTGCAATAATTACTGCATTTTGAGACCATCGCCAGTAAAATCAACAGCTATTTCCCGAACACAGAGCTGTTGAGTAACAGCCTTGGTCAGGAAGTGGGTATTGTATTTGTTTGGCTATAACTAGGTCCTGGTCTGAGCAGATGGAATATTGTGGCTATGAAGGTGAGCCACACAAATGTACATAAGCATACACTTGAGTGTCAACTTGATAAAGCTGGCAGAAGGCACTTTGGTTCTGGCACCAGGCGAAGTTTGACCTCTGTCCTTATTTCCTGTGTGATCAGAGAATTAAGAAATCTTCATGAATGGCTGGATGGTTCAATGGTTAAGAGCATTGGCTACTATTTCAGAAAACACGCTCCCAGCACTCACCTGGTAGCTCAGAACGGTCTAGAATTCCAATGCCAGAGGATCCAACACCCTCTTCTGGCTTCAAAGGGGGCTGTACATATGTGATGCACAGAAAGGCATGTACACAGAGTATACACACAATAAAATAATTTAAAAAATGTAAAAGATATTCAAGAACCTCAGTTTCCTATTCTGGGAAATGGTAATTAGAATCTGTACTTTAATGAGTGATATGTAGATTAGACAATCCAGTGTATGCAAAGTATTAGTGTATAAATGGATAACTATTATTTCTTTTGGCTCATTCAAAATAAATACTTAAAAATTTCTTTAAAAAAAAAACCTTTCTGTAAGTTCCAGGACAGCCAGGACTACATAGAGAAAACCTGTTTCAAAAACTATATATGTATGTGTGTATGTATATACATATACATTCATACATACATACATACATACATACATGTTTTTTGAGACAAGGACTCCCTGTATTGCTTTGGAAGTTGTCCAGGAACTCACTCTGTAGATCAGGTTGACCTTAAACACACAGAGATTTGTCTGCCTCTGCCTTTTGAGTCCTGAAATTAAAGATGGGTGCCTCCATTGCCCAGCTACTTTAATTTTTATGGAACCAGGGAGATGGTTCAGTGGGAAAATATGCTTCCCTGCTGTCTGAGTTAGGGTTTCTGTTGGTGTGATAAGACGCCAAACAATTTGGGGAGGAAAGGATTTATTTCCCCTTACAGTTTACACTCCATCATGGAGAAAACTCAAAGCAGGAATCTGAAGGCAGGAGCTGAAGCAGAGGCCACGGAGGAGTGCTGCTTATTGGCTTGCTCTCCATAATTTGCTCAGCATCTTTGTTTTACACCCAGGACCACCTGCCTAGGGATGGCACTGCTTACAAAGGGCAGGGCCCTTTCACATCAATCACTAATTAAGAAAATGCCCGAAGATTTGTCTAAGACCAATTTGATGAAGGCATTTCTTCTATTAAGAGCCATTTTTGGGGGCTGGAGAGATGGTTCATTGGTTAAAAGCATTGGCTGCTCTTCCAGAGGACCCAGGTTCAGTTCCCAGCACCCACATGGCAGCTCACAACTGTCTGTAACTCCTGTTCCAGGTGATCCAATGCCCTCCTACAGACATACCTGCAGGCAGACACTGGTATACACAAAAAGAAGTAAATTATTTTCTAAAATAGTCATTCTTATGTGTGTGGGGGTGCATGCCTCTAATCCCAGCACTCGGGAGGCAGATAGATGGATTGTTGTGAGTTTGAGTCCAACCTAGTCTACAAAGCAAGTTCCAGAATAGCCAGAGCTGTTTCACAAAGAAACCCTGTCTTGAAAAACCAAAGCAATAATAAAAATATACATAATATAAAATATTATATGCACACATAATATATATTACATATGCATATATGTGCATAATATATTAATATGTGAATAGCATACTACATAGTATATACACATATATGGTTGTATATACACACACATATATATACATGTATATATGTATATATATGGTTGAGGCTAGAGAGATGACTCAGTGGTTAAAGCACTTGCTATTCTTGCAGAGGACTAGGATTTGATTACCAGCACCATAAGATGGCTCACAACTATAATCTAGTTCTAGAGAATCTGACACTTTTCTTTTGTCTTCCACAGGAACCAGGATTCAAGTGGTTCACAGACACGGGTGTGAGCAAAATACCTATACATACCAAATTAAATAAAATCAAATACCATGATTCTTTTTAATCTACAACTTCTATCCTGGCTTATAGATACTGTATTTCCTGACTTGGCACATTTGAGTTTCCACTTAATGATTTTATACTGGATAACATCTTCATGGAATATTCTTTAAAAAGGGATTTATTTTATGACTGTGTGTGGGGGTGTGTGCAGGTTAATGCCAGTGTCTACAGAGACCAGAGTGTCAGGCCACTCAGAGTTGTGAACTGTCTAGTGTGGGAACAGTACTTCAGTCTTCTGCAAGCTCACTAGACGCTATTTATTTATTTACTTAATTTATTTTTGAGACAAGGTCCCACTATGCAGCCTTGGCTGACCTAAAACTCATAGAGATCCACATGCCTCTGCTTCCCCAGTGCTGGCATTAAAGGCATGAATTCCATGCCTGGCATGAGTTAGTTACTCTTATTTTTATCATTTATTTTGGTTTTTGGAAACAGGGTTCCTCTGTGTATCTTTGGCTGTTCTGGAACTCTTACAATTTGTATGCTGACCTACAATTTAGAGATCCACTTGTCTCTATCTCCTAAATGCTGGGATTAAAGGTGTGCCCCATCACTGCCTGACTCACTATACATTCTTTACTGTTGAGCCATCTCTCCAGTCCCCACAGACTATTCCAGATTCCCTTTCCTTTGCTGTTAGTGTAGAATCACCTGACTGTTGCAGACTCTGGAAAAGTCTGTGGCTGTCCAAAGTTCTTGTCATAAGTAGACTATACTCTCCTATCCAAAGGTTTATAAAATACTATCTTATCTTTCGAATTGAAAAGCTTAGCAGGCACAAGGCCTAAGCCAGTTGTATATTAATTTGTAGAGGCATATGGTATGTCCTTTCCATCCTCTTTCCTCGTCTCTCTCTCTCTCTCCCTTCTTCCCATCTCCTTCCTTTCTTCTTTTTGTTTGTTTGTTTTGAGGCAGGATCTCTCTCCTCATAGCCCTGGCTGTCCTGGAACTCACTATGTAGACTAGGCTGGCCTTGAACTCACAGAGATCTGCCTGCCTCTGCCTCCCGAGTGCTGGGACTAAATATTAAACCAACACAGTTTAATATTTTTTTATGTTTGTTTTGACACTGGGTCTCACTCTGTAGACTAGGTCAGCATTGAACTGTGAGTGTCCTGCCTCAGTCACCCAAGAATTGTGTTACTCACTCAATAAATGTTTGTATCTAAACTGAATGAAAATTGGAAAATCAGGCAAACTAATTGAGTATACACTAGTCACCCAAGAATTGTGTTACTCACTCAATAAATGTTTGTATCTAAACTGAATGAAAATTGGAAAATCAGGCAAACTAATTGAGTATACACTAGTGTAATCTTTTTGAGTTATATATTTTCCTATCTGTTGCCTGTCAGTTGACTGTGTGTTCTCTTTTTTTCCTTTCCGTGTGTGTGTGTGTGTGTGTGTGTGTGTGTGTGTGTGTGTGTGTGTACACGGGAAAACCAGAATTCAATGTTGGTGTCTTTATTCTTTCTTCAAGCTCTGCTTTATTGTTATTTAAAATGTTTTGACAGATGGTGGTGGCTCACACCTTTAATCCCAGCACTTGGAAGTAGAGGCAGATTAGTCTCTGAGTCTGAGGACAGCTTGGTCTATAAACTGAGTTCCAGGACAGCCAGGACTGTTATTCTGTTATTCACAGAAACCCTGTCTCAAAAAAGAAAGTGTTTTTATTTTTGTTGTATTTTGTGTGTGTGTGTGTGTGTGTGTGTGTGTGTGTGTGTGTGTGTGAGCACACACCACAGTGTATGTGTGGTGGTCAGGGGACAACTTTCTCTCCTTCCGCTGTGGAAGGCTTGATTTGTGGTTGATCACAGGGCCATTTCACCAGTCTTCCATCTTATTTTTTGAGACAGGATCTCTCATTGAACCTGGAGCTCACTGATTGGGTAGACTGGCTGACTGGTGAACACTCCTGTCTCTGTCTCCTTAAGCAATGAGGTATAGGCACAGGCTTCTGCGCCTGAGTTCTTTCCCTGGTTAGAAGGGATCAGGCCTCTGTGTTTGTGTGGCAAGCACGTTACCACCTGAGCCATCTCCTCTCCCCCTATTGCATATTCTTAATCGGTGCCCCCACCCCGTTTGAATGTTTCTTTTGCATCAAGAGCAAGATAATTTGGAGCAGGGCGTTGGTGGTTAATCCCAGCACTCATGAGGCAGAGGCAGGTGGATCTCTGAGAGTTTGAGGCCAGACTGGTCTACAGAGCTAGTTCCAGGACAAGTTCCAGAGTCATACAGAGAAACTTTGTCTTGAAAAAAAAAAAAAAAAGTAAGATAATTTGGAGGTTGGGCTAAATTAGCTTAATTGGGAGACTATTTGCCTCCTATGCACGAAGTCTTGGGTTTGGTCCTCAGTACTGCCTGAACCAGGCATGGTGGTACCTGGCTGTGAACCTGGCACTCAGGAGGTGAGGTGGGATGACTCAGGAGGATGAGCAGGGTTCAAGGTCTTCCTGAGCTATGTAGCAAGTCAGAGGGAGACCAGCCTCACTGTATGAAACCCTGTCTCAAAACATCAAAGAGGGAGAGGGAGGAGGTACACACACACACACACACACACACACACACACACACTAAAATGAATAAAGTAAATTTACTTCTACTTGATGAAGCTAGCTTCCACTCGCAAAAAACAAAAAAATATTTCTTTTCCATCCACCTCAGGCCTCTGGGGAAGGCATTTGGTGAGTGGCCAACCCATTCCAGCTTTTGGCCTTCATTGCAAACCAAGCAGAGTGTCATTCCATTTAGGCACATGTGCTGTTCAAGAGCTTGCATAAACACAGGTTGAGAAATAGCACTTTGGGAAAGGGTGTAAAAAAGGCAAAGGACATGGTGACTTGTCCTCTGAGGTGGGAGCATTTCAGAGAGGCCTCAGGCAGTTTCCCAGTGAACTCTGGAAATGGAGGCAGAGTCCTGTCTCACTCCAGTGAGACACTCACTGTAGGAACAGACCTAAGAACTGCCCTTCTCTATTTGGCATATTAGCCCTTCTGCTACTGTGAGAAGTGCCCAATAGAAGCCACTTGAAAGGGGAAGGGCAGACAGCAGTGGTGGAGCATGCCTCCCAGCACTCGGGAGGCAGAAGCAGGCAGATCTATGAGTTCGAGGCCAGCCTGGTCTACAGAGTGACAGCTGGGGCTACATAGAGAAACTCTGTCTCAGGTGAACAAACAAAAATATTTAGTCTCTTTGCTTTTTATTTACTTTTGAAACAGGGTGCCAAGGTTCAATTCTAGATCCAGAACTTTCTGCTAGATAAGCATTCTACCAACTAAGTCCCAACCCAGCCTATCTTAGTCTTTTTGGTACCCAGTTTTCTCATCTTGACAATCAGGGTATGATGTGGCAGGATGTAGTCTGTATTTCCAGATCCTTGAGAAGCTCAGACAAGAATGATGTTTGAAGCCACAAGTTCACAGCCAGCCTGGGCAGCATAATAAACCCATATCTCAAGAAATAAAACATAATAAAATGGAAACAAAGAATAAAGTAAAATTAGAGGATGCAACCACATGATCCCTAGATAACTTCTTTTCTCCTTCTCTCTCTCTTTCTCTCTCTCTCCCTCCCTCCCTTTGTTTTGTTTTTTTGAGTCAGGGTCTCTCTGTGTAGCTCTGGCTGTCTTGGAACTCACTCTGTAGACCATGCTGACCTCAAATTTACAGAGATCTGTCTGCCTCTGGCTCCCAAGTGCTGGGATTAAAGAAGTGCACCAACACAGCCCAGCACACACACTCTCTCTCTCTTTCTCTCTCTCTCTGTCTGCCTCTCTCTCTCTCCTCTGTGTGTGTGTGTCTCTGTCTCTGTCTCTCTGTCTCTCTCTCTTTCTCTCTCTCCTCTCTTTTTCAAGGCAAGATTTCTCTGTGTGGGCCTGGCTGTTCTGGAACTAGCTCTGTAGACCAGTCTGGCCTCAAACTCAGAGATTGGCCTGCTTCTGCTCCATGAGTGGGCCCCCGTGCTGCCCATATAATCTTTTTGGATTATGTTCTCTCCTGCTCAGTTCTTCTCAGATCCTCTCCCTGTTCTCTGTCCACCTAACTTTGGGATCTTTTTATTGCTTTTCTTTTAACCTTTCCAGACCAATTTGTGTTGCCCAAATATTCTTGGCTGTGTGGTTTTCCAATGGAGTATGGTCAATTTACTAGCAGCTACACCCTCAGAAAAAACTGACCCTTCCTCTCACAGCAGCAGACAATTGCCAATTTCTCCCCTCTCCCATCCTGGGCTCTTATCTGGTTTGGGCCTGTACAGATTTTGTGCATACCGTCACAACTACTAGGAGATCGTTATGTGCAGCGTTTCTGTTGTGTTCAGATGTTTCCTTGTAGTCAGTCACTGCCTCTGACTCTTACACTCTTTCCTTCCTCCCTTTTGCAATGATCTCTGAGCCTTGGTTGTGGAAGGATGCAGTGTATATTTTCGCTTTGTGGCTGAGCATTCAGCAGCTTCTTTTCTGTGTCTTGCCAGTTGTGGGTTTCTGTGTTAATAACAATTTACTGCAAACAGAAGCTTTGTTACAGCAGGTCTCCCCGCCGGCCTCCCGGTCCTGCCGCCACGTGGGCCCACAGCCGCGCCAGCCCCAAATAACACTCAGAGACTCTGTATTTGATACAATCCTGTTGGCCAATTACCATTACTGTTTATGGGCTAGCTCTGTCTTAATTATTAACCCATTTCTACTTACCTAAGTATTTCCACGTGGTCGTCTTATGGGGAGCCGCGGCTGGCGTCCTCCTTCCTCCCTGGGCTACATGTCGACTCCAACTACTTCCTCTCTCCTCCTCCTGGTCTCCTAGCCCCACCTATCTTGTTTCCTATTGGCCACAGAGCTTTATTAACCAGTATGAGAAACATATATACAGAATAACATCTCCCATCAAAGCTTCTCTGAGGAGGGCTGAAAGAGGCCTTCATCTGACAGGCATATATAGAAAGATTATACATTTTTTAGCCAGGCAGTGTGGCACACACCTTTGATTTCAGCGCTTGGGAGGCAGAGGCAGGTGGATCTCTGTGAGTTTGAGGTCAGCCTGGTCTACAGAACTAGTTTCTGAACAGCCAAAGCTGTTACACACTGAAACCCTGTCTTGAAATGTACATATAAATTTTTGTTTTAAATATGTAGCCCAGGCTGTCATTGAATTAAAACCCTCTCTACCTCAGCCTCTCAAGTGTTAGGCAATATACTCTTTAGCTTTTATCAAAGCTGTTAAGAGACTAGAGTACATTTTGACCTTTCACCAAGTCCTTAGTGTATAGATGCTTACATAGGCATGGTGAAGGTTACAGGTACACAGTTTTTGTCCCAGCATAAGAAAGATTTCATTCCTTTTGTTTTCTTATTTTAGACAGGGTTTCATGTATCCTAGGTTGGCTTCAAGCTTGCTGTATAGCTGAGGATGATCCTGAATTCCTGACCCTTCTGCCTCCAACTCCAGAGAACAGGGTTTCAAGCATGTTGAGCTCCACAGCCAGTTTTATGTGGTTCTGGGAAATGAACTCAAGGCTTTATCCATGCCAGGCAAGCACTCTAAAACTGGGCTGTCTCCACCTTGGCCTTTCCCTTCCTTTCTGTCTGTCTGTCTGCCTGCCTGCCTGTCTGGTCTCTCATCTGTCCTGGGGACTGAATCCAAAGCCTTCCTTGAGCATGGTAGACAAGTGATATACCTCTGAGTTATGCCCCCGGCCCTCACTGGGGGATCCTAAGCAATCTCTACCACTTAGCTACATCCTTAGCACAAGATTCCATTGATTTTTTTAAGTTCATTTCACTTGTGTGTGATATGTGAGGGTATGAGTGATGGCACATGCATGTCACAATGTGCACGTGGAGGTCAGAGGATGACTGTTGGGTCTCTCCTTCTACTGTGGGTTCTATGGATTGAACTCAAGCTGACAGGCTTGCACAGTGTCTAGGGTTACTGTTGATGTGAAACACTGTGACCAAAAGCAAGTTGACAAGGAAAGGGGTTCTTTTGGCTTCCACTTCTATTTCAGTGTTCATCACTGAAGGAAGTGGGTACAGGATCTCTAATGTGGGAGGAACTTGGAAGCAGGAACTGATGCAGAGACCATGGAGGGGTGCTGCTTACTGGCTTGCTCCTCATGGCTCCATCAGCCTGCTTTCTTATAGAACCCAGGACCACCAGCCTAGGGCTGGCTCCACCCACAATGGGCTGGGCCCTTCCCCATCAATCACTAATTAAGAAAATGCCTTATAGCACAATCCTATGGAGGACTTTTGATAGTGAAGGTTCCCTTCTTTCAGATACCTGTAGTGTGTGTGTCCAGTTGACATGAGGGTAGCCAGCATGTGAAATAAACACCTTTACCATCTAAGTCATCTCATTGGCTCACAGCATTCCATTTCTAATCAGGTCATGTGATATAGAATGAAAAGCTACTCAGCAGGGGACTATAGTGAAAATACGGGCTCATGTGAATGGCTGAATTTATAGGGTCTTTTCAGCCAGAAAATTCTACTTTCATGACCTGTACTGTTGTAACCCATAGCCGCGCCAGCCCCAAATAACACTCAGAGACTCTGTATTTGATACAATCCTGTTGGCCAGTTACCATTATTGTTTATGGGCTAGCTCTACCTTAAATATTAACCCATTTCTACTTATCTAAGTATTTCCACGTGGTCGTCTTATCAGGGAGCCGCAGCACGTGTCCTGCTTCTTCCCGGGCTACATCTCGACTCCACCCTACTACTTCCTCTTTCCTCCTTCTGGTCTCCTAGTCCTGCCTATCTTGCTATCTATTGGCCACAGGGCTTTATTAACCAGTATGAGAAACATATATACAGAATAACATCTCCCATCATCTACTGTGCTGGTTTTCTATCGCTCTAACTTAAGACTTGAAGAAATCAGCTTAAGGGAGGAAGGGTTCATTTTGGCTCATGGTTTCAGAGGTCTCAGGCCATGATTGGATGACCCCTTTGCTTTGGACCATGGGGACCACTGAATGCTGTAGTTGGACTTTCCTTTTTTGGATGCTAGTTCACAAAAAACAACATGGAGACATTATTAATTATGAAAGCTCAGCCTATAGCTCTTGAAACTTAAGTTAACCTATTTTACTCATCTGCATTTTATCTCTCCTCCTACATGTCTGCTCCTCTGTGTCTGCTGGAGACTCTGTCTTTCTTCTTCCTCAGAAGTCTTGCCTAACCTCTTCCTGTTGAGTTACTGGCTATTAAACTTTTTATTAAACCAATCATAGTGACACATCTTCAAACAGCGTAAAGGAATATTCCATAACAGAATACCCTGGTGGAAAGACATGATGAAGCAAAATTGCTC
The DNA here is from genome assembly GCA_030556225.1 of Cricetiscus sungorus. Classification (NCBI taxonomy): domain Eukaryota; kingdom Metazoa; phylum Chordata; class Mammalia; order Rodentia; family Cricetidae; genus Cricetiscus; species Cricetiscus sungorus. Next base: position 19,946,267 of record JANBXA010000044.1, on the reverse strand, counting down.
ACCACAAGCAGCTAGGAAGAAGAGAGGGGCAGGCAGGAAGGGGTCAGGGCAAGGCCAACCCTTCAAATCCATCCCTCGAGTGGCCTACTTCCTCCAACCAGGCCCTTCCTCATAACAGTCCAGTCAGTGTGAGTTTATCAGTGCATTAACCCACTATTAAAGTTAATACCCTCGGTAGGTCCAGTCATCTCTCAACAGTGCTAGAGACCCAGCCATGAGTACCTGAGGCTTCCTGAGGAATAGTCCATATCCAAACCACGCACTTGTGTCTTCCTTTTCTTTTCTCTTCCTTCCTTTCCTATAGTTGTCACCTTCTGACATGGGTCCCTCATGGTAGTTACTGTTTATTGTTATCTTTTCCTCATTAGTGTAGGTCAGACCCGCTCAATTGCCTCCTTGCTCCTAAGCAACATAATAAACAGAAGCGACAGAATGTCATTTCGATGACCTGATTACAAAAGATTGAGGCTTCTACTTGACTTTGTCTTTCTCTCTCCCCACCCTCTGCTTGCTCACACGGAGGAGACAAACTCTCATGTTGGGAAGATCAAATGACTAGGAACTGAGGCTAATTTCACAGCCACTGCCATCACAACACTGAGACCTACAACTGTCCAACCAGTGAAGAGGTAGGTTGTACTAAGAGTATGTGAGCCGGCTCGGAACCTAGTTCTTCTGCAGGTGGACCCTCACATTACCGTGTTAGCCGGGCAGTGGTGGCACATGACTTTAATCCCAGTGGAGGTAGAGGCAGGTGGATCTCTGAATTCAAGGCCAGCTTGATCTACAGAGCATGTTATAGGACAGTCAGGGCTATCCAGAGAAAAACAAAAACAAAACTCCAACAAAACAAAAAAAAAGTGCATGGTGTTGGGAGGAAACCCTGACCCAGGGGATGTAGGTAATTTGTGGGTTCCCGAGAGCTTGGTCCCCAGATGGCAGATCTATTTTGAGAAGTGAGTCCTACCCGGATGAAGTAGATCGCGGGAGGGGGGTGCCTTTGAAGACAATGCCAATAACTTAGTCTGTCTTCTCTCCTCGCTTCCTATCTACCATGCAGTCAAGAATCTCTTCTACCATGAGCTCCCACTGCCTTGATGCTGAGCGACCATGCATGGAACCTCTGAAAGCATTTGCTTGATAAATGCATCCTTCCTTAAGTTAACAAGTCAGGCATTTCGAGAACACTGATGAGAAACTGATGCAGGAGACATTGTCTCTGACTCTAGCTCTGCCACCTCCGGAAGCTCGATATAGATGCTGCCACTTGCATCTCTCTTCCCTGACAGTGTCTGTGAGTGAGTCTTCTCACATTCTCCCTCCAACAGAGCTGAAGTTAGCCAAGTGTCTGGTGTTTTCATCTTCTTTGTTTGTCTTGCTTTTTTGAGACAGGGGTTCTCTGTGTAACAGCCCTGGCTGTCCTGGAACTTGTTCTGTAGACCAGGCTGGCCTTGACCACACAAAGATCTGCCTGCCTCTGCCTCCTGAGTGCTGGGATTGAAGGTATGTGCCACCATGGCCCAAATGGTATCACGTTTTAAGTTATGTATTTCATAGTTGTTGAAATACAGATGAATTAAGTTTTGAGAGTTTATTTTAGGCCATTGGTTCTGGAAGGTTTTAATCTCACCCAGTGTTGTGTTTCATTTTCACCCATGGAGAGGATTAAGGTGACAATAGGGAGTATTTACTGAACACTCCCACGTGCCAGACACCATGCATTTAATCCCTCTTAAGCCTTCCAGGTCAATAGTACAGCCCTCTTGACTTATAGATGAAGACAGTGGGGTAGAAGGAGCAAGCAGCTTTCCGGACACACAGCTAGTGAAATGTCGGGATCCCAATCCACACTCTTAAGCAATGGGACACTATCTGGGATTACAGTTGGGAACCAACGTATTCAGCATTTCAAATATGATTTGCTTATAAGCTAACCTTTTAAAGGAACCATTCACTCAGTCATTCATTCACTCAAAATCTACTTACTAGGTCCCTACCCTTTGGCCAGTTCCTGTCTTTCTGACCCATGTAGTAGCTAACAAAATGGAGAAAGAACTCTCACCTAAGGGACTTATAACATGGGATAGATACTGCAGAAGCAAGCAAGCAAGCAAGCAAGCAAACAAACAAACAAACAAAAAACCCCAAGATAAATAAGGTATTTGGTTATGTGGTGGTAAAATCCTAAATCTCCTTCCCCTTCCTTCCTTCCTTCCTTCCTTCCTTCCTTCCTTCCTTCCTTCCTTCCTTCCTTCCTTTTTGAGACAGGGTTTCTGTGTGTAGCCCTGGCTGTCCTGGAACTTGCTCTGTAGGTCATATAGCCTTGTCCTCAGAGATCTGCATACCTCAAACAGAGGTCAGTTTATCTCTGCTTCCTGAGTCCTGGGAACAAAGGTGTGCACCACCACAGCCTGGCTCAAGGCACAGGGTTTTAAAAGTTTGTTTAAGAAACAGGGTCCCTCAGTGTAGTCCAGGCTGCCCCTTGACATCTTCCTGTTTTAGCTCTCCCAAGTTTAAATATAACATATGAACTGTACTCACACTAATGAAATGATAACAGAGCCCATTATCTCTCTCAAATGTGAAAATAACACCTGTTTCCTCTCCATAGGCTGTTTTCCCAGAGGGACCTGAGGGGTCTTGGACAGTCAGACTCTATTCTTTCTAGCGCAGCTATTGTCAAAGCTCCTGCTCAATCATTGCTGGAATTGTTTCCAAAACGATGGGGAAAAGCACAGAATTCTAATTCAGAATATCAAGCCTGAGGTTGTTGAAGAAGCTTGCAGGAAACGTCTGGGAGTTTTGCTCTGGGAGCAGGGGTTGAGCCAGCAGCAATCTCTTTCTTTGAACAAACACAGGGACGTTGGATAAAGTATTCTAAGGTAAAGAAGACAACTTTAAAATACAAAGCTGAGTTTGTCAGAAAATGCTGCACATCTCCCAGTGTCAATGAAACAGGGAATTAGGGGTTTGGGATGAGCCTTGGTTTGTAGAGTGTTTTCTTAGTGTGCAGGAAGCCCTCACTTCAATCCCCAGCATTATCTAATCTAGGGAAGGAAGTGCATACCTGTAATCCCAGCACTGGAGAGGTGGGGGCAGACTGCTATATGGGAGTTTGAGGCCAGCCTTAGGATATGTGAGACCTGATTTAAGAAGAAAAGAAAATGAGATGAAGGAAGAAAAGTGGAAGGACTTTGGAAGCTGTCGGGTGTGGTCCATACCTGTAGTTCCCTGCTTCTGCCAGCTAGCCAAGCACTTCACTGCTGACTATGCCCTAGCCCTGGTCTCCTGCTTTCTCTCTTTGGTCGTCTCCTCCTGCTTTTGAAATAGCACTTTTTGGCTCTTTAGAGGAACTGACTGGTCCTTCATAGAATTTAACCTATAGAAAAGCAGTGTCTTTACCTAAAGATTTTCTGGATGTTATGGAGTGGGAGAATGCCCAACAAGAGAGACACCTTAGTATCTTGTAGCTTTTCTGCCCACTGCCCTTTTCCCTTCCTCCTATAAACCTGACTTCTTTCAGATGGTATTTTCAGGGAGACAGTGGCAGATCTCTTAATCTGCCCCCCCTTTTTGAGACAGTATTTTTTGCACATCCCCGACTGTCCTGTCACTTGATCTGTAGACCAGGGTGTTATCCTCTCCTCTTTGTTTATTTTTGTTTTGTTTTTCAAGACAGGATTTCTCTGTGTAGCTTTGGAGCCTGTCCTAGACTCACTCTGTAGACCAGGCTGGCTTCGAACTCAGGGAGATGTACCTGCCTTTGCCTCCCAAGTGCTGGGATTAAAGGTGTGTGTCACCACCACTTGGGCTCTACTCTTTCTTGGGGGGCAGGTTGTTGAGGCAGGGTTTCTCTGAGGAGACATAGCTAGCTGTCCAGGAGCTTGCTCTTATTGACCAGGCCAGCCTTGAATTCACAGATCCACCCACCTCTGCCTCTGGAGTCCTGGTATTTGTGTCACTACTGCCTGGCTGGGCTCTGCTCTTAAACCTGACTTCATCCAACCAAATTTCTCTGAAGTATTAGCTTTCAAGTAGCAAGCAGATGAACTTAAATCCTATGATGCACTTTCCTTTATTCCAAATATTTCTTTACATACATACATACATACATACATACATACATACATCATATTTTGAGACAGTGTTTCTCTATATTGTTTTGGAGCCTGTCTTGGAACTCGCTCTGTAGACCAGGCTGGCCTGGAACTCACAGAGATCAGCCTGCCTCTGCCTCTTGAGTGCTGGGATTAAAGGCATGAGCTACCATGCCTCTTATGGCTCAATAATGTCACTTTTAAAGACTCTGATTTCATCCATTCTCTCTCTCCTTCTGAGGAGGTTTAACCCAGAGATGCACATATATTACCCAAGTGCTCTAATGTTTAACTATATCTCCCTTCTCTTTGACCCCTTACTATGGGGTGGGGGAAAGCCAGGTGCATTTTCTGGAGGTGCAAATTGGAACTGTTGTTACTGCCAAGCAGCCAGAGAGGGCCTTCGACCTGCTGACTGCCATAGGAGTGAAGCTGAAAGAGGACTTTCAGGGATTGAGATAACTACAGGCCTGCCTCTCAGGGTTTGAGATAACTACAGCCCTGCCTCACATCTTAATTTGATCCAAGCCAGAGGAGGAGAGGAAGACAAAGATGAGTGGGAAAGTTGGGGACACTCGGAGATGGAGGATCACACTAAATTGTATCCAGATTTCTGACCCAGAAAAACTGGGGGTGGGGGACACTCCACTTTTTTTTTTTTGCTTGTTTAAATCTGCAAAAGATTGGGGTGATTTATTACCTTAACATTGTATAATTAATTGAAAAACATTACTTATTAATCAAAATCACTATGTAACACCCCCCCAAAGCCTGAGCGCTTCACTGGGGGGGTAAAAGCTAGCCATCTCCATCAACAGTTCGTTTCTTCATAGACACAGATGTCCTTACATGTGTTTTCCTTTCCAGTTTCGGCCACTAGGAAGCTCAGAGTCAGTTATGGCTCAATTTTAACAATTGTGCAAGCCCCTGTGGCCTGCTTATCGGCCTTCTCACATCTCCCCTTTTCCATGTCTTGATTTCTTTTTCGTTCATTTTTATCATTTTTGTATGAATTATGTTAATGCCATATCAAATCCAAATTATAGATAAGTATTCATGAACACATTTAAAAATAGTTTTTTTAAATATAAAAATAGTTTTGCATATTAAAGAAAAAAGTTTTTCACATGTTGAACACATGATGACTGGAGGTGGTGCCTGGGGAAGATCATGTCATGCAAACGTGTCTCTGGAGCTCTGGAGCCATTGGTCAGGGATAATTTGGATTGGATAAGAAATATCAAGTGACAACGACGAAAAAGAGGGGGAAAAGGGCAACTGACTGCTACCAGGGGCTAAGTGCTCACCCAGTAATAGCACCTTTGAAATCGATCCCTTGCAACATCCCCCCCCAAGGCTAAACCAAGCCACCTCGCGCCTCACCCCTTTCCCGGCCACACCCCTCAACTCCCCTGATCGCGCCTCTGCCCCCTTCCAACAACATATCATAGATTTTGCGCCCCACCCCTTCCCTCCGCTCCCGCCTTCTCCGACCCCCTTTGTCCCCGCCCCTTTGACCGCGCCCTCCAGTCTAATGAATCCTATTCCTCAGTCCCGCCCTCCACTTGCGCCACGCAGCCCTGGCTGGTTGAGACCTCCGCCTCTTCCCCGCCCGCGCGCTTCTGTCCCACACCGCCCCTTTTAAATTAAACCACGCCCGCTCCTTCTGCCACGCCTGCCGCATGCGTCGCACCGCCTCCCTGCTGTTGTGCGCTCCGCCTCCTCCCGCCTCACGTCTGTGTTCTTTCCAAGCCCCGCCCCAATCCGGGCCAAGTTCCGCCCCTTTTCAGGCCCTTCCCTCCCTCAGACCCCGCCCTCCGCATGCGCCGCACCGCCTCCCTGGCGGTTGCGCGCTCCGCCCCTCCCTCCGTGCCCGCGCGCGCCTTCCCCGCCCAGTCCGCCTCACTCCTCTCGGGGCGGTTGGGCCGCGCGCCTGTGGGGGCGGGGCCCGGAGGAGGCGACCGAGCCAATGGGGCGCGGCGGTGGCGGTGGCGGCGGCGGCGGCGGCGGAGGCGGTGGCGGCAGCGGCGGCGGCTGGGTCGGGCCCCGACGGGCGGCGGCGTCTGAGGTGGAGGCGGAGGGAGGCGGCGGCGGCGGCGGCGGCGGCGGCGGCGGCGGCGGCGGAGGGGGAAGATGGCGGCGCCCGTCCTGCTGAGAGTGTCGGTGCCGCGGTGGGAACGGGTGGCCCGGTATGCAGTGTGCGCCGCCGGGATCCTGCTCTCCATCTACGCCTACCACGTGGAGCGGGAGAAGGAGAGGGACCCGGAGCACCGGGCCCTCTGCGACCTGGGGCCCTGGGTGAAGTGCTCCGCCGCCCTGGCCTCCAGGTAGCCCGGCTTGAGAGAGGGGAGCGCGACGCGGGTGGCGGCGGGGGGCGGGGAGCGCGCGGGGAGCTCCGGCCTGAGGGAGCGGGGCCCGGGCCGCGACACGGACGGTGGCGACCGGGGGGCGGCGGCCGAGGGCAGGCCGCCGGGATGAGGTGGCACGGTGCAGCTAGGAGGGCGCGGGCGCGGGCGCGTCCTGGCCGGCGTGACTTGTCTCCTTGTTGTCGCTGTGCGAGGCGAACGAAGACCCCGGTACAGGGATCGGCGAAGCCAGTGTCCGTCTCCGGGGTCCTCGGACCTCGGCTGCCCCGGGGCAGTGCGGCCGGATGTGCTCTCTCGCGGGTGGCTTTCCCCACCAGCCTCCGGTTGTTCAGGACAGGTGTTTTCGGTGCTCAGGCCTCTTTGTACTCCGTATAGTTAAAGGGAATTGGCAGCCTTCTGGAGGCGACAGTGACATTTGCTGGTAGACACGCATTTGACCCTACTCTGGAAGAGGAACGTACCGGCACTTAACCTATGTGATTTCTTGGATTTTTTTCCCCCTCGTGTATTTCATGAAGTGTGCCCAGCAGGGGGAAAATGCCAGAGTTTGGTTCTACTTTAAGTTTTGTGTAAAACATGAGTATGTTGTGTGTAGTGAAGATGTTTTAGGCACATACTACAATGACTTTTATTTTGAGAAAGGACTCACACTGTCCTGAAACTACCGTTGCTATTCTCCTGCCTCAGTCGCTTGAATGTCGGGAAATACAAGCATGCAGCACCATGCCTAACTTAGAATGACTTTTAAATGTTGCTGATTAGAATTAACGGGATAATCCGAAAAAGATTAAATATGCACAGTTTTGCCAAGCTGGTTTGAACAATTTTTGTTTCTTCGAAATACAATTGATTTTTTTTTCTGTTACATTTTATTTAGTACGTTATTTTTTTTCTAATAAATCTCCAAGTAAATCACTTGGGAAAATTATTTTATGATTTTTAAAAGGTTTTCTTAAAAAGGGGTAGTCATCAAAAACAGCAAAAGTGAAAAGAATTATTGCAAAATTGATAGCTTGTAATTTTAGGAGAGTCTATTTGATGGTTCTTAATAGTGTTTACATTTTGCTACATTTCTTTCCCTCCTTTTGATAAATTGCTATGGAGACAGAAATACATAGCTTACTAGTTTATTTTGACCTTCATAGTGGTGAAGGAATATTTGAACAGGGTAAGGTTGGGATTTCTCTTGTGTTTATTCGCAAACTTAAGGCTGTTGATCTTTTCCACTTAGCCTTTTTCATGGACCAGGTAGGCTGTCACATAATTCCTGTAGCTTTTTAGTTGAAAAATGGTTGTCTTTATGGCCTCATTAAACATTTTTTTGTTTGTTTGTTTTTTGAGACAGGGTTTCTCAGTGAATAGTTCTGGCTGCCCTAGAATTTACATTGTAGACCAGGCTGGCCCTCCCACTCTTTTGCCTCTGCCTCTCAAACACTGGGATTATAGGCAGACGCCACCACCTGGCTGTTTTTGTGTTTTTGTGTTTTGAGACAGGGTTTCTCCGTGTAGCCCTAGCTGTCCTGGAACTCACTTTGTAGACCAGGTTGTCTTTGAACTTAGAGATCTTCTTGCCTCTGCATCCCTAGTGCTGGGATTAAAGTCTTATGCCACTGTGCCCAGCTCATTAAACATTTTTAAAAATTCATTGAGGATTTAGGCACCAGTTTACATTGCAGAATGTGTCAGTGTGACAAAGAGCTCACTGGAGTTTTATTTCCATCCAGGTTAAGTGTTCTTAGACTTATTAGACACTTTGAGGACCACTGAGTGTAACTTGCTTTTATTGCACTTATTTATGTTGAGTGGGAGTGCATGCAGTTGTGGTGGTTGGTGAACAACACATAGGTATCAATTTTCCACTTTGTGGGTCCTAGGAATTGAACTCAGATCATCAGGCTTCGTAGCAAGCATTTTTACCAGGTTAGCTGTCTCACTGATCCCACTGAGTGTATTTTATGCACACATCTTTTTGTTTTTTTTTGCACTTTTGGAAAGGATTTTTATACTTAAATATCATAACATCCAAAGTTTGTTGACTGAATAAATACAGAATGAAAAGAATATGCAGCAGCATATTTCAAGTACTTAAATACCATAAAATAAAATGACTTATTAATAGGTTAATATGAAATTTATTTATAATTATTACCAACTTTAAATTTTTTTAAATTAGTCTATAAATAAACTTCTGGGCCTTTTATGATTTGGTCATGCAAAAAGTAATTCACAGTATGCTTAAGTTCTTAAAATGGGCTTTTCTTTAAGAGATTGTCTCTGAACCCTACACTAAAATATTCTCATAGTTAATATGTACCACAAGAAAGAATTTTTATGCTTTTTGATTTTTGAGACAGACAGGGTCTTGCTGTGTAGTTCTGGCCAACCTTGAATTGAAAGCTCTCCAACTGTCTCAGCCTCCTGAGTACTGAGATTATAGCCTTGCATACACATATGTCCGGTCTTCGTTTTTTCTTTTTAATAAGACGTGGTAAAATGACATTTAGTAAGTTCAGTTAATGAATTAAAATTATTTTAAAGTATATTAGACTAAAAATCTCTCTGTCACTCTCAGTGGTACTGGAGACTGAACACAGGGCCTGAGCAATATTAGGCGAACTTTGTGACTGAGTTTCATTCCTGACCCCACTTACTATGTAGCATTGACTGGTTTGGAATTCAGAGATCTGCTTGTCTCTGCATCCTAAGTGCTGAGATTAAAAGTTTATGTCACCATTCCCAGCATTGTTTCTTAAGACAGGTCTCATGTAATCCAAGTTAGCCTTAAACTTGCTATGTTGCAGTACAAGTTGAGGCTGGCTTTGAATTCCTGAGATCTTCTGAGATTACAGGTATGCATTGTCATACCTGTCATGCCTCACTCCTATATCTCTATAATATATAAAGTATGAATATAGTATGTTGTGCCTGATGTTTAGTTATATAGTGATGTACGAAAATACCTTGAATTTGTACTGGAGAGATGGCTTTCCAGTTAAGAACATATATTGCTCTTCCAGAGGATGAAAGCAATTCCCAGCATTCCTGAGTATTACAGGTTCACAACCACCTGTAACTTCAGCTCCGGGGAATTCAGTGTCCTCTTTTTCTTTTCTTCTTCTTTTTTAAGATGTATAATTTTATGAGTCTTTTGCCTGTACATACATATATATACACCACATGTGTGCCTGTGTCTACTGAGGTCAGAAGAAGGCATTGGGTCCTCTGAGACTTGAGTTACAGGTATTTTGAGCAGCCCGTGTGGGTGCTGGGAATAAAACCCAGGTTTCTGCAAAAACAAGTGCTTTTGATCTCTGAGTCAGCCCCTCATGCCCTCTTCTGGCCTCTGAGGACACCTGTACATATGTGCACATACCTACATATAAGTACATACCCATAATTAAAAATAAAGTATTTAATATTTTTAAATTTGATGGCCATCAAAGGATAGGTAAGAAGTAAGGCATTCTAAAAAGACTAAGTCTATCCCACATATAAAATGATTTTCAAGAAACGGTCTTTATTAACTATCTTGAGGGGTGTGTGTTTTTAATGAAGATAAGGGGATTTAGATTAAGTTTGCTTTATAGACTGATTTTCTTTTGGAATTGTGTAGAATAAATATCTACAAGATGCTCTTGATTGTGTTGGAAAGCCCTTGAATGAAGCATTATTAGAGACTTCACATTAGTTCCTTTGGTTTGAAAACTGAATGCCAGATAGCAGTAGCATTTAAAGATGTAGTTATTTTAGGAGAAGGAAGCTTGATCCCGAGAGTTAGTGAGTAGAATGAATGGTAAAGAAAGCTAATAGAAGAGGAGATTCCTAAGCAAAGTTATTCCTAGGACCATGGTAACTTCTATGAATTGCTTAAATTCACTTTATTCTCATTTCTCAACTTTTAAGTTTCTTAATTGAAATAGAATAAGGTGCATTACTATTAGGCAGTCTTGAGGGCTGTGTGTCTAGTGTTTTGGGAAGTAAAATTACGTAACAGAGTAGTTCCAGACTTTTGGATTTCAAAAGAGACATTGCCCCCAAAGTTCAGAGGGAGCAGAATTGCCAGTAACAGCAATAGCAATGGAGCAGGGTGTTACAGCAGGTTTCCCTGCCGGCTGCCGCTGGTTCTGCCGCCATTGTCCCACAACCACGTGTGCCCCAAATAACACTCAGAGACTCTGTATTTGATATAATCCTGTTGGCCAGTTACCATTATTGTTTATGGGCTAGCTCTGTCTTAATTATTAACCCATTTCTACTTATCTAAGTATTTCCACGTGGTCGTCTTATCGGGGAGCCTCGGCTGGGCTACATGTCAACTCCACCCTACTACTTCCTCTTTCCTCCTTCTGGGCGCCTAGCCCCGCCTATCTTGTTTCCTATTGGCCACAGGGCTTTATTAACCAGTATGAGAAACATATACACAGAATAACATCTCCTATCAGCAGGGCATGGTGGCACACACCTTTAGTCCCAACACTCATGAGGTAGAGGGATCGCTGTGATTTCAAGGCCAGCCTGGTCTGCATAGGAAGCTCCAGGACAGCCAGAGTTACCTAAAGATATCTTGTCTCAAAAACCAAAAATTAGCAATGCTCCTGTCTGTCACCATCATTGGTTTGTTTTTTTAAGGCATTTTAAGCAATTTGAAAGAACAGAATCTTAAAGTAACAGAAGCAAAAAGAGGTACACAAAGACTCACAGAGTGAATGTGGATGGCTACCAGGTAGTGAAGATAGATCTTTACATTGAATCATTTACCTTTTATTGAAATGCTTACATTAAGGATTTAATCTCCAGTACCACGAGGAAGGATCTGCTGTTTCTTTGTCAGAGTTTTAGATGTGATGATGATCACAGAGGTAGTGGCATGGTTTATAGAGTACCGGTGTAGAGCCTTGCACTTCACATCCTTTCTTTTGGAGACAGGTTCTCACTATGGCCCAGGCTGGCTGTGAACTCAACATTAATGAATCTGCCTCTCTGTTTCCCTAGCAATGGCTATGTACCACTTCGCCCAGCCTAACCATTTTAAAAATTTAAATAAGTTTCATCATATGTTCTGACCCACCTCTTGCTTTTCCCTAAACATTATTTCTACCACTCAGGAGCGCTTGCTCTGTGCTGGGCAGGATCTAAATACTTTACATATATTTGCTTGTAACAGTCTTTTGAGCTTAGTAAGTCATTACTGCTTTATGAGAAACTGAGGCAAACAGTGTGAATGAATGTTATTCCAGAGTGTAATAGCAGAAGCTTGACTATAATGCAGGCAACCTGGCTCAGGACTCCAAGCACTTTATTATTTTTAAGTTCTTTCTTTATTATTGGGGGGAGGGGAGGTATATGTGAAGGTTAGAGGACAACTTTGTGGCAGCTTTTCTCCTACCTTTAGGGATCAACCCAGGCTGTTAATGATTGTTCAGCAACCATCTTTACCCATCTCACTGGTCTGACCAGAGTATTGTTTATTTTTCTTTTCTGAGATAGGGTCTCACTATATAACCTTGACTGGCCTAACCTTACAACCTTCCTGTTTCAGTCTCTGGGTACTTGGTTTACAGGTGTGTGCCACCATGCCTAGCCTTTTACCATGACTTTACATTCCACTTAGATGGAATACTGATTTATAGTGGTGCCCATATTAGCAAAACTGAAAACAATTATGGGAAGTGTTGGCATTTCTTTCTTTCTTTTTTTTTCTTTTTTTTCTTTTTTTTTTAAATAGGAATGCATGGGGAAAACAAGGACATTACTAAGGTGCTAAGGTGTTTGCTCAAGAAGTTCCTAGACCGTTTGCCCTCTAAGCCTAGATCTGTGAAGGCCTGCCTTTTGTCACACCCAGTAGTTAACCTAGTGAAGAAAGAGAAAGGGAATCTAGGCATCTGCAGGGGAGGGGAAAGTTTGAATTTGTGTTGGGGTAACCCAGAGGTTCTCAACCTTCCTAGAGCTGTCACCTTTTAATGCAGTTCCTCATGTTGTGGTGACCCTCCACAACCATAAAATTACTTTCATTGCTACTTCATAACTGTGATTTTGCTACTTTTATGAATTGTAATGTAAATATGAGTTTTTCAATGGTCTTTGGGGGTCTTGACCCACAGGTTGGGAACCACTAATAACTTTCTAAGAGATGAGTCTTGTGAACATAGAGACAATATTGGACCTTGATTGAGCTGGCTAAACCAGTAGGTAGAACTAAGATTTCACCTGCAGTTTGCTGTATGATCAGAAACAACTCTAAAAAGTTGCATTTGGAAAGGCATGAGCATTGGAAAACTGGCCATTAAAGAATAAACAGCATGCATTGTCTTTGAATGTGACAGACCTACTTCAATTAGGTAAGGACTGAAATCTAGAGCTCTGAAAACCCCACATCATGTTCTTGAAACCTAAACATAAGCACTGAGCCTTAGATTTTTCTCCTATAAAATACTTGTGCAAGACAGCTAGACGGATATCTATCTAAAATTTGTTTCTCAGAATCCTTGTTCTGTGTCAGAATTTCACAAGTGTTTGATTCCCATTTTAGTGTTTTAACCTTTAACATTATAGGCATTCATATAGGCTCAAGTGCATTATCACGATAACCTTTTGATGTATTGGGGACCACTGATTTGTACTGCCAGGCTATCTTAATAGACTTATAATGAGTTGGGGATAGCACCAGGCTTAAAAAAGAGTGCATGTCATGTCTTATGAAAGCATTTATGTAACACTGAAATAACAACACTAGAGATGAAGGACAGTTAGTTGCTGCAAGGAGTTAGTAATGGAAGCCAAGAGGTCGTGTGGTTCTGAAGAAGTAGCAGGAAGGGTTTTGAGGGGCAGAACTAGCTCTAATATCAGCTGCGATTGCACAAAGGTATGACTGAGATAAGAATTGCACCTGATGTGAGAGCTGAATGAACACTCCATCACATCAAGGTCAAGTGCCTGGTTGTGATAGTGAACCTTATATTATCAAAGAGGTTGGCTGAAGAGTGCTTCCAGAATTTTTCTTCTTTTTTGCAAGTTCTATAATTATAGAATTTTGAAAAAGTCATGCAGCATGTTTAGAATTTTGGAAGGAAAATAAAATTAAGCAAAAGGAAGAAATTTAAATTATCTGTAATGCCACCACTCAGGATAAGTATCCTAGGAATAATTTCTAAGTTTGTGCATATCCTGGATTTCATCTGTGCTGTAAAGACTGACTTTATGCAGTAGTTTAAGAATCCTGGCTGGGAGTGGTGGCACATCCCTATAATCCCAGCATTTAGGGAGTTTGAGGCAAGAGGGTCAATCATAAGGCCAGCCTGAACTAACTAGGGTGACTCTTATCTCTTTGTCACACACAAAAAGAGGCCTACTTGTGGCTGTTTGTTCATATTGTATAAGTTAATTCAGGATTAATTCAGTTATTGCATTGTGCAGTGGCATGAACATATTATTACCTTATATATATATCTTTTTATCACAGTTACCACATATTTATTTTTACTAAAATATTTGCAATTAGCAAGTATTCATATTTTTAAGTAATGTACACATTTAACTTGGAGATGTAGTTTTTTTTTTTTTTAAGATTTTTATTTATTTACTATGTATACAGTGTTCTCCCTTCTGTACACCAGAAGAGGGTACCAGATCTCATTATAGATGGTTGTGAGCCACCATGTGCTTGCTGGGAATTGAACTCAGGACCTCTGGAAGAGCAGCCAGTGGTCTTAACCTCTGAGCCATCTCTCCAGCCCCCTAAGATGTAGTTTGTAGTTTTAGACAGTATAAATTTGTCATTATGCTAATTTTTTTTAAAGACAGGTTTTTTAATTGTTTGTTTTGTTTTGTTTTTGTGTAGCCCCGGCTGTCCTATAACTCACTTTGTAGACCAGGCTGGCCTTGAACTCATAGAGATTCGCCTGCCTATGCCTCTTGAGTACTGGGATTACAGGTGTGCACCACCACTGCCTGGTTGAATCAGGTTTATCTTGATGCACTATGATTGGAACAGATTTGACATAGACGCCTCAATCATCATAATTTAGTTTCTTTTTTTTTTTTTTTTAATCAGGAGAACATTATTATTCTCACTGTAAATGTTACAGATTTGGACTTAGCAAGTATACTGATTTACAAAAAGATAACAGTGCCAGCAAGATGGCTTCTAGTTGAAGGACCTTGCTGCCAAACCTAATGCCCTGAGTTAGATTCTTGCATGTAGGAAACAGATTCTCCGAGTTGTCCTCTGATCTCTAACTAACTCTCTCTTTCTTTCTCTTTCTCCCTCCACACAAGTAAATAAATGCGTTTTAAAAATTTAAAGGTGAAACTATAATAAAATCTGCTTTTTTTCTCATAGGGTCACAATCTACATAAAATTTCAGTTAGAAATATTTTGTTTCATTCATGTTTATTTTGAGACAGGAGCTTAGCCCAGGTTAGCCTTGATCTCCACTGTTCTGCCTCAACCCCAACCTCCCCATACAGGGATTGACAAATGAGCTCTGCCATACCTGGCCTGTAAACTTTTCTATTAGTTTCTCTACTGGAATTCTTAGAACACATTGTTGCTGTCCTGTATTTTGTTTCTTTGTTTCTCTTTCTTTCTTTTTTTGGTCAACCAAAACAGTGTTGTATTTGAGAAGCAAAATAATAGAAAATCTATGTCAAAATAAGAATTAAATGGGCCAGATGGTGGTGGTTTATGCCTTTAATCCCAGTACTTGGGAGGCAGAGGCAGGCAGATCTCTGAGTTTGAGGCCAGCATGGTCTGCAGTACAAGTTCCAGGACAGGCTCCAAAGCTTCTCAAAAACCAAAACCAAAACCAGAACAGACAAAAAAGAATGGATAGTAAAGTCAACACCACTGTTTAGAATTTGATGTATTTCTAGCAGGGCAGTGGTGGCTCACACCTTTAATCCCAACTCTCAGGTGGCAGAGGCAGGCGGATGGATCTGTTGAGTTCTGACCAGAGCTACATAGTGAGACCTTGTCACAAAAACAAACAGAAAAAGAATTTATTTCTGTATATTGTGCACGTAATAGACTGTCAATATAAGTCAACTAAGGTTGAAATCTTGGCTTTATCACTTCATCACCATGTTTCTGTTATCTCCTTTACCCCATGAGCGAAATAATAGTGTTATCTCATCGAAGTGTTGGGCTTGTGAAGGGCACTAGTTAGTATATGGAAACTGTCGACAATGCCTGCATAAAGTCTTCATTATAATTATTTGAGAATATAGTTGAGTCTTATGTGTATTTAATGTTTTTTCTTCTCTCTAACACACCACAGCTATTTTCCTTGTCATGAAAATCACACCAGTAATGTAAAAGAATGTCAGGAGCCTTGCCAGTACTGGGCAGTCTCAC
The DNA here is from genome assembly GCA_030556225.1 of Cricetiscus sungorus. Taxonomy (NCBI): domain Eukaryota; kingdom Metazoa; phylum Chordata; class Mammalia; order Rodentia; family Cricetidae; genus Cricetiscus; species Cricetiscus sungorus. The sequence goes on along the minus strand of JANBXA010000044.1, from coordinate 19,930,452 downwards.
TTTTTAGTTCTTTGCCAATTTGATCTATGAAAAATGTTATCTTGTTTTGATTGGCATTTCTCCCTCCCCAAGGATCTATAAATCTTAATGATGTTTTTTGTTTTTAATTTTATATGTTTTGCCTGCAAGTATGCGTATCCAATTGTGTGGTACCAGAAGAGGATGCCAGATCTTTCTGGAACTGCAATAACTGATGGTTGTAAGCTGCCTTGGGTTGCTAGGAACTGAACATGGGTCCTATGACAAATTGTCATATTGTACAGATTGGCCTGGAACTTGATATGTACTTTGAGAGTAACCTTGAACTTGTAAACCTCTTACCTCTACCTCTAGTGTGCTGTGTTACAGCTTGTACTACCAGGCCAGTTTATGCTGTACTGGGGATGGAACCCAGGACTCCATACATAAGCAGGTACTCTGCTAACTGAGACCAGCTTAATTTTTTTTTTTTTTTTTTTTGAGACAGGGTTTCCCTGTGTAACAGTTCTGGCTGTCCTAGAACCCACTTTGTAGTTTATACTGGCCTCAAACTCACAGAGATCCACTTGCCTCTGCTTCCAGTTTAATTTTTTAAAAGACTTTTTTTTAATAATATTTTTTAATGTGGATTGATGTTTTGTCTGCATGTATGTCTATGTGAGGGTGTTAGATACCCTGGAACAGGAGTTACAGATAGCTGTGAGCTGCCATGTGGGTGCTGGGAATTGAACTTAGGTCCTCTGGAAGGACAGCCAGTGTTCTTAACCACTGGCTAAGTCATCTCCATCCCTCCTTATTTTATTTTTTTAGTTTTTCAAGACAGTGTTTTTCCTGTATTGCTTTGGAGCCTGTACTGGAACTTAATGTGTAGACCAGGCTGGCCTCGAACTCACAGAGATCTGCCTGCATCTGCTTCCCGAGTGCTGGGACTAAATGCATACACTAAATGCTGGGACTAAATGCAGCTCTCCTAAAACATGGTTGTTAATTGTATTTTATAAGATTTTGTTTGTTTGTAAATCTAGCTTGTATAAATCTTGGAATTTTTGTATTGATTTGGACATCTTTTATGTATTTAAGGGGTTTGAATGTTTTACTATTTTTGTAGTTCAGTTTTTTTAAGGTATCATTGTAATTATTATTTTTTTTAAATGACAATGCCTCACTATGTATCTTTAGGTGACCTTTGATGAGGGATGTCCTTCTGTACACTACAAATATGTATTGCTCTTATTGGTTGATGAGTAAAGCTATTTTTGCCAGTGGACAGTCAGAGTTTAGGCAAGCAGGAAATCTGTACAAGGATAAGAGATAATAGGCAGGGTCAGGGAGACACCATATAGCTGCTGAGAAGTAAGAAGCTTGGACATTCTCTGATAAACCAAGACCACATGGAGATACATAGATTACTAGAAATGGGTTAATAATTTGGAGAGAACTAGCCAATAAAAAGCCTGAGCCATAGGCCAAACAATTAATAATTAATATAAATGTCTGTGTTTATTTGGGACTAAATGGTCATAGCACAGGTTCGACAGAAACTTGGGGTCCACAGGCCTTGAACTCAAAAAGGTCCCATCTGCCTCTGCTTCCTGAGTACTAGGATTAAATTCTCATCCCACCACATCTAGTAACTATGGATTTGCTGTGGTAGGACACCCCTTTAATTCCAGCACAGAAGTTGGCAGACACAAGCAAATCTCTGAGTTTGAGGCCAGCCTGGTCTACAGGTCAATTTCCAGGACAGCCAGGGCTACCAGAGAAAATCCTGTCTCGAAGAACTAAAAAAGGAAAAAGTGTTCACAATTTTATCTTGTGTGAAATTTCTTTTGTATTTAGTGTTAAGAGGAGATCTGGCTTATTTTTTTCCTAACTAGATAGGCTCTTGCCTAACTCCCATTTATATTCTCTGTCTCTGTCTCTGTCTCTGTCTCTGTCTCTCTGTCTCTGTCTCTCTCTCTCTCTCTCTCTCTCTGTCTCTCTCTCTCTCTCTCTCTCTCTCTCTCTCTCTCTCTCTCTCTCACACACACACACACACACACACACACTTTTAAGACAGAGTCTTGCTGTATAGCCCAGATTGTTGGGATCATAGGCACATCCCACCATGCTGTACAGATTTGACACAGCACAGATTTTCCTTGGTAAGACATTGTTCCAGGAAAAAAAAACCAGTTTTATCTGTATTTATTTCATCATCACAGTTTCTTGGACCCCTGTGACTTTACATAGTAAATTTGGTATCTAATAATATAATTGTGCTTGTTTTTAGAATTTTCTGAGCTATTTTCATGTATACACTGTCATGGGAATCTTAGATCTGGATTCTACAAATGTCCCTTTGGGGATTTGGTTAGAATTGTACCAGCTTTATAGATGACTTTGGAAGGAGCCAATATTCTTCATTTTTTTTTTTCCCCCAGCCAATCCTTCTATATAGTGCATCTTCCTATTCTTGAGTTGCTTATTTGATGCCTTTTTAATCTAGATTCCCTTTATGGTTTTATTTCATTCTTAAGTAAATGTATTAAAAAGATAGCTATTGCCGGGTGATGGCAGCAATCCTATCCCTCATGAGACAGACACTTGTGATCTCTGAATTTGAGGCCAGCCAGGTCTACAGATCTGCTAGTTCCAGGACACCTGTGATCTCTTTTCTTAATGTCATTCATATAATGATTAAGGACTGTTTCATCAAATTGATAACTGAACTCATACTTTTTTTGTTGTTGTTGTATATTAAGGATACTTCCAAGTTTTTGTGTGTTTTTGCATGTGTATGTGGAATACATCCATGTATGAGTGTCCACATATGTGGGTAGAGGCTCAAAGTTCTTGTTGGGTGTCTTCCCTAATTGCTCTCCACTAATTGCTCTCCACTGTAGTCAGGCAGGACTTCTGAATCTGGACCTTGCCACTTATGGCTAGTGTAGCCCAATCTCCTGTCTCTGAGATTGCAGGGGCCACCATGTTTGCCCAGCTTTTAAATATGTTCTAGGGATCCAGACTCAGTCAGCAAATAAAGCACTACTGATCCATCTCCTTAGCCTCAATTTCAAGTTTTGATAGTGTAAAGTAATATTGTGCTTACAAAGTTGACTTTATATCAAAATGACCTAGAAGAGCATGTTTTAGCTTCTTTGGAAAACATCTCAAAAAATGGAAAAGTGGAGTCTTTAGGTAACTATGGCAACATGTAAGGAAGAGGGTGTCACCTCTGAAGAGGTGAATGTCATTTTCCAAACTCAGCCACACACACCTCCTTCTTTTCTCCACGTGTTAGATCATCTATAGTATTTGTGAAGTTTTGTAAAAGTTTACTGAAGGAGTGCCAGTGCAGGCAGGGTGGGTGGGACTTTAGTCCCACTTACTTGTTCTGAGGCCAGAGGTTCTTGGAACTTTCAGAACATAGTGAGACTCTGTTTATAAAAAAAAAAAAAAAAAAAAAGAAAGAAAGAAAAGAAAAGCTGGGTAGTAATGGCACATGCCTTTAATCCCAGCGTTCAGGATGCAGAAGCAGGTGGATCTCTTGAGTTCAAAGCCAGCCTGGTATACAGAGTGAGTTCTAGGACAGCTAAGGTTATGCAGAGAAACCTTATCTTGGGTTGGGAGGAAAGAAGGAAGGGAGCGAGGGAGGGAGGGAGGGAGGGAGGGAGGGAGGAAGGAAGGAAGGAAGGAAGGAAGGAAGGAAGGAAGGAAGGAAGGAAGGAAGGAAATATAAGACAAAATCCCAAACCCTTGGCATTAAGAACTGTGAATTCTGCTGGGTGTGGTAACACTAGGTGAATCTGGGTTTAAGTCTAGCCTGATCCACAGAGTGAGTTCCAGTCCAGCCAGGACTACACAGAGAAACCCTGTCTCTAATACTTCCACCCCTGAAAAAAAGAATTTATTTACTGATGGATCAATTGTGTTTGTGTTAATATATTTTGAGACAGGGTTTTGCTTTATAGCTCAGGATAGCCTGAAACTTGCTATATTGCCCAGACTGGTCTTAGACTTATAATTCCCCTGCCATCTCATTGATCCTGCTGTTTGGTTTGGTTTTAAAATTTTATGTATATATATTTTGCTCAAACCATATGCATGCCCTGTACCCTTAGAGGCCAAAAAAGGGTCAGATTCCCCAGAGCTGGAGTTAAAGATAGCTTGAACCACTGTGTGGGTGCTGGGTACCGAATCTGTGTCCTTTACTAGAGCAGCAAGTGCTCTGAACTGCTGAGCTGTCTCTCTAGCTTCCCCCTCCCTGCCCTGCCCCCACCCCACCCCCTGTTTTATTCTTAACTAAGACTTTGGCACCAAACTTTAGGACAGAAGACTGGCATGAGCTCAACTGGTACATGTAGAGATGGTATTTTTTAGACTCTAAGTTAAACTTATATTATTCAAACTAAAATACCGTGAGGTGAACTCTAACTTTCAAATATGACTAGATCTTGCCTGAGGATCTGAGCAAAGCCCGATTTCACTAGGTCCTGTCACCTGCCCTGGGGTATGTAACCAGAGGAGCCCATTTGCCTTGGCTGACTGCGGACCTGCCTTGGCTACCTGCCCCCAGCCTGTACTGCACAAGTTGTAGCCTTGGCTCTGGGTGTCTCCTAGAGAAGAGTGTGGGGGTGGGGTGGGGTGGGTATTGAACCTTCTCCTGCCAGTTTAGACACATGCAAGGAGCTGAAAGGTGAGCCATTCATTCCCTCATGCTGACCTTTTTAATGATGACACTGTCAGTTGTACAAACTCAATGCTCAGAAAGCAGCCATCTCTCTCCTTGAGAGTCTGAGCAGAGCAAGGGAGCTGAGATTTGTCTCCTCATAAGACAACTCAGAATTACTTGCATCCATTCTCAGGAGCAGCTGCTTCCTGGTGGGATGCTGCTTGTCTTGAGTCAGCCAGAAAGTGTGGAGTAGAAACTGGCTTGCTGACTATTACCCGTAATCCTTATCCTCTCTAAGTATGCATCAACCTGAAGAGTGACTTTCTCTTGCCATGTTGTCTTGCTTAATGGTTCATGATGTACTCCTTATTTTTCTCCTGCCACTTGGTCCCTCCCCTTCTTTTCTTGTTGGTCTACTCTGTATCTGGTCATTAAATGCTGGCATGGAGCAGTTCTGGGCACTCCAGTGAATCTGTTTTCTCTTGACAGTCATCTCTCTGTAGCTTTGTTTCTAACAGGTTCACTTAAAGGGGAATCCAAAGTTTGTATCTCCACCTGTGGCCTCTCTTCTGTACACTGATCTACATGTCCATTTTCTTACGGGACATTTCTGCTTGGCATGCCCAAGATTATTTCTTATTCAACTCTTCCCCTGAAAATGCTATCAGTGAAGGGAATCACTTCGCAGGCTGTTGCACAAGTCAAACCTGTGGCTTGTCTGTGGTTCTGTTTCCTCCCATACCAAGTATAGTTGAGTCAGCAGGTCCAATAGATTGTAAAAGTAATTGAGCTGTGCATTTTTTCTTTGTAATATTCATAAGGCATAATTACACCACAACCAACAGTCAAGTCAGTAAGTGCAAGGCTCTCTTCTGATCAACTGACCTCTAGCTTAAAACGGCATCTGTCTCAATTTTCATGAGAACCATTTTCTTTTTAGCCAAGAGTCATCCAAACTTGAAAGTTTGGTGCCTTTTTCTGCTGTTTTGTTTGTTTGTTTGTTTGTTTTTGTTTCATTGGGACAGAGCCTTTCTACCCCAGGTGCCCTGGAATTCAAAATGTAGGCCAGGCTGGCCTGGAATTCAGATATTGCCTGCCTCTGCCTCTTGAGCTTTGTGATCAAAGGTGAGCACCACCACTGCCCCTACAGGTTGGGTTTTTTTTTTTTTGAGACAAAGTTTCTCTGTAACAGTCCTAGCTGTCCTGGAACTCACTTTGTAGACCTGGTTGGCCTCCAACTCATAGATATCCGTGTGCCTCTGCCTCCATAGTGCTGACATTAAAGGTGTGTGCACCATGCCCAGCCATGTATTCAGGGAATGGCCCCAGCATTCTGGCTATTTTCTGCTGGTTCTCACAAAATGCTTTTCTGGGTAGAGAGCCTGGTGATTCAGTTGAACCTGGTAACTTCTCTTTACTTTTTTCTTTAAGATTATGTCCTTTTCTTCTACTTGTTTCAGAAAGCTGTCTCTGTCCTCAAAGTGCTTCATCTGCTCAATCCACACACTAATTCTCTTGACAGGGATTTTGCCCTTAATTGCTTGTTTACATGGATGTCAACAGCATGATGAGTGACACTATTGACTCAGTTTTGCCATGTGAACATTTATGGGCCAGTCCTTTTTGAATAGCACCCATTTCCTTTATGACTAGAATATCATTCTTCTATATATGTGGCCAAAGGAACACCGCCACGATTTTCTGAAGGCCTGGAGAATATATAGTAGCTGACTCCCCTCTTTTTCTGTTTGTCATTTTGTGCATTTCTGGGCTGAATAGCAGAAGTTTAATTTTTGAGATGGTCTCAGAGAGTAGCCCAGGCTTGTCTTGAACATGAGGTCTTCCATCTTCATCTTGTGGCTGTCAGGTTCCAGGGTTAAAGGTGTGTGTCACCACCACACATTTGAATTTTATCAATGGAAACTTTAATTTTGTTTTCTTTATTCTTTGCCTTCACTGTGATTTTTTTTTTTTTTTTAAAGAGAGAATGTTACAGAAACAGACAGACAAGGTCTCACTATGTAGATCAGCCTGGCATCAAAGCTGTGCATCACCATGCTCAGCTCAGTCAGTGATTCTTTGTGGGATTTTGTATTTATATACTTGCTCATTAGGATTGCTGGACAAGATCCTGTTGTGAATAATATAATGGCTTCATTCATTTAAATTTTTTATTTAATTTTGTGTTTTATGCTTGTGGGTATTATGGGTATTTTGCTTCCATGTATGTCTATGCACCACATGTGTGCCTGGTTCCCTCAGAGGCTGGAAGAGATTGTTGTCTCCTCTAGGACTAGAGTTACAGACAGTTGTGAGTCACCAAGTGAATACAGGGACTCAAGCTTAGGTCCTTCAGAAGAGCAGCCAGTCTCTTAACTGCTGAGCCATCTCTCCAGCCCCTCACTTATTGATTGATTGATTGATTGATTGATGGTTATTACAGTTGTTCAGTTATTTCACAGCAATTATGAACATTGCTTGTATGAACATTTTTGTACACGCTCAGTTTTGGTAATGTCAGACCAAGTATCCAAGTCATTACTTTCAGCAGATTTCTACCAGTATATGTGGGAACTCCTGTTTGTTCTTAGAAAGCTTTGAAACTGTTACATTTTTTTAAAAGATAAATTTTATTTTTTTAAAATTTAGGTGTGCTTGTATCCTACTTGTATCACATGCTTACTTGTGAGTGCAGTTTTCTCAGTGGCTAGAGGTGTCAGATCCCTCTGGAGCTGAAGTCTCAGAGATTGTGAGCCACCACCCAATGTGGGTGCTGGGAAGCAAACTCAGATCATCTGCAAGAGCAGAATGTGCTCTTAACCTCTAAGCCATCTTTCCAGGCTCGGGCAAACTTCAACACTGTTAAATTCATTCTGTATTTTGAGCTTCTTGTATTGTATTTGCTCTTTGTTGTTTGGCATTGTTTATCCAGTATAATGACTTTTCTGATTCATTGAACTTGTTAACTGTATCAGTTTTTTAAATCATTATTACTAGTGCTGAGTTCTCTTGTCCAATTATACTTCATTTTCATTGAGTGCTGGCTCTAAGAGTTTGGCTGTTGTGAACTAAGCTGCTGTGAACAATCACATGCAAATTTTTTTACATATGTTCTCATTTCTCTTGGTTATTTCTTTAGGAGTGGTTTTCTAGGTCAGAGAGTGAGTGTTCTTGAGAAACTATAGAACAATTTCCCAAAGTGGTTGTACTATTTAATACCCTTTTTTGGTTTTAATTTGCTTTTCCCTGATTACTGAAGAAATTGAGCTGCCTTTCACCTGGGCTTTGACTTCTCTTTGAAAGACTCATTAAAATCTTTGCTTATTTTTCTAGCCATTGTTTCACTCCTGTGTAGGAGATATACAGACATATACATACATACAAGTACCCCACGCATTCACATACTCACTCTCCATATATGGCTTTGTCTTCTTTGTTCTTAAAGGACCTCCTCCTGCAGCTCTAGGAATTGAACGTAGGGCTTCACCCATGCTAGCAATGATTTTCAACTGAACTGCCTTCTCAGCCCTCTTTTTACTTTGAGATGGGCTCAGTGAATGCTTTGGAACCTATTATAGCCCAGGCTAGCCTTGAATTTTCAGTCCTTCTCCCAAGTGGCTGGGATTTATAGGCTTATGCTACTGGGTCTTTTTTAGAACAGTGTCTCATCTAGTCCAGCTTGGCCTTGAAGTTGCTATTTAACAGAGTTCATTTAGCCTGTTCTTTTGATTTTCTGCCTCCTTTCCTCATGTGCTGGGATGACAGGTTTGATTTCATATATGTGTGCATTGCCACTGTGTACTTGTAGAGGTTAAAGGACAACTCTGGGAGTCAGTTCTCTAGAGTTACCTTATAGGACTGAGGGATTTAATCAGAGTTGTCTGGTCTGTTTGCATGTGCCTCTGTCTAATGAGCCATCTTGCTGGTCCCTCAACTAGAAATTCTTAATATTGTAAAATGGCTTGTTTTTGAGATAATCTTACTATGTAACTTAGGCTTCTAGTGCTGGAATTGCAGGCCTGACTGTCACATCCAACTAATTTAAATTAAATTTTTGTATTATCAACATTTCCCTTTGGAATTAAGAGCTTTTAGCTTCTAATGTAAAGATGCTCCATATCATTTTCTGTCTTACTGCTTGCATCTAGGTAACAATTTATAGGATTTATTTTCCCTTTTAAAGAACTTATAAAAATTATGTGTAGGTGTGCATAATCAGCTCCCAAATAGAGACAGCACATGAAAAGCCCCGAATATCCCTGTTATTTACACTGGGATACTCACCAAGCTATGCAATTAGGATTTGTGTGCTTTCTGAAAGTACTATGTATAGCTGTCCTTTGGTGTGTGCTGGGATTATTTCTACCCATACCCACCATGTTCCAGTTCTTCATATACAGCAGAGTAGTATTTGTGTATAACCTGTATACATACACCCTCAGTGTACTTTAAATCAACTGTAGGTTCCTTATACTTAGTAGAGTGTAAATACTATGAAATAGTTGTTAGTATACTGTGTTGTTTCAGGAATGATGTTCTGTACATGTTCAATACAATTTCTTCATGGTACCAGATATTAAACTTAAGGCCTTATATGTGCTAGGCAGGTGTTTTAATTAAGCCTCCTCTCCAGCCTTCTTTTTTAGCTTTTATTTTGAAGCAAGTTTTCATTTAAGTTGCCCAGGCTGGCCATGAACTGAATTTGTGGCCCAGGCAGGATTTGAACTTGTGATCCTTCTGCTTCAGTCTTCCAAGGAGCTGGAATTATAGCTATTTAAAGCTGGTTAAACCCCACTCTCTTTTTTTTTTCTGAGTATTTCATCCATAGTTGATTTAACCTGCAGATGCTGAACTTACAGTGGCCACATATACACCAGGATAAATTGATGAACACAGTAATGTGAATAAATCCTCTTTTTTTTCAGTAATTCCGTTGTTTGTGTAGCCCTGGCTGTCTGGGAACTCACTCTCTAGACCAGGCTGGTGGTGAACTCATAGAGAACTGCCTGCTTCAGCCTTCTAAGGGCAGAATTAATAAAAGGCAATTGACACCACCTGGCTTGTAATGGTCTTTTTGTGAATATTTGTTTTGTTTTAAAAGAAGGTCTCATGCAGCTCAGGCTGGCCTCTGTCTCCTGATCTTCTTGCCTTTGGAGTGTTGAGATTATACACAAGTCTACCACCGCTGAATAGTTTATTTTACTTTACACAGTGCCTCAGACTTTGTCCATATTATTTCACTTTTGAATTCTGTACTTTGTTCATTTATTATGTCTTTGTAATCAGCCTGATGGTGGGAGTGCACACCTTTAATCCCAGCTCTCAGAAAGCAGAGACAGGGGATCACTGTGAATTTGAGGCTAGCCTGGTCTACAGATCCAGTTCTAGGACAGCCAGAGCTACACACAGATAACAGATAAGAGAAACTCTGTCTTGAAAAATTAAAATTAAAAAGAGAGAGAATTGGCTTGATTATGAGGTTAAAAAGTTGATAGCTACTGTTCATTATTCAGCTCAACCATATTGAATATCAAGATGTTTGTCAGAATAGCTTTATGTCAGAATTCTATGTGAAGCCTGATTTCATTGTGAATTTCTCCTTTATTAGTAGGCACCAATCAGCAATGCAAGCTTGTGTCCACAGCCTCTCAACCCTGTTCAGTAGTTTTTCCCCTGGGCGTATCCGGCCTTGGTACTGTCCTCAATGCCTACCTCTTTCTCTACACAATCCTGCTGTGCACCAGGGTCATTGCTTCCTTTTTGGTGATTTCCTCTTGAATCTCTGACCTGGAGAAAAGTGGCTTTTCGGTGCTATTCTAAGACCACTCTTTTAGCCCCCTCTGCAGTTTATGGTAAATTTGGGCTTTTGTTCTTTTTAAATTTTTTTCCTTTCATGAGAAATGGTCTCACAATGTAGTCTCCTCTGGCCTCAAATTGGGATCTTCCTGCCTCAGCCCTCTGAGTGTTAGGATTCATGGGCATGTACCGCAACCCTGGCTACAGTAGGATTTTTGAGTGAGTGTGGAAACAAAGGAGAGAGTTGAAATGATTGAGGCTTATTGGAGGGCTATCCATCATTAGAATGGAGGGGGTCATGAAGGTTGTAGGTGGAAGGTATGTGACAGTTTAAAAAGTCAGTTGGAGAGAAAGGTTTGCAAAACCAGCTACAGTTGTGAGCTGTGGTTGATGTCTACAGGCCCAGTGCTCAGGAGCCTGAGGCAAGGGGCTCATGCTGCAGATTTAGACCAGCCTAGTCTGCAGGGTTTCATATAAACACTCTCTCTTCCCCACATTTACATCTTATTCTCTGTGTGTGTATGCTTGTGTTCTAAAAATATGGAAAACAAAAAGACTACCTTAAAAAAAAAATACCCAGAACAGGTCTTTTTCTTTTTTTTTCTTTTTTTGGTTTTTCAAGACAGGGTTTCTCTTTGTACCCTGGCTGTCCTGGAACTTACTCTGTAGATCAGGCTGGCCTCAGAGAGATTCAGAGATTCACCTTCCTCTGCTTCCCAGGTGCTGGGATTAAAGTCATGTGACATCACCTCCTGACTTGGTTATCTTTCTTAACATTGGAATGGAATTAACTTCTGGTTATTTTTCTGGTTATGTCTGCATTAAAAATGATGGACTGATTGTAAAACATAGTTGATTACACCCTAAAGTTTGTTTTTCTCATCTGGGTTGTTGCTAAGTGAAAAAATCAAGGCCCTATGGCACTGTAAAGGAGAGGTAGGAGAATGACAAGAGTTCAGGGTCAGTCCAAGAGTGGAGCAAGGGTCAAGAAAAAAAGGAGGAAAGCCATCGCTTAGATAATACAAAGAGGAGGTGTTGAGTAAGACAAAGGCTTTAGATCTTAAATGAAGGCATTGCTATTCAATTTACAATATTCTATCCAGCAAGCAATAGTATTAAAACAAGGGCTGGATTTAGTCCTCTGGCTTGGTTTCTTTTCCTGTTTCTGTGACAAAATAACCTGACAAAAATCGACTTAAAGGGAGGAAGGGTTTCTTTTAGTTTTTAGTCTGCAATGGCTTGAAGAAGCTGGCCCTGTATTATCTTCAGTCAGAGAGCAAAAATGCCTGTGCTCAGCTTATTCCTCCCATTTTATATAGCTCAGGGACTGATCCAGTCTACAATTAAGATGGATGTCTCACACCAGTCAACATAATCACAGGCATGCCCAGAGGCTCATCTTCCAGGTGACTCTAAATCCTGTGATGTTGGTCATACCTTGGTACCTTAAGAAACCAGAAAATAGGGCTAGTGAGGTGGAATGCTCAGTGGGTGAAGGTTCTTGTTGACCTAAGTTCAATTCCTGGGACTGACCCACATGGTCAAAATAAAAAACTGACTCCTGCACATTTGGGTTTTTTCGAGATAGGGTTTCTCTGTAGCTTTGGATCCTGTCCTGAAACTCAGAGATCTGCCTGCCTCTGTCTCCCGAGTGCTGGGATTAAAGGTGTGTGCCACCAGTGCCACCAAGTTTGGTGGTCTTAACTTGGATGAGAAGCTAGACATAAAACTTGGATAGAGTAGGAGAGGAGGAAGAAATTTTGTAGGTAAATTACAAGGGGTGGGGTGGATAAAGAGAACTTGACAGGCCTCTTGTTAGTCTGGTGAGCAGTGATCTGCACTTATGTGTGAGAGAGAGCTACTCATCCCTTGGGAAGTCCCAGGCAGACTAATCCAAGACCTCACACTGTGCTGGACATAGCCTGTTCCTACTAACTAGAGTATTTGCAGGCCATCAAAGGCTATAGCCCTGGGGATGAGGCTAAATTTCCTCTAATTAAAGGCTCTGTTGCACCCACCCTCTCAGTGCAGAAGCAATTTTGGAGGCTGATCCCAAGAAATTTAACACCATGTCAAAACAAAAACCTAGCACTCAAAAGAGAAAACTGTGTTTTAGCATTCAAAACTTACCAAGCATGGAAAGAGTCAGGAAAATGTGCCTTAAAATCAGGAGGAAAACCAGTGTCAGATAGGACACATTGGGATTAAGAAAGACATTGAAACAAATAAATCTTTTTTTTGTTTGAGAGGGTAAAAGAAGGCAAAAGAAATGGTAACATAATGGAGATAAAAATATACATTCTATCCAAATAAAACATTTAGAGGTGAAAAAGAAGGCAAGGCACCTATAACTCCAAACTTTGAGATGTAATAATTTAAGCAGAAATAAAATGTAGAAAAGTGGCAATATTAGTAAGTCATCAGTCACTGGACCAGGGAAACAGTTTAAAAAAAAAAACGAAAAACAAACAAACAAAAAACTCTTTTATGAGTGGGGTTTTCCTTTGCAGGTCTGGTCCTACTGCCTGTCAGCCCCAAATAACACACAGAGACACTATATTTGATATAATGCTGTAGGCCAGTTACTAGTTTCTTATTGGCTAGCTCTGTCTTAAATAGTAACCCATTTCTATTATTCTACGTATTTCCAGGTGGTCTTATCTTACTGGAGAGGGGCTGGCGGTCTCTCTCCATCCTCCATCTTGGATCTCCTCCCTACTACTTCCCCTCTTCTCCTAGTCTCCTAGTCCCGCCTATCTTGCTTTCCTATTGGCCAAAAGTGCTTTATTCATTAACCAATAAGAGAAACATATTTACAGAATGACATCTCCCATCACAACCCAACAGTCTAACATGCACTTGGAGCCCCAGAAAGAACGAGAGAGGAAGATGTAAAGCATTTGTACGTGATGCCAAGTAAATTACAAATGCACAGATTCCAAGAAGCTCAATAACAAGAAGACTACACCAAGATGAAGCTAGCAAGTACTCCACCAGTGAGCATCCATTTCATTAGGTTTTTTATCTGCTCTTTACTGATTATAAATTTCACAATACATGCTTTTTTGCTTTTCTTTTTTGATTTTTTTTTCTTCCCCAAGACACAGTTTCTCTGTATAGCCCTGGCTGTCCTGGAACTTGTCCTGTAGAACAGGCTGGCCTTAACTCAAAGAGATCTGCCTGCCTCTGTCTTCTAAGTGCTGAAATTATAGGTGTGTGCCACCACCACCCAAGTGACAAGACTTGCTTTTTATGTGTGTTTTTTTTTGAAAGATATGATTTCAACTTTGTGTTGTCTAAACTAGCTTTGAATTTGTTGGTTCAAGCCCTAGTCCTGCCTCAGCCTCCCAAATGCCTAGAACTACAGATACACACCATTGAGCACAGGTTGAAAATTCATCTCTCTGAAATCTTTTTTCAAATTCCTCAGTGTCTCATTTCATGGTGATCTACAGATAGGAAAATGTCCCAAAACCATTCATTTTTATTTTGGGGGATTTATGTAATTTTTATTTTTCTATAATTGTTTTTTCTATGTGAATATATGTGAATCCCTGGTGCCTGTAGAGACCAGAAGAGGGTGTCAGAATCCCTGAAGCTGGAGTTATAGGCAGTTGTAAGCCACCTGATGGGTACTGGGAATCAAACTTGGATTCCTTTCAAGAACAGTTGTACTTCTAAGCACATCTCTCCAGCCCTCATAGCTGTTATGAGTAGTTTCCCTCCTGCCAGTCTTGTCCCTCTCCCGTGTCAGCCCCAAATAACACACAGAGACACTGTATTTGATAGAATGCTGTTGGTCTGTTACTAGTTTCTTATTGGCTAGATCAGTCTTAAATATTAACCCATTTCTATTAATCTAAATATTTCTACGTGGTCTCATCTTACCAGAGAGAGGGCCCGGACCTCTGTTCTCTCCAGTCTCTACATCTTGACTCCTCCCTACTACTTCCTCTCTCCTCCTTGTCTCCTAGTCCCACCTATCTTGCTTTCCCATTGGCCAATAGTGCTTTATTCATTAACCAATAAAAGAAACATATTTACAGAATGACATCTCCCATCACATAGTCTGCAACTTTCTGTTGAAGAGCTGGAAGGAAATTTTATGCAGAATGGAAATTTAGGATTTTGTTTTGGAGTAATAGGGGCTTTTCATTCATTAGTAAAAATAAAATAGAAGTGGATTGGGTGTCACACACTTGTAATCCCAACCCTAGAGAGGCTGAAGCAGGAGGACTGCTGTGAGAGCTTAAGGGCAACTTGCACTACATTTTGATGAACCTACATATATGCTAGCAAGATTCTGCCTCGATTTCTTAATCCCAAGAGTAAGAGAACAAAGAAGTGCTTAATCTAAAGTAGACGACTCGATACCAAGTACATTCTCATTCCTATTCGCAGCCCTCAATACCTCCAGCAGTGCTTAGTAGACTTCCTATGTAGGTGTGAGTGTATTCAACTGGTGTGTTTACTCACAGTGAGTGGATGCTTTGAAGGAGAGTGGGAGTAACAGAGAAGTGCTCCACCCTAAGCCTCAGTCTAGGAATAACTTTCAGGGGTCTCACAACTCCCTACATTTAACATTGATCTTTTAAACCAGGTTTTGATTTCCTTCCTCATACCTGAATGGCAATACTTCTGATATCCTTTCCCTGGTAGCTTGCTTGAAAGAACCTGCCTTCTCTCCCCCTAACCCTCAATAGACCTTCTGACATTTAGTTACTTGCAAATACCACTGAACAAACACTTCTATTGTTTATCTCATCCTCAAAGAAAAAGATCTCATGTTCTTTTTCTGATTCCCTCCCTCTTTTCTTTTAGACAAGGTTTCTCTGTGTAGACTTGGCTGTTCTGGAACTCATTCTGTAGACCACAGTTAGCCTCAAACTGGGAGATCTGCTTGCTTCTGCTTCCCAAGTGTTGGGGTTAAGGCTTGCACCACCAGAACTGGAGAGATGGCCCAGCAGTTTAAGAGATGGCTCAGCAGTTGAGAGCACTGGCTACTCTTCCAGAGGACATGGGTTCAATTCCTAGCACCTACATGGCACCTCACAACAATCTATAACTCCAATTCCAGGGGATCTGACACCCTCATACCAATGCACATAAAATAAAGTCAATTCAAAACAAAACAAAACAACAACAAAAGGCTTGCTCCACCTCCACCAGGCTAGAAGCTCTCATACTTTGACTGCTGTTAGCTGGGCTAACCATCTTCAGATCTTTGAGCTGGCTGTTTAATTGTTGCTTGAATTAAAATGTACTTAAACTTTGAGGAGTCTAAGCTTAAGAGAACATTCTGGTATCTCCAAAGACAGTTTGTTATTTGTTAGTCTAACATAGTTAGCTTTTATATAAAGGAAGGTTGGGAGGGTGGTTCAGTTTGTAAAGTGGTTGCTCAGAAATGTCTGGGTAAGCTCTGGGTCCAGTGAGTGAAAGATCCTGTCTCAAGAAACTAAAGGTAGAGAAACCATTGAGGAAGCCAACCCACATCAACTTGGGCCTCCACATGCTCCTAGCACATACACATAAAGGTTTCAGTCATTTCAGAGAATTTCCTACCAGTCTCTTTTCCTTTAACAATCTCTATGGACACAATGCTAGACACAATGGGAAACACCATGTCCTGGTTCTGGCTTTTATTACTTAATTGTGGAAATGGGGAAGCCATGTGTGAAATCTGTTAATTTTTTGGTTTATGAAAGCCAAAGTATTCTACATGTAAATATTGACATGGTTAAAAAGTATGCTCTTGTACGCTTCATATTTCTAGTTTTTAAATATTAAAAATTTAAATTAGTTGAAGTGTTAACAGAATCTCAAACATCAGAGACTTATTCAGAATTTCATCCATATTTAATCTGCTGACCAAGCTAAAGATGAATGTAATTTCCTAAGGCTAGCCCATTGTTTCCCAGACTATGGTGAAGAGTTTGTAAAAATTTCAGTCCAGGGGTGGGAGAGATGGCTCAGCAGTTAGAAGCAGAGGACCCAAATCTAGGTCCCAGCACTTACTGAGGTTCATAGCCATCTAACTAGTTCTAGGAGATCAAGTGCCCTCTTCTGATCCTCTCTGGCACCAGGCACATATATGGTGCACAGACATACATGCAGGCAAAACACTCAAAAACACAAAATGAATTAAAAGTGTTAATTTCCAGTCCAGAGGTTGGTGGGGTTGGGGTTGGGGTGGGGTTGGCTCAAGTGGTGTAGTGTTTGCAGGCAAGCGTGAATACTTGAGTTCAATCCCCAATACCCACATAAAAAGGCTGCTGTGGTGCTGAGTTTCTCTCATCTCAATGCCAGGAAGGCAACATACTTAGTGTCAGGTTCCAGTGAGAGACTGCAAAAGCAAGGCAGACACCTTCTGAAGAGCAAAACCTGAGGTTGACCTCCGACCCACACTCACACAAGCATGTGTATGTGTACCCCTCAACGTGAATGCGCATACCCACACACAAATACTAATTTCCAACCCATTGTGGACTAATAGTTTGTAAAATGTGTCACTAAAACAGTAAAATCAGACATGCAAAATATAAGCTCAAGTGTCAACTGACAATCAGTTCAATACTTAACAAATAGAACAGGATAAAGAATTATAAAAACTGGACATAAAGTCAGACACATGTTGTTTTGCAGATGTAATAATAAAAAAATCTATAGGAGAGCAGTACTTTGAACTAACAAATACTATTTCATCAACAAGAGGTTTTTTTCTTTTCTTCTTCTTTTTTTTTTTTTACATATTTTATAATCCCCAAAAGTACAAAACTACTGTTACCATGTTCTGTTTATAGACTTAAAAGAAAAAACCTTGAACAGTTGATCCTATTCAGAGTATTCATTCTGAATTTTATGCAAAATGAAATAATATATAGCCTCCAGTGTGTCATTGCCTTTGAACAATAGTCAATTCATAGATTTTGTGTTATGAGTAATGAAAATAACTTTACATGAAAGGATTAGATTTAGTTCTGTTACGTTTTCTTTAAGTAGGTCTCATTTACTTAGAAAGTCAAGTCTGACTTTTCTGTTAAGCTTATAACATAATTATTCACCCCCTAAGTTCCTGACTTTTGTTTTCACTATTTAGAAATGTCTTTTTCTTACATTTTTATTTTCTATGGGGGTAGGGGTGCCCTGTGCCATATATTCATGTGGAGATCAGAAGACAACTTTGTGGAGTAAGTTCTCTTCCACCATGTGTGTCCTGGGAATCAAACTCAAGTCATCTGGATGTGTGGCAGTTACCTTTACTTGTATTATTTAAGATTCCCTAGAGGACTGTTGGATTAAATGGGATGAGTATATATTACATATGCACATATGTATGTATTAAAGAATTTAAGTCAACTTGCATTAAAACAGCAATTGTTGAATCATACCCCAGAGGCTGAGAACCTGTTAGTTGCTCAGGTTTTTATTTTGTTTTGTTGAGACCAGGTCTCTACACAGCCCTGCCTGTCCTGGAACTCATTGTTCTATACTGACCTCCAGCTCACAGAGATCCATCTGCCTCTGCCTCCTCTTGTGTTTGAGCTGGCCTTAAGGGCATGGACCACCATACCAGGCTTGTTCATTTTTGAGGCTGAGAGAGTGACTCAGCACCCAGAGCAGTCCCACAGTAGCTGTCTCACTAGTTCAGGCTAACAACCCAGTGGCTGCTTTAGTCCACAAGGCTGGGTGCCTGAGGAAATACAGTTTGGTGTGGGAAATCTGAAAGGTTCCTGGAGAGCCACTGGCCCTTTGTCCACGAGGGAAGCCTGGAAACACCATAGTGAGTCCCTGTCTCAAAAACCAAACAAAAAGTACATAGTGAGGTCTTATACCCCCAATTTATTTTATCTCCTATATCTTTTACATCAAGAATTTCAGTAGTGTTGGGAGATAACTCAGTGAACAAAGGGCTTGCTGTGCAAGTGTGAGGAACTGACTTCCCATCCTCAGGACCCATACAAAATGTTAGATCCCTGAGGCTCAGCACATTCTAGACTCAGTGAGAGACCTTGCCTCAAACGAAGCAAGGAATCAGCACAGCAACAGGGCACATCAGCTCCTTTGCTAGAGAAGGCCAGGTGAGCAGTTGCCTTTAGCCAAACCCTTTTGGTCTGCACTGTTATCCAGACAGTTCTCAGGAGAGGCATCCTACTTAGGTCATTATGATTTCTGGCAAGTTGACATTGAAACCAGCCATAATACTTGCTAAGCCACCTTGAAGGTTCTTTGTTTTCACTCTTTAAACTTGCCTGCTACTGATAAGAGAGTATTACAATCTTACCAGACAGTGGTGGTGGCCTTCTATCCCAGCACTAGGGAGGCAGACAGAGGTAGTTGGGTCTGTGAATTTGAGGCCAGCCTCATCTACAGAGTGAGTCCAGGACAGACAAGGCTAGTATTAGATAAAGAATGCTAGGAGTGGAGCTCAGAAATAGAACACCCTGAGTTCTGTACTTAGCTCTTATATTTAAAAAAAAAAAAAAAAAAAAAAAAAAGCGAGGTGGGGGTGGGGATTGGAGATGGCTAAGTGGTTAAGAGCACTAAATTCTCTTCCAGAGGACATGAGTTTGATTTCTAGTACCAGGGAATATAATGCCCTCTTCTGGCTTCCACAGACACTGCATGCGTGTTGTACACAAACCTAAATACTAATAGCCAGGCCTTTAATCCCAGCCTTTGGGAGGCAGAGGCAGTAACCCCATGGTAGCTTACAACCATCTGTAGTGAGATCTGGTGCAGAACACTGTATACAAAATTAATAAATCTTAAATTATAAATTAAGCTGGGCATTAACAGCATGTGCCTGAAATTTCACCACTCAAGAAGTTGAGGCAAGAAGGATTGCCATTAGTTTGAAGCCAACAAGTACCAAGCCTGTCAAGGCTATATAGCAAGACCCTGCCTTTAAAAAGAAAAGAAAAGAAAAGAAAAGAAAGATCTATATACATGCTAAAAAAAAAAAAAAAAAAAAAAAAACATAAATCTGCTGGATGTGGTGATGTACCACTTGGATCCCAGCACTCTGGAGTCAGGTAGGTTGAGCTCTGAGTTTGAAGCCATTTTAGTCTATGTAAATGTTTGTGGCCAGCAAGGACTACATAGTGAGTCCCTGTCTCAAAAACCAAACAAAAAGTACATAGTGAGGTCTTATACCCCCAATTTATTTTATCTCCTATATCTTTTACATCAAGAATTTCAGTAGGGTTGGGAAGATAACTCAGTGAACAAAGGGCTTGCTGTGCAAGTGTGAGGAACTGACTTCCCATCCTCAGGACCCATACAAAATGTTAGATCCCTGAGGCTCAGCACATTCTAGACTCAGTGAGAGACCTTGCCTCAAAAGATAAAATGGCGGGACATGGTGGTTTACACCTATAATTCCAGGAATCCGCCTCTAAGCCTTCTAGAAGAAACTAGTGTTGGTTTCTCTCCCTCTAGCACTATAAATTTGCCTTTTATGAAGATAGTAAAAACATAAAATCAAACCATATATACTTTATACTCATTTTAGACCTTGTTCTCTGCCTCCGTTTCTGGAGTGTTGGGTTTATAGGCTTGCTTCACCATGCCTAGCTGGCTGGCTACTTGAAAAGGAAATGTTAAGGCTAGGTGAGGTACCATGCCAGTAGTCCTAGTATTTGAATGGCTAAGGCAGGAGATTACCACTAGTTAAAAGCTATCCTGAGTGAGTTGATGCTAGGCTGGGAGACATAGCAAGACCCTGTCTTTTTAAAAATGAAAGTGCAAAGCCTTCCATCTCCATTAATTATTAATCTCCTTTAAAGTGTAACATAAGGATATATAGCTGTAGGTGTTTTGGCAACATCCCTTTAACAAATGAAGTATTCATAAGAATGTTCCCTTTAGTAGTTATTAAGACATAATACCAACATTAGATTCCAAGGAAGCAGCTGTATGTAAAAGACAGTACAGCCAGTAGTGGTGGTGTGTGCCTTTAATTTCTGCAGAGGAAGGTAAACCTCTTGAGTTTGAGGGCAACAACCTGATCTACAGAAAGTTCCAAGACAGCCAGGGCTACACAGAGAAACTGTCTCGAAAAAAACAAACAAGACAGTGTTGTTCAAAGACAGCTTTCTGGTGGTTTTGGCTGATTCAAGAGCCAAGAATGGTGGCTCATACCTTGTAATCATGCTTGGGAGGCTGAGGCAGGAAGATTGTCACATGTAAGGCCAGTTTGAGCTACATAGTTCTAGGCCAGGATAGGCTACAGAATGTGAGACCTCATATCAAAACTTTAAAGAAAAAAGGGTTAAAGTCTATGTAAATGAGCCGGTTGGAATGACCTCATATTGTTCCTCAGCCAGATTCTGTGTGTATGTGTACCTAGTCATGTGGAGGCAGGAGGTTAATGTTGGATGACTTCCTTAATTTCCCTTTCCTTATCATTATTATTTTTTAGTTATTTGTGTGTGTCTGTGTATATACACCACAGAATTATTTAGAGGCCAGAAGACAACATGCAGTAGTAACCAGTTCTCTCCATCCACCATGTATTTGGGTCCTGAAGCTTGAACTCAGGTTGTCGGGCTTGGCAGCAAGGGCCTTTAACCACTGAGCCACCTGGATAGTCCCACCTTCTTTTTGAGACAGTATCACTGGTTGGGGCATCCTGATTTGGCTTGGCTGGCCAGCAAGTCCCAGGTATTCTGTGCCCACCTCTTGGCTGGAATGACAGATGCCACCACACCTAGCGTTTTACATAAGTTCTGGGGCTTGAACTTGGATCTCCTTGCTTATGTAGCAAACACTACCAAATCAGCCATCTTCTCATCCCTTCAGACAGGCTTTGATGAGCCATCCACAGCCTCCATTTAACTTTCAGGGGCAATTAAAGGGAAGGCCACCAAATCTGGAGTTAACTTGAGGAAACTTAGTGTGTTGGCTGAAATATGACATCTGAGAATAATCTGAAGGCAAAGGATTGGCAGCTGAAGCATGAACAGTTGTTTGTGTAAACAGAAGCCGAAGTCCTTAGCCACGTGTTCACCCTTGCCATTTCTGATGCCATTAATCTATCAGAGGTTGTTGATGTCATCAGTCTTCTGACTCTAAAATTCCACTCATATCCTGACTACCACTAAATTTATCTCTAGCTTGCACTGCAAGTACATACATCTAGTTGCTTATCTGTTACCTCTGCGTAGATGCATAAAGGCAATATGAACTTGTGTCCAAAGCTGAATTTCTGATTATATCCTTCCTAGCTCAGAAAATACAACTTCTCTTCCCAGCTACTCAAGTCAAAGTCCTCAGTGTTATGTCATTTCTTTGTGTCATACATTATGTTCCATCTGGGCCAAGCTCTGGGAGCTGTACCTTCCAAATAGCCTGGCTGGGGCTAGCATTTCTCAGCACCTGGCCAACATTGCAGCTAGAATGCCTTTTTATTTATGTATTTATTTATTTGTATTATAATTATTATTGGTTTTTTTGAGACAAGATTCTCTGTGTAACAGCCCTGGCTGTCCTGGGACTCCCTCTTGTAGAACAGGCTGATCTTGAACTCACAGAGATCTACCAGTCTCTCCCTCCCCAAGTGCTGGAATTAAAGGTGTTTGCTACTACTACCCGGCTTCCTAAATGTTTTTAAAATTGTTATTGTATACAGATGTGCATACATGATGTGGGCAGGGATGGTGGTGGGTAGCCATGGCACACATGGGAGTCAAAGTACAACATTGTGGAATCAGTTCTCTCCTTCCACTTGTGTGAGTTCTGGGGGTTGAACTCAATTACCCACAGCATGCAGTACAATGGATATGCAAGCTTGGAGTGGCCCAGCTTGATCAAATGGGAGATCTGTTTCTAGTTGATTATTTTCGTGGTAATTTTAACACAAGGTCTCTCTCATTTTGTCCTGGGCTGTCCTAGGACTCACTGTGTAGCTCAGGTTAGCCTCACACTCATGATAACCCTGCTTCAGCCTCCAGAGTGCTGGAATTGCAGACATGCACCCCAGCCTCAGCTCCTTTTCTTGAATGCAGTCTTAGCCCACTGCCAGCCCACTGAAGCAAAATCTGCATTTTGACAAGTCCTCACTAGGTGACTTCATTTTACCAAGTGCTGACCTGGAATGCCCCATCCCCATTCTTCTGTGTATCTGAGTAGGCTTGTCCAGTCCTGAAGGTAATGTACTTGGTAATTAAAAAAAAAAAAAAAAAAAAAATGTATGTATGTTTTTGGGAGTTTTATTTTATTTTATTTTTTTGGCCATAACTAGAATGGAAGTTCCATGAAGGACAGTGCTGTCTGTTGGGTGCTGTACCTCAGTGCCAATAAGTATTTGATGAAGAGAATACATGCATGGAATAGAACTTTCTTTGTGGTCTGAAATGTGTAAGTCTATGTAATAAAGATCTCTGTAGCTCTCAATTCTAAGATTGGGGTGGTTATTTTGACATCAGTGTGAAGGGGCTTTGTTCTTTTGCCTGGGCATGACTTCCTTTAAGCCAGCATGACTCTCCCATTCATTCTTATTTTCAGATGTTTGTCTTTACAGCAAAGTTGAGGTTATGTCCTAGTGTACCTTATACACTCTATAGTTATTTCCTTTTTGTATTTAGAAAGCACTGCCATTCTGAGTTAAAGCTGAAATCTCTTAAGGTTTTTTCCAGTTATTGTTGATCTGTTTGTATTATTTTTTTTTCTTTTTTTTTTTTTTATATATTTTTTACTTATTTTACATATCAATCCCAGGTCCCTCTCCCTCCCTCCCTTCTTCCCTTCCGGATCTGTTTTTATTATTAAATCATATTTTAGTAATAGGTTTCTTAAAAGTAAGGACTCCAGGGTGGGTAATAGAGGTGGGAAAGATGTTAAAGGGGTGGACAGAATGAATTTTTATACATGGATAAAGTTGACAAAGAACAAACAAACTCAAAAGTTATTTTAAAAGATTCTGAAAATGAAGTCACATGGAAATTTTAAAGTCAAACTTTAAATAAAAGAGTGGAATGTGAAGTATCAGTTTTCTTTCTTACTTGGGAAGCAGGATTCTAGAAGAGACCTCTGGTTTCTGGTATTGCTATGCATTCAAAGACCTGTTCCCAGGGTATCTGCTCCTCAAGCAACTTACTCCCATTTTGAGTACAGCTATGGAATGGCTGCATCAGTAGTTTTCACTAGGGGTGCTTAGCAGAGGCTGATGGTTTTGGTTGGTGGCCACAGCTGAGAGTGGAAAATGGGATGGGTGGAAGCCAGAGACCTTGCTATAAACCTTGTAATGCAAGAACAGCCCTCACCTCAAAGAATTTCCTGCTGGGAAAGGTCTGAGAGGGTGACTTGAATTGAGAGAGGCTTTCTCTTGAGTACCATCAGTAAAGAAACCTTTGCCTACCCCAGGAAAAGACAAAGTGGCCCTGGAGAGTCTTTAGATGGAGATACAGAGCTTTTAGGGATGTTTGTATTAAACCATCAGATACAATATAGGAATTTAATGATTGACCTTCCCCTGTGCGTAAACCACTCTTGGGACAAAAGATGTTTAAGCATTTTGTCAACATAGTTGATTTTGGAATTAGATAACATTCTCAAATAATTTTACATTTTAAAAATTAGGGAATCTCAAATATAGGGTTACTGGTTTTCCTTATTTTACAGATGGGGTCGAGGATTTGGTCTTTTGGGTTCCATTTTTGGAAAAGATGGTGTATTAAACCAGCCAAACAGTGTCTTTGGACTTATATTTTATATACTACAGTTATTACTTGGTAAGTATTTATACAGAGATACAGAAATAAGCTTGTTATACCATTCAGTGCTTGTGTCTCCACCCTAAAGTGTATCTGCATAGTAAAAAGCACGTGTGATAGTAGAGACCCACTAGGATGCTGCATATTTCTGTATTGTGAAAATGTGATTCCTTGCTTTTTTTTGATGTGTTGACCTTGGTATCAGTGGACATTTAGTCGTGGCTAGCAGTGTGTCATAATATCCAGAAATATAGCCCCATTCATGGAAATTATTACTCCAGTCTTCCTTGTAAGTTTGCTTTTAAAAACTATTGTAGACTCTAGCTATTTTTAAATACCACATATTAAATAAACAGTAGCAGTAACCTGCCTTAATTCAATTGCATTTATGTTTCTACTGTTTCCCTTTCTTGTGGGTCTTCTGTTTGTCCCCTGTGGTGCTGGGATCAAACCCGGAGCTGTATAACTGAGCTATATCCCCAGCCCTGCCTTTTGCTTTTTAAAAAAGTCTTGTGGTCCCTTATTTTCAATATCATTGTCCTAAGTATCTGTGGACATTTCAGTTTCACATTTTTCCTAAATAATGCCACAGGAATCCATTTTCGTTAAAGCACTGCCCTCTTAAGTTATTTCCCAGAAATAAATTTCCAGGTATGAGGTTAATGAGTTAAAAAAAAAAAAGGCTTTTTTAAAAATGGATTTTAATAGTTATTGTCAAATTGTCCCCATTGTCTGGTCTCCATCTAATCTTTATTTGAAAAGTTTGTTGTTGTTGTTTTTTGTTGTTGTTTGTCAGATTTATCAAGTATCAAAAGCCATTTTGCTTTATTTTAATGTCCTTTTGCTGCCCACTAAGCTTATTGATAATCTTTTCACCCTTTGAAATGTTGGTTTTGTGGTTATGCCTTGGGACTCGTACTTCCATTTGTGCTTTGCAGTTCAACTGTTAATATTTTATTCCATTGTTTGTCGGCTCTTCTGCACAGTGATTGGTTAAGTGTGAAGTTGGCTTGCTACATATGATTCACAATTAGAATATGATTTTTTTTCTAAAAAGTTTTATCAAGTTTGCCTAATTCCGAATGTACATATTTATCCTGCAGAAACAGGAAGGTGTAGACATAATGGTAGTGCACTTTAAATAGCAAAGCTGCCACTGGGGCTCAGCAGAAAGTAATGGCTGAACTACAGAGGGTGTATCCATGTCAAAAAGTTCTGTAGCCATTAAAGCAGAAGTGAGTGTGGGAAGATTAAGATGCTGTCCAGAAAGACAAAGTGTGGTTTAAGGTTTAGGGCAATCATGTTTGTATGTGCGTGTAAACGCACTGTGAGGGAACCAGGCAGTGGTGTCAGTGCACATCTTTGATCCCAGCACTCAGGAGGCAGAGGCAGGTGGATCTCTATGAATATGAGACCAGCCTGGTCTACAAGAGCAAGTTCCAGGACAGCCTGCAAAGCAGTTCAGAGAAACCCTATCTCAAAACAAACAAACAAACAAACAAAAAAGCATTGTGAGGGATTCTGTGATTGGAGCAGAGAAGTTTCATCTCAAATTTCTTTTCTGTGGGATTTCTAAAGTACAAACCCCAACTCAAGAGCAGCTCCTTCTTCCTTAGTAAGAAGTGCTTAGGAAAGAAAATATCCATAGTTAGTGGGATCAAGGTGAGACAGGCTTCCATTTCAAATATTAATGTGTGTAGTTTCATCATATGTATTATTCCCACTCACGTTTTCTGACTTTTTAGTTTCCACATGCTTTCTTAATGTCAGTTCTCTTGAGTCATCTGACACATTCAGAGCTTGTCACCTCACTCCTGTGTAGACTCTATGACTGTCATCATTTTAAAATCATTCTTTGCACATAGTTGAGATGTTGAAAGTACAAGATGCTGTGTGGTGAAAAGCACTCCCATCCAGTTCCGCTTCACCTCCTTTGCCCCCACCCTCACTCCATCTTAGGGTTCTGGTTTGTTTTTGCATATATATAAAAAAAAAAACACATGGTCTTCATTTTTTTCCTCTCAGAACATAAAAAGCAAATGCTGTGTTCCCTGCCCTACAGCTTACTTTCTTTTCTCCCCCTTTTATTTTTTTTCTTTTTGTTTGACCTGTCTTAATGATCTTTTTTATATCTTTATATGATACATTAAGTGCTTTTGTTTTATTTTTCATACCTATAAAATCTTCTATTGGTAGAGTTATGATACATTAAAATTGTTTTCCACCAATCACAAGTGCCTGCATATACCACAGTTAGTATAGTAGCACTTTCAGGGTACTCTGAGCACCTTATTGTATAGCTCAGATAGTCAAGCTTTAGCTGAGCTCACTTAATCCTCACTGAGGAGGTAGCTTGTGTACTGTCTGCTGTTGACATCTGAGCAGAGAAAAACACAAGTAAAAAATTGGCATATCATTTTATTTTCTGTTTGTTTGCTTGTGGTGCTGGGGATTGCACCCATAGCCTTGTGCATCTAGATGACAAGAGATTTACTACTGAGCTTCACCTCTAGCCTCCAGCATCTTTTCTCAAGATCTTTATCTATCCATCTATATATATATATATATATCTATGTACATACCTTAGACCAGGCTGGCAGTCATAGCCTTGGCTGTCCTTGGATTCACAGAAGACCTCCTGCCTTAGCCTCATGAGTGCTGGGATTATAGAGTAGATTACCATGCCTGGTTCTTGAATCATTTTAAAATTTTCTTTGATAATGTTAAGGTGTCAACACTAATGATGTAGGCTTAGATTTTTAGCATAGGTGATTTAGCCTAGGTGAGGGCAGTCCTATTTGAGTAAATTGAACTTAGTCTAGGCTTTGCTGGCATGCTACCCTTCGGATAGGCAGGGAGTTTAATAAGCTCTGCCTTTTCTGACTTTGAAAATAAGTGTTATAGTCTTAGTGTCTCTAGCATCAGGGAATTGCAGAATATGAAGGTAGTCAGGACTTCAGGCACACTTTTGTCTTGAGCCCTGGCTTCGAATACCTGACTACTTTTTCCCTCCTTGGGACAGGTTCTTCCTGCAGTCCAGGCAGGCCTCCAGTCTTTAGTCCTTCTGCCTCCATCCCAGAGTGCTGGATTATGGACATATGCCACCACACCTGGCTCAAAATGCCTTTTTTCTTGATCTGTTTTGATGCACATATGGCTTACTGGCCTTCTATAGTTGCCCTTATCCACCAGTTCGCCACCCGAAAGTGTTTCAACATTCTATGTTTTGCTTTTTCCTCTTCAGCACAGTGTTGCCAAGGGCATCACCAGGTCTGGCTTTTTGGTGAATTTGATCTAAACATAAAAAGGGACACTCTCCCCAGCTAGGGAGGATCTTACCCAATAGGTGTGGCCTGGAAGGAAAGCAGCAGCCCTCGTTCCTGTGCTCATTAGGAGACTGTCAGTGTCTTTGCTTAAAATGATTGCAAGCTTGCAGAGTTCATGTGCAGACTTTAGTGAAATAGTAACTGATCAGAAACCTGGCAGCTCTGAACCCATCCTTTCAGTAAAATTCAGCCTGCTTTGTGTTAAAGCAGACAGGCAGAGGTTGCACTCTGTTTCTAGAATCAGAAAGGTAAGGTCGATATTGATACACTATTGCTTTTAGCCACAGCCTGTCACTTGTCTGCTGAGAAACTTATGTCCAGCCCAACCCTGACCTAGCCGTGTCTCTCTTACAGGCATGACAGCCAGCGCAGTTGCAGCTCTTGTCCTCATGACCTCCTCCATCGTGTCCGTGGTGGGGTCTTTGTACTTGGCCTACATTCTGTACTTTGTGCTGAAGGAGTTTTGCATCATCTGCGTCACCACCTATGTGCTGAACTTTATTCTCCTCATCATCAATTACAAACGACTAGTTTACTTGAATGAGGCCTGGAAGCGACAGCTGCAGCCTAAGGAAGACTGACGGCTGGTGGACTCCCACCCAACTGTCTCAAACACTTCTTTCATTAAGTTTATTTTGCAAGTTTTTTTTTTTTTTAAATTCACAACAGACACTTTCCCTGAGAATCTTAAACTGATTTTTTAAAATACTGTAAATTAGAAGGGGCCCTAGCTATTTTCTGTGTCAATCTTCATTTTAAATCCGGATACAAAAAAGGATACACCGAGCCAATCAAAGACAAGCTTTAACTTTACCTTGAAGATGTTTCTGAGATAATAAAATGTAGCCCTAGCCCCCGGTCCTCAACCGTAAAGTGAGCAGCCATTGCTAGTAATTTTTCAATGTGCATAAATTCAATTTCAGGTATAACAAATGTGATCATGAACATGAAAATATTTTAGAATAGATATTGTATTAAATATTGCCATGTTTACAATATGTAATATGTTTTTAGCCGATGGATTTAAACCTTTAGATTCAATTAGAGTCCATTTGTGTGATATTTGTAAATAAAGGTAGAAACATTGGATCCACCCCTGCAGAACATACTGTACAGTTTAGTTGAAGTGTAGCAAGGAAGAATTGTCAGCTCATCGTGACTGCTAAGTAGTGGAGATAGTAGACACCATCAGAACATCTTGGGAAACGTTCTGACAGCCCTGGTGCGGGATTGACAGCAGAAACAGTGGGGTGCTTGATTCCCTTCCATCTCTCACTCTGAGAGGAAGAAGCTAAATCTGAACATCCAAGTCAAGTTTGACTGGTCATAAAACTGCATGGATCCTAACTGTTTAGGATGTTGTGTGACCAGACTTTAATTCTAAGGCTCTTGGGACACTGATGGTAGGAAATGGATGTAGTCTTTGGAGAAAAACTGAAACCACTATGGCATTTTCGGGCAAAGCCTCTTAACCAGTAGCTGACCTTTCAATACAGATGTGTTCCCTTGATACTGGTGCCTGTCAGCTCAACAGTATTAGGACTGGAATAAGCACAAGCCAAGTGCTCCGAGGTTGGTCCATAGTGTTTCCTTTCTCATTTCCTCTTGCACTAAGGATTGTCAGTAAGTGTTTCAGAATCACATATTGAATTTGTAAACTTAGGGCTGACTCGAGGACCAGTTTGCTGACTCAGAAGAAACACAACACATAGAAAGACCTGGAAGTGAAACATGGAAGCTTTATCCCACTCCAGTAGCCACACAGAAGCAGTGAGAAGAAACCCAGAGGTGATCTGAATAAACCCAATGACATGGTGACTGTGTTTCTCTGGTTAGCATCTTCCAGGAGATGTTAAAAGTGCCTTCTGTCTTAAATCTCAAACCAAATCACTCTGTGTGTTGAACTGGGGCAGAAGTATCCCTCCTTTCATTCCTTACCACGAAGCAGAGAACTTGCATTCTACCAGAAGGGGCTGTGCGGCCATTTTATTCCTTGAGTTGAGAAGTAGCGGCAGTGTTTTTGTTTATCATTTGGTTAATCGTTATGTTAAAAATAGGCAACTAGATGGCAAATTTTGAGAGCTTTTATTTGCCTTCTTTTGGAGGGAGGGAACAGGCTTTGCTTTGTGAAGAACTGTGTGGTCAGCAATCGTTGGGTGGTTTACAACCTTCAGTCACAACTGATGTACCATAGGATTTCTGGCCCAGGGCAGGTATAAAATATGAATTGTGATGCCCTTTTTCTTAAAAATCAGTTTCTTAAAAGACAGCTTAATTCTGATTTCATCAAAGGTTGTGTTTCCCCATGAATGTGAACATTTCCATGACTGTCTTACTACGTATGCATTGTTGTTGTCTTCTGAAGTAGTAGTTACAGAATGCACCGAATGGTATTTATGGAGAACCAAGTCCTCATGGGAGAATTGTACAGTGAGGTCATCTCATAGCCCTTCATCCGGGTCTCCCAAGGCAGCGGAAATGGCTAATAGCCAAGACTTCTGTTACTTACATATCAAGGCTGTGCTAAATAAGCCCCTTGGGTCCCAATTCCAAAGGATCTTTTGTATCTTTCATCACTCAGCAGAGTGTCCTTAAAGCTTGTCTTGACATTACAAGTGTCTTCAGCACTTATTTAAGAAAAGGGGAGAGTATTCATCCACCAGGCCCTTCATGGTTTCCCTTTGCTTTCCTAGTCTTGGGAGTACCACCACTATAGATTGTATGAATTTTTTGTTTGTTTATTACATTCCTGTGACCTAATAGAATGAATAACCCTTTCTCACTGAGAGTTAACAGGTGCTGTCTGAAATAACAGCGTTCGCCAATCAGTGTGTTCACACTTGCCTGTGGTCCTGTCACTTGGGAGGTAGAAGCAGGAGGATCAGGAGTTCAAGGTCACCCTTGACTACATAGCAAATTAGAGACCAGCCTTAGCTACAGGAGACCCTATCTTTAAAAGCAAAAGAAAAGAGAGAGAAAAAAAAAGGAAAAAAGCATTTGCTGAAATATATTCTCAGTAAGCTCTCTGTTGTGTTTTATTTGGTAGTTTTTGCCCTGAGAATTCAGGCTCCTCTCTGTACCTTCTATTAAACCTAGTGAAATGGGGGGGAAAAATACTGTGTTATAAAACTGCTAATATTGTTATGCTGTTTCAGACTGGATATTTAACCCTGAAGAAGCAGTGTCTGGCCAGGCATGGTGTCACAAACCTTCAATCCCAGCACTGGGGAGGCAGGGGCAGGTGGATCTCTGAGTTGGAGGCCAGCCTGGTCTAGATAGTGAATTCCAGGCCAACCAGGGTTATATGGTGAAACCCTGTCTCAAAAAGCCTACCCACAAAGTAATAACACACACTGACACATGACTGGCAATAAGTGTGGAAGGGCAGGCTAGGGGGAAAATGACTCCTGAGTGACTCTGTGAAGCCTTTTATTTCCCTTCATAGTGGTGACATGTGAAGAGTGTGGGAAGTTCTGACCAGGTATGCTCCAGGAACTGTGGCAGGCCTGTGCGATTTCATGGGCCTTTCCCACAGCTGGTTTCTGTCAGGGAGGGGAAAGTGGAATAACTCAGGTTTAACAAGCTGCACCAGCTGCATTCCAGGGATTACTTTTGCTTCATATGTGTAGCCTCTCCTTCAACTCTTCTGTTGTTCTTTTGTATTTTTTTTTTTTTTTTAAGAGACGCATGATCTCACTCTGTAGCCTAGGCTGTCCTAGAACTCAGTACATAGCCCAGGCTGGCTTAAAAGTTGGCATTCCTCCTGCCTTAGCCTCCCAAGTGCTAGAATGAATGGTTCAAATTCATTATACTTAAGAATGTGGAAAGACATTGACTTTTTTCATTTAAAGAGATAAAGCCCATTTGTCATTCTTGCAGAGGACCTGGGTTTGGCTCCTATCACCCACAAGCTAGCTTAACAACCATCTGTAACTCCAGTTCAGGGGATCCGATGCCCTCTTCTGGCTTCCAAGGGCACTGCATGCATATGGTGCATAGACATACATGCAGGCAAAACACCCATACACATATGAAAGTATTTCATTTGGTACAAGATATCCTTTGCCTGTGAGGTAAGATAGAGAACAATAAATGTTGTTTTTTGTTTGTTTTTATTTATCATTTTTTCAAAAGACTAAAGTGCAGCCAGGCATGGTTAGCACATACCTATAATCCCAGCACTTGGGAGGTGGATGCAGGAGGACCAGAAGTTCAAGGGCAACCTCGGTTATATGAAACCTTGTCTCAAAAGCAAAAATTAAAAACAGAAACTGCTCAGCAATTACTTCCTAAGCTATAGTTGGCACCACAGGTTGATTCTGATGAATACTGACAGGTGGTGGCTTTACCTTCAAAGTCAGAAAACTGTCGCTTCCAGGAACCTGCTTTGGGGTCTGGATTTCAGCCATCCCTGTGTTTTCCTCCAGCGTACATCAATGAACCTGCCCCTGTACACCTTTTAGCACTTTAGGCAGCATATATAAGAATCCTAATTTGTGAGAACAACCCTACAATCAAAGGGGCAGAGTAGGGTTCCAAGCAACTTGATCAAACAGCCCTACCCCCTCTGTAAACTAATTGGCCCAGAAGAGGTGAAATGTTATGAAGCTGTATTGAGCATGGCCTAAATGACCTGTGAAAATGTTCCATCTAAAATATTACTCATGCTTCGAAAGCTCCTGAGTAAGCATTCGTGTAAAAAGGAGCTCACTGGGAAGATTCCTTCTTTAATATAGATAGAAATATTCTTTATCAGAGATTTAGGATACCATTTTGCTAACTGGTAAATAAAAACAGATGTAAATATGTAAGAATGTTTATTTGTTGCACATAACTTTTTTGGTATAAAATAAATGTAGACGTTACCTGTGGACATTGTGCTGCCATTGTTCTTACTTCAGTGTGGAGTCTTCAAAATGAAGCTGGACGAAATGAAGTCTAGAGGCAGGAAGAACTTGCACATCCGTGGTACTATAACCCTGCCCCTACAGGTACTCATGTCAAGCCTTTCTCTTAAATCCCAGGTAACTTACAGATGACACAGACTTCTGGATTCCTGTGGGTTTATTACATATGTGATGATCAAGAATCCATGACAGGACTGGGTGCTGTGGTAGCTATGTCTTTAATCACAGCAGAGGCAGACCTAATTCTGTGAGTTTGAGGGCAGCCTGGTTCACATAAGGAGTTTCTAGGACCGCCAGAGTTACTTGGTGAGACCCTGTCTTAGAAAGAAAGAGAGAGAGAGGGGGGAGGGAGGGAGGGAGGGAGCGAGGGAGAAAGGAAGGAAGGCACAGAAAGAGAGAGAGAGAGAGAGAGAGAGAGAGAGAGAGAGAGAGAGAGCGAGAGCGCAGCAGGCTGGAGAAATGGCTCTGTAGTTAAGTGCACTTGATGCTGTTGCAGAGGACCTGGGTTCAGTTCCCATCACCCACATGGTGGCTCACAACCACCTGTATGTAAGTACAGCTCCAGGGTTAAAGAGAATCCATGAAAGGGCTGGGAAAGCATTTGTGTAGTGCCCACTAAGGTTCATTCTCACTGGAAGTAGAAAAAAAAGGCAATAAGCCAGATAGATACTGGTGGCACATGCCTGTCAGAAGTCTAAGCATCAAGGGTTTGGGGTCATCTTCAGCTACATACTGAGTTGGAGGCCAGCCTAGGTTGTGTAGGATGATGTCTCAAAAACAACTAAGAATGGCTCAGGAGTTAAGACCTGGTTGCTCTCAGAGAAGACAGAGGTTTGATTCTCACCCCATGTGCCAGCTCACAACCACCTGTAACTCCAGTCCCAGGGGAGTTGATGTTTTCAGGAACCAGGTGTGTAAGAACAGTAGGTACAGACATACATGGAGGCAAACACCCATACACATAGACAGGGGAAGCAAACTGACAATAGATGTTACATAGAATGTTTTAAGATGTCTTTCCATAGGTTTCTTCGAATTTTCCATTCCGACAATCCTCTAAACATTTATAAACAGATGAGTCCGTTTGCAGTCTAACTTAGCCGTCCTTCATTGTCTACATGTTTTACATTAAACTTTAGGACTTGGGTTGGGGATGTAGTCTTGTTGATAGCTTGCATGGTGGCTGTATAAGGCCCAGGGTGTAAACTGGGAGTGATAATGAGTACCTGTAATTCCTAGCACTTAAGAAGTGGAGGCAGGAGGACCAAAGCATTCAAGGTTGGACCAGTGACATGGCTCAGTGAATTATGGCACTTGCCATATCCTGACAGCCTGAGTTTTATCCCCAGGACCCACATGGTTTGAAAAAGAGCACCCATTACCACAGTTGTCCTCTGACATCCACACATGAACTGTTAGAACACACAATAAGGAGATTAATAATTTTAAAAGTTTAAGGTCATCCTATGCTAAATACTAACTTAAGAGACTAGCCCAGCCAGGTGTACTGGTGCACACCTTTAATCACAGCAGAGGCAGGCATATCTCTGAGTTCAAGGCCAGCCTGGTCTACATAGTGAGTTCCAGAATAGCTAGGACTACATACAGAGAACCTGTCTCAAAACAACAAAACGAGAGACTAGCCTGAAATACATGAGATCCTGCCTCAAAAACCAAAAGATCATTTTAGGACTCATGTGAACCATACCTTATCTCTAATCTGTTAAATATTTGCATGTCTGTTCCATTTAGCATACTGTTTGTCAATAAGAAACTACATCTAAATTTATATTAAACTAGAGGCTGGCTGGAAAGATGGCTCATTGGTTAAGAGCATTGCTATTCTTCCAAAGGACCGGTGTTCAATTCCCACCATCTACATGGAGTCTCACAACTACCTGTAACTCCAGTTCCAGGGGATCTGACATGTTCTGGCCTCCACCAGCACC
This sequence comes from Cricetiscus sungorus, assembly GCA_030556225.1. NCBI lineage: Eukaryota > Metazoa > Chordata > Mammalia > Rodentia > Cricetidae > Cricetiscus > Cricetiscus sungorus. Next base: position 19,896,129 of record JANBXA010000044.1, on the reverse strand, counting down.
AGGCCAGGCATGCACATGGTATCCACACACTCATACACAGAAAATAATAAATAAGATGCTGCACCCACGCGGCCAGAGTACCGAGCTGGCGGAGGGTGTCAGGATTGAAACATTTAACAGACCACCACGAGAAGTGAAGAGGAAGCTGCCACCTTTTATTACAGAGAGTAATGGACTTATATACCAAAGCCAGGGGATGGGCTAAGCATAGGAGGAAATCATGCACCACTCACACCTGGGGTCAAGGCACGGGCACTGCACACCGGAAAGTTATGAGAACAACCTTGTTTAATCAACCTTGAGAGCACGGGAGTTCAAGCTGGGTGGGGAGGAAGAGAGCTATAAGGGACAAGTTCTTAAATTTCCTAACAATAAGGTATGAATAAAATTTATATTAAGCTAAGACACAAAATGTGATTATTTTGAAAAGTTTAAGAGGTCCATGGTGACATGAAACACAGCTCTCCTAAAATTCCTTGAAATTGAAGTACTTTTAAATGATCTTGAGATAATAGGAGGAGGCTCTCTTCTTTCCATGGGTCTAGGGAAGGAAGACTGGAGGGATGTGTACAGAAGCATGCAGCTGACCCCGAGGAAGGAGTCCAGCCATCTCCAGCACTGCACATGGCTCCTTGTCTCCCACCTGACTGACAGCTTGGGAGCCCTCTTCAGGACACCTATCATCAAAAACCGATGCAGAAATGACCTCAAACACTCTCAGCACAGCATGTGCTGAGCTTAAAGCACAGACATCTGTAGCAAGTCGTCATTCCCATACAAGAAAAGGTTTATTGTCACTTCTAATGACCCCTTTGACCAGATCACAAAATCCAAAGTAAAAAAATCTCTGGAGCCAGGAACTGTTGAGAAAATGTCTTTCACTTCATCAGAGTTTGGGCCTGCAGTGAGGTAGTTCTAGCTTTAGAATGTAAATGGTCTGGTTCCCAAACACTGCGTCCTTGGCACTGAATGGTGTTGTCTGGTTTCGTTGGCAATCCTCCAGTATCTCTCTCGCAAAATAAATGCCACATTTTTGGGGTTTCTCTGTCGAGTGAAGATCCCCTTCTTGTTCCCTATTACTCTTGTTGGTGCTTTAAAAAAAAAAACAAACCCAAGAGGGGTTGATAAGATGGCTCAGAAAGTAAAGGAACTTGCCATTAAACCCAGTTACCCCAAATTCAATCACAGGCACTCATAGTGGAAGGAGCAAGCAGATTCCCCAGAGCAGTCTAACCTGTGTGCTACAGCATACAAACACACACACCCTCCCAACGTCCTCACAAGCTAAATAAAAATAAGTTTAAAATACTATGGAGGAACACACATTTGATCCTAGCACCCAGGAGATAAACAGATCACTTTTGAGTTCCAGGCTAGCCTGGTCTACAGGTCAGCCAGGGTTATATAGAACCTATCAAAAGTTGGAGATGAATTGACCCAATTTTAACTAATGTAAAGTAGGCCAAAGCAAGTACTTTCCTACCTAAGCCATCTCCCAAGCCCCATTTCTGGTATTTTTTAAAATGCCTATAACTAGAAAAGCTCAACCTGAGAAAATCCATAAGCCTAACAGGAACTTACTCTGGTTGGTCATAAAGTCAGCAAAATTCCAAACGAGCTCTCCAACCAGGTATTCTTTTCGTTTCTGATCAAAAATGGAATGATAGTTCTCCAAGAGAGCTTTCTGGTACTCTTCACTGAACATGAGAGGTGGGTCCTGGGATTCAAGGCAAAGGGAATGTCAGAGTTGGGACTGAGGTGTTAGATAAAAATTAGAGCTCCAGCAGGGGGGTGGTGCTGCACGCCAGTAATCCCAGCACTTGGGGGCACAGTTAGGTGGATCTCAGTTCAAACCAGCCTGGTCTACAGATCAAGAGAATCCTGTCTTTAAATAAATATAAATTTTATATATATATATATATATATATATATATATATATATATATATATAAGGCACTGTTAAGCACACGCCTATTACCCCAGCACTCAGGAGGGTAAGGGAGATTGTGAATTTGAGGCCAGTCTGGGCTTCAAATAGAGACTTTCTTAGAAAACAAAAAATACGGATGAGGGGCAGGTTGTGGAAACAAAGCAGAGGCCGGCATGCAGGGGCCACAGTGTGTGTAGGGTTGGGGAGATGCCTGAGCGCTAAGGCTGGGTCACTGGTCCATCTGTGGGCAGGGAAAGCGGGAAGAGATTAGTGTCACCACTGTGGTGACCATGAAGCAGTCTCCACTGTTTACCTCGTGAAACCCTGCGATTGCTTCTGCTCCATATTCGCTCTGGATAACCGGCTTCTTGTGAGTCTTATACCAGTTCTCAAACTGGCTCTTCAGCTGCGGCTGGATCACTTCCAGATGCCCATAGTCATGGTACCAGGAGAAGTAGCTGTTGACACAGATCACATCCACGTACGGGGCCTAGGACAAGAGTGGTCGGTGAGTTTGTCCCTCACACTGAGGGCCTCTTCAAGGTCAGAATAGAATGCAAATGACGTAACTTACACCACCCAGCATGTAGAAAATAAAGCCAAGAACAGACCCAAATTGAATGCTAGGCTAAGGCTCCCAACTGTCACTGGTCTCCTGTGGCCCTGCCTGGAGATAGGATCCAACCTGAAGAGTGGGTGGATTTTTCTCTTCACAGTTGAGTTTCTGAGATAGACTTACATAGCCCAAACTGGCTGGCTTCAAACTCCCTATGCAGTCAAGGCTGGTCCTGAACTGATGATCTGCCTGCCTTCACCTCCCAAGTGCTGGGATCACAGGTGAGCACTGCCTACACCTAGTTTTCTGCCTTGCTAGAGACACTGGGGTCTCAGCCCAAGGGCTTGTACTGCTAAGCACAGGCTAACCCACCAGCCCCTCATGGAGTCTCCTGCAATCTACAATTGAGAAGGCAGAGCTGTGAGTGGGTAGATTGGCTACATTTCTTCCTAGGTACTGATGAGGCGTCCACAGGGCGGGGACAGGAATGTATCTAAACAGCAGGAAAGAGTTCTGCATCTAACTGGCTAGCCTCCCATGTCACACATACTGCTCCGATCCAAAGCTGCCCTTTGAATGATGGGGACTTTGCCAGGGAACCTCAGACCCGCTCCAGGCTGTCTGAGATGGCAGGAAGATGGTAGCAACAGGAAGCTATAGAGGATCAAACGTCACTTCATTAAAGCACACTCCAGGTAAAGATGCCAAGCATGGGGCACCCAGCTAGCCTTCCTCCTCGCACACAGAAGGTAAGGCGAGCACTGGAACAGCCAGCACCAGGGCCTCCATGCAAACTGGGTTTTTGAAAGGGTGGACTCTAGAAATATGGAGAAGCCAGTGCTAACAAAACTTTTGTTGTTGTTAATTGTTTTCAGATATTTAATTTATAAATGAATGTTTTCCCTGTATATTCGTATATGCATCAGTAGGTGTCAGATCCCCTGGAACAAGAGGATTATGAGCCACCACCATATGGGTACTGGGATCCTAATTCTGGTCCTCTGTAAGTGCTCTTAACCCATAAGCCATCTCTCCAGTTCCCTGACAAGACTTTCTTATCCATGAGAAAATGACTGTTTTAACAAATCCTTTCTCAAAAAAATGAAAGGGGGAGGTAGGTGCTGAAGAGATGGCTCAGTAGCTAGGAGCTCACACTGACGGTTTGAATGAGAATAGCCCCCATAGCTCATGTCAGAGCTCTTGATCTACAGTTGGTAGGACAGTGGGAGCAGTGTCACTGCGGTGAGTTTTGAGGTTTCATTCTAAGTGCCTGGATCACCTCCAGATGCCCACAGTCATGATACCAGGAGAAGTAGCTGTTGACACTGATCACATCAGGTACGGGGCCTAAGACAGGAGTGGGCGGTGAGTCTGCCCCTCACACTGAGGGCCTCTTCAAGGTCAGAATAGGATGCAGATGTGGCTGCATTCACGATGAAGTTCTCAGCCACTGCTCCAGCATCATGCCTGCTGATAGGCACTGAAGTGCATAAAGTTAATGGAAAGGTTCAGGAGGGTTTTGAGTTCTAGGCCAGATTAGGCTTCATAGTGGGATTCTGTCCACCAACAAGCAAAAACCATGAAAGTCCAAGGGAGACTTGTTAGGAAAAGGAAAGGGATCAGTGGAAATATGAGATGGACAAGGGAGGGAAATGGGTGTGACTATGATCAAAATACTCTATATACACATAGGAAAGTAAATAAACCACACACACACACACACACACACACACACACACACACACACACGCACGCACGCACTAATAAAAATCATTATTAGAAAACCCCACGTCTACAATGCAAACAAATACACTGTCCTGGCTGTAGCCTAGTGTTCCTGGGGTTGGAAGCCACACTCCCTAGGAGGTAAGCAGGAAGTTAGTCATTTTAACCACTTGTGAAAATGGCTGGACTGGCCACTGCTGGTTCATGTTAGCAAACACAAGACTAAAGGCCAAGCACAGATGAACAGAGTCAGTGTAGGGACCACCCCACCCCCAGGCTCACCCCCAGGTCTGCATCATATTTGGCGTTGGTCACAAAGGTCACAGGACGGGTAGGGTCCAGGGTTTTGGTGTGGGTGATCAGCATCCTGTCCATGGAAGGCAGAAGACAGGCTGTCAGGTTGGGAGGGGCTCTCAGACACCTCTCTCTCCCTTCCCATCTCCCCCCGTCAGTGGTGGCTCACAGCTAAGGCCATGGCCCCTCAGAGCCACAACAGCAGAGATGAGTACAAAATGGAATGTCAAGAGACAGCAGAAAAGAAGGGGACTGGAGCACCCTGAAAGGCAGTGGTGGGGGGAGCATGGTTTAAATTAAGAGCCACAGAAAGCATGCTGAAGCAATGACACAAGTGCTGAATTGAATGGAGGAGAGAAGCCAATGGAAGGAATAGTCAAGGGTTAACATTTGGTGCCCAAGACCCATTCCTGCATCATTCACCACTAAAGACTTTTTTCTTTTACATCTTTTTGATCATTACTCTCCCAGTAGGAAGGCTGTGTGTTTCCCCTTGGACTTAGGTTCCAAACCCATCTTTTCAAACAGCTCCAAACCAGCAAAGCCAGACTAGGCTACTCCACCTAGCCAGTCCTCGCCTCATCCCTGCTATCCCTTTCTAATGTATGCATGTCCCTCACCTCCTGAAAAAGTTTGGGAACCTTGGGAAGCTATTATGCTTCCTATTCAAGGCAAAAGTCCTATCCACCCAGCCCTAGTCCCAAAGCCCCGTGTATACGGTGAGCTTGAAAGGGTTGTGAGTATCCAGAGCTATCACTGGCCTAAGCGAGGGGCATTCCTCAAGGCCTGCTTTCTACAAACTCCAAGGAGCACTAATTACTATGTGGAGCTGGGATACAGCATCAGAAGAAGCTTTGATTGCCTCCATGTGACAAGCACTGTAATTTACCCTAACGACTAAGTAACAGTCTCAAGACAGATGAAGGAGTGGCCTGGAGGCTGGCTCAATGGTACAGCACTTGCCTAGCATGCATAGATAAGGCCCTGTTGGATCCCCAACATTAGAAAATACTTAAAATCTTTATGTCATTTTTTTAAAAATCCCCTTTTATGGAGCTGTAGAGATAGCCCAGTGGTTGCTGTCTTACAACAGCTCTAACTTGTTATTAGGGATCTGATGCCTTCTAGCCTCTGAAGGCAATAAGCACATATGGTACAGACATACACGCAGGCAAAATACCCATACACACAAATAGTTTCACATCCCATTTGTATTCTTATGCCTATGTAAATTGGTTTTTAGAAAGATGAATCCAAAACGTCACAAAGTGGTTTTCTATAGTTTTCATGTTTCTGTCAAGAATGAATGAAAGTCAGGTGTGATGGAGCTCACCTGTAATCCTAGCACTGAGAGGAAAGAGACGAAGGGTCAGGAATTCAAGGCCACACAACAAATTCGAGGCTAGCCTGTACTATTTGAGACCTTGTTTGGGGGGGAAAAATTGGAAAAAAAAAAAAAAAGGGCTGGAGAGATGATTCAGTTGTGAAAAGCACCTACTTCCAAGCCCAGAGCCTGGAGCTCAAGCCCTGGGACTTACATTGTGAAAAGAGAAAACTAATTCCTACAAGCTGTCCTCTGATGGCCACATGTTTGCCACAGTACACACAGAAACAAACAAATTAAAAATAAATCTAAAACCAAAAGATTGTCAGGCTTGGTGGATCATATCTATGATCCCAGCACTCAGAAGGCTGGGTCAGAAGTGTCCGTGCCAGTTTGAGGCCAGCCAGGGATGTACAGCATGACCCTATCTCAAAAATAAATAATATTATATAAAATCCAAAGGTCTGTGTATCAAAGGGAGCCCTGCTTCTTTCCAGGTATGACTGGGGAGAGGAGTCTCAATGGGTGGGAAAACTACAATTTGAGTGGGTTGCTTTGGGTTCCCAGAAGTGAAGGACTGGGAAGGGAGACTGACATTCACGGCATATGTCCACCGCCTCAACGCTGACTTCCATGCTCTTGGCTGCCTATAGAGGTTGAGCCAGGCCAAAGGGCTAAGGCCACAGGCCTGCCTCGGCCCAGGGGAGGAAGTGTACTCACTTGAAGTAATAACCGGCAGGTTTCAGAGCAGAAGAAGGCTCGTTGGCCACAGACCACATCACAACCGCAGGGTGATTTTTGTCCCTGCGCACCAATTCATCCATCACCTCTAGGTGGTGCCGAAGAGACTCGTTGCCAAAGCTCTGGCTGCAGAGTCAGAAAGGAAGGGGTCAGCAAAGGCTCTGAGGGGAGCTGGGCAGTTGGGCAGTGGGTGACCAGGGGCACTCACGGCAGCACGATGCCCACACCAGGACACTCATCAATGACCACAATTCCGTATTTATCACAGAGCTGAAGTACCTCCTCCGAGTAGGGGTAGTGACTGGTGCGGAAGGAGTTGGCACCGAGCCAGTGGAGTAGGTTGAAGTCCTTCATCAGCAGTGGCCAGTCGAAGCCCTTCCCTCGGATCTGGGGGACAGCAGTGCTCTGTGACCTCTGCCCTTGTCACTGGAGAATACCCACATTCTTCTGACACCCCAGCCCCTATGGAGTCACCTCCTCCCCTACCTAGGCCGTGATGGCCGTCTTCAGAGCACTCAAGGAAGGGGAAGAAGGTATCAGCGACTCCCAGCATCCCACATGGGGATGCCACAGCCACAACTCACATCTGAATCCTCATGCTTGTTGACGCCATGGAAATAGAAAGGTTTCCCGTTTATGAGGAACTTGTTCTCGGTGACAGCCACTGTTCGAATCCCGACAGGGAGGGTGTAGAAGTCAGACACAGGCTCAGTTGTTGTCATCCTCACCTAGAAGACCAATGTGCAAGAGCACCCAGGTAGACTGAGCCTCATCCATGTCATCCAAGAAGAAGGACTCCCCCTGCACAATACTTTGGAAAATATTTTTCCCCCCAAGACAGGATCTATTTGTGTAGCTCTAACTGTCCTGGAACTCACTTTGTAGACCAGGCTGGCCTCCAACTCACAGTGATACACCTGCCTCTGCCTCCTAGGTGCTGGGATTAAAGGCATGCACTCATGCTCTGTCTCTAGGAGGAACATACTCTTGGGACCTACTCTTCACAGCTGGACTTTTCCACAAAAGGACAGAAAAACCAGGAATCTAGGACCCTGTTTGTCCTGGGATGCCTACTGAAACTACAGTCACCAGGTGGCAGCAAAGAGCCTTCCATAGCCCCAGCTCCAAATCCCCATTACCTCCAAGGAGTACAGGTAGGCTGGATGGTCATGCATCAGGTAAGGCCACCAGAGGTTGGCACCTGGCACCCGGAGTTGACCCTGGTCCCCCGTTTCCTGGGCCACGACTTTGCCATCCTCATCCAAAAGATGAACTTCTACCTGGAAATACTCATTGCCCTTGACAGAAATCCAGTAATTTACCAGCCCTTTGGGAAAAGAGATGGAGACAGAAATAGATAGGAAGGACTTTCTCATACCACACTCCCAGAAGACCTCTCAGGCCCAAGGCCCTAGCAAACAAATGCTTGATTTTTTTCAGCTTTATTCTTCAGTGGGGAGAGATTAGGGGTGGTATAGTAGGGGAGGAGCCAAGCAACTCAATCTCTTGAGCTATATGTCACTTAGACAAGACCCCACTTCTCTTTGGAATTTGTTTCCTTGCAACGTGAGGTCCACCAGATGGGTGATTTCCGAAGCCCTTGTCAGCTTGGGCAAACTGGGTCTTGTCTTCTGAGAGTGATGAAGCAGGTGATGGTTACAAGACCCTCGAAGCCTTTTTCCTTAGGGATTGTTTCCTCTTGGGAACTGAGATAAACTGGGCTCAGCCTAGCACAGCACCTCCCGCCAGGAGCCCTCACCAATGTCTTGCTCCACATTAGTGGTCACAGTAATATCGTCGATGTAGGTGGTCGGGGTGGTGTAGAGGACCACAGACCGATGCAGTCCCGCATAGTTGAAGAAGTCAAAGTTTATGTCCTGGACAAAGTAACCCTTGGGATACCTAGGGTGGGAAAACAAAGGTCTATTGTTCCTGTGTCTTTTTTAATAGTGTGTGTGTGTGTGTGTGCGTGTGCGTGTACGTGCGTATGAGCATGCGTGTGCATGTGTGTACCACAGTGCACTATGGATATTGAAGGGCAACCTCAGGTACTGGCTCTTGCCTTCTGCCTCCAGAAAGGGTCCCTTGCTCTGGCTGGCCTGAGAACTTCCAGGAATCCTGTCTGCACCTCTTATCTCAACACAGGAGCACTGAAGAACACTGGGATTACAGATCCAACCCATCACATCCATCCTTACACGGGTGCCTGGACTTCAAGCTCGTGTTCTCATGCTTACAGTGAGTATTTTACCCACTGAGCCATGTCCCCAAGCCCTCGCCCTCCTTTGATGTCTAACTAGCATGAGACCCCTGGTCTCCCGAGATCCAGGGCTAAAGTCACTCTCCCTGTGTGGAAGTCTGTGGGACAGGGGAGGGGAGAAGGAGAATGCTGCTCACATGGAGGTATCAGCTTTGAAGATGATGGACCCCGGTGGCAGGGTATGAGGGGTCAGTGTGTTGTTGATGGCAATGGTGACCCGGCAGGTGGTCAGGGGCCCACTCTGGACCAGCTTGCTGATGTCAGCTTCAAAGGGGAGGTGACCCCCTTCATGTTCCACCACATGAATCCCATTCACCCACTGTAGACACAAGGAGATATGAGCCCAGGGCAACTGGCCAAAGGGTACGCCCTTCCAGAAGCGAGTCCCGCCATAACCCCAGTGGAAGAATGGTGTCCTAATGGGGCCCATGAAGCAACCCTTTCTCTGACCCATGCACAGACCCCCTTCTCAACAGCCGGGACTGCTTCCCCACCCCAGGCAGCCACTCCCTACACTGACCACGACAGCATAGTAATGGGCACTGTTGATCCTCAGCACCACTCTCATTTCAGTGTCTTGGGTCCATCGCTGTGGTAGGATTGCTTCCCGCTCATACCACACCCAGCCGATAAAGTTCCGAAGCCGTGCCTCTTGGGTGATGTCATTGAAGCTGGAAGGGACTGGCATGTCCAAAGTTGGGCCGGACTAGGGAAAGAAGAGCTGGAGTCATGGGCTGGAGACATAGCTCAGGCTGGTAGAGTGCTGAAGTCCCCAGTTCCAACTCTAGATTGCATAAACAATCATGGTGCCCATGGGAGGTGCAGCCAGGAAGATCTGATTTAAGGTCATATCCTGGCTATCCTCTGCTATTGCATAGCATATCTGAGGATACACAAGACTCTAATTAAAGAGCAAGCATCAGGCCTGGCAGTGGTGGCACACATCTTTAATCCCAGCACTCAAGAGGCAGAGGCAGGCAGATCTCTGTACGTTCAAAGCCATCCTGATCTGCAGAGTGAGTTCCAGGACAACTGGAGCTACACAGAGAAAACCCATCTCGAAAACCAAACAAACAAAAACCAAAACTGAGCAAGAATCAGGTCTATCTTCATGCCTGCACCCCCAGTGCAGAAGCAGGGGAACAAAGAAGAAGGACTCTGTAAACCCTGGCTGCAGGTGGGTAAGTTGGTGACAAGTGAAATGCAAAGCCAGTTTGTGCAGAAGACCGTTGCAACCAAGTTCTTCCACAGGGCACATGGCACCAGGGTCAAGACTTCTTCCATGGAAAGAGTAGGGCCAGGGCCACAGCCCAGCCTAAAAAAGGAAGAACCAGACCATGACATAAGAGGCAGATGATCACTGCCATGGGAGGAAGGCCAACAGCAGGGCACAGGGCCCCTGAGCTGAGGAAACTGAGAAGGCTCTCGGAGGCACCATCTCCTCCTCACTTCCTCTTTTGCTGAATGCTGGGCAGCGCAGTTGAAAACTGAGCGTCTAAGCCAGGTGTGGCAGCTCATAGCTTGTAACCCTAGCACCTGGGGTTAAGGTAGCAGGATTGTTATGAGATGCGCTCTCTCTCTCTCTCTCTCTCTCTCTCTCTCTCTCTCTCTCTCTCTCTCTCTCTCTCTCTCTCCACACACACACACACACACACACACACACACACACACACACCACAGCTGGTGAGATGACTCTGGATTACAGGCACTAGTCACCAGGCCTGATGACCTGAGTTAGATCCCTGGGACCTAGGAGAGACCAGACTCCAGCGAGTTGTCCTCTGACCTCCACATGCACTGTGTGGCACGCGGTGCCCACACACATGTAAATAAATGCTATAAACGTTAAGCAAAGAAGAGAGAGAAAGATGGAGAAGAGGGAGGAGCGAGCTAAAGGGGGGGAAGAGGAAATACGGGGGAATGAATGAATGAATCCTGGAGAGGCAGAGGCTGTGAGCACTGTTTTTCTTCAACCTGTTTCTGCACCAACCCTACCCAGTTAGAGATGGGGTCCTCTGCTAGCTATGTGCCAAATCATGTCCTTTATCTGAAAATTGCAATCCCAAGGCACTTGTCGCCTTGACTGAGCAGAACCCCACACGGTGTACCAGCCAGCTCTCCACTCCCCTATCTCCATCCCCTAATCTGTGTGGCGGTTTGCATCCCTTATGTACACTGCTTTGGCCCTGCTTCTCACTAGATGTGAGAGAGCATGCAGGAGGCAACGTGCTCCGGGATGCGGGAGACATGTGCACAAACATCGACTCCAACACTCGGGAAAAGCGGAGCAGGAGGTTAACCGGGATATTCAGGCCAGCCTGGGTTACAGAATGAGACAGTTTCAAAACAAAAACAAAAGGCTCAGCAGTGAAACACAGGCACGCACAGGGTCCTGGTTCAACCCCTAGCGTTATGAAATAAAATGAAAAGCTTTAAGAAAAAAAAAAAAAATCCATCGCCTGGGGCAGCGCTCGCCAGGCAGAATCCTTGGAGTCCGTGTGGTTCTCGGGAACACTAGGTCCCACTTCCTGCTCCGGCCGCTCCCCTCCCCAGCCTGCAAACCCGTATTAACCTCCTCTAGACCCGCATAACGGAAGGGGATCTCCACGTACAGGCACCCGTCCCCCATCCCCTGGCTTCCGGAAGCTCCAGACCCCAGGAACCCCGGCGGCAGCACGCACCTCTCGCAGCGGTTGCCGGTACCACTGCTGTTCGAATCCCTGCAACCGGTTTTCCGAGAAGTCAGCGCGGAAGCTCCACAGTCCGTCCAGCGCCTTGAGCTCCCGCGACGGGCTCTCCCTGGGGAAGAGCATCCCGCCCTGCAGCGCCAGAGCGCAGCTGCACAGCAGCGGGCCCAGCACCACCCAGCACGCATTCAGCTTTGGGGACATGCTGGCCTGGCTGCCCACGGCCCAGCGGCTGGGCTTTTAGCCTCCCTCTCCCGAAGAGGGCGGGGCGGGGGCGGGGCCTGGGAGGGTCACATGTTCCCGTGTGAAGCCGCGGGCGCCAACTTGGTTGAGGGCAAGTAAGTGCCTGTAGGGCTGCTTGGGCAGGGCCATGCAGAGGCCACCCGGGCTAGGATCAGCGGGAATAAAAACTCTCACAGTCCACCTAACCTCAGAAACACGAAGTCCTGGGTCATCCTCCCACAGGAATGCCAGAGGTCCCTGCCAGTCTCACAGTCATTAGCATTCTTCCATACCCCCCACTCACAGAAACTCAGGTTCTGTGCCTCCCTGAACCGCAGGCTAAGGTCTAGGAGAACCCTTGAAGTCGCGGTCCCCACCATTTCTTCACGACTTCCGTGAAAGGTCGCAAATGAGGGGTTCAAGAGAGACACTGAGAAGGATTGTTGGGGGTTGGGAATTTATTAAGGCCTGGAAACCGCACATAGACAACCTACCGAGGCGGGCAGCTCCCGAGGCGGGGGCTCTGAAGAGGGCTTGGGTACCAGTGCCAGAAATGAGAGTCACTTCTTGTAGATCTCTGAGGAAGCCGTGGTTTCACAGGTCAAGCTTACAGCCAAGCTCTCCTGATGGCCAGCAGGAGGCAGGTAAGGGGGTCAGGATGTGAGAATAAGATGTGTGGCTACCAATCCTTGCTTAGATGGATATTTACTTGCCCAAGTGAGAAATCTGAGGACGTGAAAATCTTAGCTACTGGAGTGATGGATGGTCTCCCAACCACCTCTGCAAGCGCTCCCCTTTTTTTTTGTTGTTTGTTTGTTTTTTGTTACAAATACCTAACTTTTGTTAAACTTTTCAGGATAGTGGCTAATGAGTTGGGAGTGAGTGTAGCTGAGCAGGTATGAGTGATCCTTAACAAGAGGAGACCTTGCCAAACACAACTATTCTGGTTTCTAATCCACTTGCTTACATTTATGCCTTTACATTTGTTGTGCCTGCCTTTGATGTGATGCGGAGGTCAGGGGTAAGTCACGATGATATAGTATGTCATTCTATATGAGGTGAATATGTTTCGTTTCTCGATTGATGAATAAAGCTGTTTCCGCCAATGGATAGGCAAGATGTAGCCAGGCAGAGTGTATAGGCTGGGCTACCAGACCAGGAGATTTTTGGGAAGAGAAACACAAGAAAGTGAGTCACCAGTGACACACCATGTAGCTGCTAGGAGTAACATATAGGAGGAGCATTACAGGTAAGCCACAGCCTTATGGCAATACATAGTTTTATAGAAACGGGTTAGTATCTTTTAGTTACTACTAAAAGATAGATGGTCAAATACTTTATAATTAATACTGTGTTTATTTGGGACTAAACAGCTGTGGGACCAGGCAGGACAGAAACTCCATTTACATCACCTACCTTTATTATTATTATTATTATTATTATTATTATTATTATTATTATTATTATTATTAGTTTACTGGGAAGGGCCAGAGAGATGGCTCAGCCATTAAGAGCCCTGGATGCTCTTCCAGAGGACAGGGGTTTGATTCCCAGCATCCATTAGTAACTCATCCATAGTAACTCATAACCATTTTTACCTTCCGTTCCAGAGGATCTCTTTTAGCCTCAGCAAGTACTGTACCTGTGTGGTGCATAGACGTTCATGCTGGCAAAACAACCATACACATAAAATAAAACAAACTCTGAAAATAGCAGCAACAACAAAAAAAACTACCCTAGAATTGGATGTGGTGGTTCATACCTGTGACCCAGCTCTCAGAATGTTGAGGCAGGAGAATGAGGAGATGAGAAGAATCAGTTAGCTTAGGCTCCATAGTGAAACTCTGTCTCATATATATATGTGTGTGTGTGTATGTATGTATGTATTGTTTTTGTTTTGCCGAGCCTATGCATATGTGAAGTACCCATGCAGGCCAGAAGAGGGCATTGAATCCCCTGAAACTAGAATTAGACAGTTGTGAGTCACATTGTGGATGCTGAGAACTGAACCCTTTAAAAAGAGCAGCCAGGGCCAGGCGTTGGTGGCGCACACCTTTAATCCCAGCACTAGGGAGGCAGAGGCAGTTGGATCTCTGGGAGTTCGAGTCTAGCCTGGTCTACAGAGCTAGTACTAGGACACAGCTTTCAAAGCAATACAGAGAAACCCTGTCCCAAAAATACAAAAAAAAAAAAAAAAAAAAAAAAGAAGGTATATGCCACCATGCTCATCATCAAATCAAAATTTGAAAGATAAGCATTACATACTGGTTTAAAAAATAAAAAGTGGGATTAATTAGTAGAGGAGTATGTTGTGAAGGACAAAGGGACAAGGAGCAACCGGTGTTCCAAGCACTGACGCCTTCTGCCATTCCGTCTGACTTACTCTATTTTAATTTTTCATTTATATATTTATTTGCATGTGCACATGTACATGTGTGAAGATCAGACAATAACTTGCCGGAGTTGGCCTTCTCTCTTACCCTGTGGGTCCCAGAGATTGAACTCAAACCATCAGACTTGGTGGCAGACACCTTTATCCACTAAGCCATCTCAGCAGCCCTCGGCCTTATGTGTTGAGACTGATCTCGCTGATCCTATTAATCTGGCTGGTCAGAGAGCTGCAAAGATTCACCTTTCTCTGCCTCCCCAGCTCAAAGGATTACAGGTGCCTGGCTTTTTATGTGGGTGCCCGGGGTTCAAACTCAGGTTTCTCACGCTTGCCCAGCAACCTCCTTACCAACATCATCCCCCCAGTGCAGTCTCTATATTTAAAGCTGTTTTGAAAAATCTGAGCCTGCTGTCATAACTACATCTGTATTTTCTCAGATTGGAAGCCCAGTAAGCATCATTTGAACATTAACTGTGCTTGGCTGAATTGATTTCATTCTGGGTTTTGCCTTTCCCTCCTCCTGGAAGACCTTGTCCTAAAAGAGTAAACTCTCCTAAACTCAACTCTCTTTCTCTCTCCTCTTCCCCCAGGCTGGCTTTGAACTGCTGGTGATCCTCCTGCCTCAGCTTCCCCGATGCTAAGTCTACAGGTGTGCACCACCACACTGAACTCTGTTCAGAGATCTTTATTTTTGTCATCATGTCCTTAGGTCGAGGTCATTCATTCTCCTGCTCCTTGTACACACAATCACAGTTTCACTGAGGGCTTTTGATCCTTGGCGCAGGTTCTCACCATCCTGGAATTTGTGTCCTTGCAATGGCTTTTCTCGCTCCAGGCCTGGTCCCTGTGCCCTCTAAGAGTTTGCTTAACTTTCCCTTGAGGCAAGTTTTCGTAACTGTGACCCAAAAAATGAACAAATAATTTAAAGAGCAGTAAAGGTCTCAGTCTGTGGTCACATGACTTACTTGGTTCAGGACACACCTATGGGAGGGCAGAGGATTGTGACAGAGCTCACCCATAGCAACCAGGATGAAGAGGAAAAAAAAAAAGAAAAAAGGAAAAAAAGAAGGAGAAAAGGTTTGAGGACAACCATCGAAGACATACATACCCAAGTGACATGCTTCTTGCCTCATTTATGGTCTGTTCTGTGTGAATTTGCGAACAGGCTAATTCCACTGTTCAAATTAGACCCTCATGTCATGGTCCAGTCATCTGCCTAAAACGCACCAGCTGGAGCTGACCTCTTCACACAACTGTTGAACCCTAATTCCGGGGTCCTGATGGGCTGGTGGGAGAGCCCACAAACACCAAAACCAGGAGATGCAACAAGCAAGAGGTGTTTATTGAACGACTGCACTCGGGTGTCAGCAATCTCGGGGAAAGCTGCACCCCCCCCCCAAGGGTTCAGGCTCCTTTTTATAGAGACAAGCCGCAAATCAGCATACATACATGGGGAACAAGGTGATTGGTTACAAAGTATAATCTCATGTTTAAAAGATCACCCAGGTGTGACCTGTTCTTATTCAAAGATAAACAATAGAATGACTTGGAAAGTCCCCAGACTGTCTGTTGGCCAGGAGTGACCCAAACAGTGCTGATCATCTGGAATCATTTGTTCCAGGGTTGGGGGCCTATTTCCTTGTTGTGGACCAAGACCTGTGAGGAACTTCTTTCATACTCTGGCTTTCTCTTGGCTGTAACTAGCCCTATTTAACAAGATCAATCTAGCATAACCACTAGCCCCATCACCATAGTAACTTTCTTGTTCTCATATCTGTTCTTTTCTCCCATGTCAATGTCCATTTCTGTTTGCAAGAACTATTTTCCTGCCCCTTTCCCACATCCTTGCTCTGCAAACTAAAATCTTTCATCACTTTGTAGCCCTGGTTGGCCTAGAGCTCACAGAGATCAACCTGCCTCTGCATCCCAAGTGCTGGAATTGATGTTGTGCGCAATATATCTATCTGGAGGCCATTTTTATTGCTGTTTTGAGACAGGTCCTCACATAGCCCAGATTGGCCAGAAAGTGGATGAGGCCAAAGTGACCATGAATTCTCATTCCTCTCGTTCCCTTCTCTGGAGTGTTGGGATCCAGACCCATGTGGGTTCAATTACATGGAGGTCACAATTGTCTGTAACTCCATCACTTATAAATGCTCCCACAGGGATAGTCCTTTCTCCATGACAGGAATGGCCCCAACATAACCTGACCTTAAGGCTGAGCTCATTAGTTTAGGCACCATCCATCCGGGCCAAAAAGGAAAGACTGGACAGATGTAGGCTGTTTTGAGGCAGAGCCATTGGCTGACTCCATGCCACTCCTAACTAACTGTATAAAAAGATTTGTCTGTGCGAACCCTTCACAAGCCACTAACCTACTTGGAGCCTCTGCAGAAGAGCACATCAGGTGCCATCTTGGTAACGTTTCTGCTGCTGACTTTGGCATTTGGCATGGCTCACAGTCTAGGTAGATTCATTTGGTCTGTGCATATGTGTGAGCTTCCTCAATAGCCTGTTTCTGTGGATGTGATACATCGTTCCCTTGACCCATGCGAGTCCATAGTCAGGAGAGAACCATTCTGACTTTCATTCAGGTACACTTTTCCAATCAGACTGCTCTAGTATGAAACTAATGAAATAAGGAAAAAATGGGTTAAATCTGCAGAGCGTATGAGGACAAAGCATGAGCACTTCCCAAGAGTCACAGGTCCAAAGCGCTGTTAATCAAGTTATCTTATTTCTCTCTCTCTCTCTCTCTCTCTCTCTCTCTCTCTCTCTCTCTCTCTCTCTCTCTCTCTCTCTCTCTCTCTCTCTCTCTCTCTCTCTCTCTCTCCCTCTCTCTCTCCCTCCCTCCCTCTCCCCCCCCTCTCTCTCTCTCTCTTTATTAAATATACAGCATTCTGCCTGCATGCATCCCTGCAGGCCAGAAGAGGGCACCAGATCTCATTACAGATGGTTGTGAGCCACCATGTGGTTGCTGGTAATTGAACTCAGGACCTCTAAAAGAACAGCCAGTGCTCTTAACCTCTGAGCCCTCTCTCCAGCCCCAAATTACCCTGTCTTATTCTATATTCCTGGAAACAAAATCTTGCACTAATCATCAAAATATTATTGACTGATATTTCTAGTCAGTTTAAGTAATTCCAAGGTTTGGGAGTAGAGGCGAACAAATAACAACTCACATTCCAATGGCCTGTAATTTTTTCTTTTATTTGCCATTTTTTTTTCAGCTTGATGGAGAATGGTTTAGCATTGCCATGGCTGCTGATAATGTAGACAAGATAGACGAAGGCGGCCCTCGGAGACTCTAGGTTTGTAATGTCACATATAACGAGGGATGTAGTCAAGTGGAAGTTATGTATTTTGCCAAGTAAGCAAACTGTCAACCATGTAAACCCAGCAGATTACTTATGTTTCTCAGCCTTTATGTTGGGAGCATTCTGTTTCTGGTCATGAAACTGAAGGCCTCATCTTTAGCAATGTGATTATATTGTTGGGTTAGCTCTGGACACCACACATAGCCTAGACACTGTCTCCAATTCCATGGATGTTTCCTTAGAAATTCTCGTGATTGGGGGCCTGTGGTTAAATGTTATGTTCTAATATTAGATGCAGGAGAGTCTAAGGACCTTATTTGTAGTAAACTATAGGTGTGAATGAACATTTGGGTCCAAGTCATACATTTTATTGGTATTCAGTAAATGTGGTCATAAAAATCCTCCACAAATAGGTCAGATAAATCTAGTTTGCAAATCCCTTTTCCTAGGTTCAAAAGATTCTTTCTCTGACATTTGGATGACTATGTTCAAGAAAAGAATGCATAACACTGTGAGAATTGAAAATGCTTAGAACCGTTTATGTCTTTTAGCCAAAGCTGTAAGTTTTAGGTTACAGATACAAACACTTAAAAGACATGCATATACGTGTGTGTATGTATTATGACTGGCCTACAACAGGAGAGTTAGCATATTGAAAAAGATACTCAATGAATAGTGAAGTTCGGATAAGGAAACTACGTGTGGCAAAATTGGCACAAATAAAGGAAGTCGTTTATGTGATTACAAACAGGATGATATGCACATGCCTGCATGCCAGAAAGTATCAGGTCCCATTATGCCACGGACCGTCCCTCTGGGAGACCGGAATCCACGGGAGAACAGGGGTGAAGGCTGTAGGAAAGTCAAGATACGGCGCAAGGGAATGACAGACAGACACACTGTGTAGTGAAAATCTGCTGCAATTTTACTTCTGCAAAGGCTTGATTTATATAGTATACAGAATAAGAAACTTGGCAAAACAATACATTCTGCAAAGGCTTGATTTATATGGTATACAGAACAAGGAACTTGACAAAACAATACGTTTCCCACACATAGCCCCACACCTGGCCCAGAGGCAGAAAATCAAGATTAAGCAATAATCAAATATAGTTCTTTCGTAGATACATAATGTGTTTTTGACTTCATACAATAATTCTCTTTGTTCTACTTTCTCTAGAAAGGCCCCCAGACTCATATCGTCCGGGGCCTCCTTTGTTACTTCTACAATAGCCTGTATAAGCGGAGGAGCCGAATTGAGGAAGCTTGAGTCATTTAACTCAGTTTCATTCTGTACTTTGATTTCTTGGTATGTGGTCAGTTGTAAATAGAACAATTAAAGTACACAGAGGGAGATCATGCAGAGTGCCAGGAGTATGCGCTCCATTGCCATCTCCAAAACAGAGATTTGCCTATGGCAACAGGTCCCGTCATGGTCGCTGATTGCCAAGGGGAAGCCTGGGGCCACGCTCTGGGGAGCTCATACCCCAATCCTTCAGCGTGAACCAGCCAAATGCGTGGCATCTTATGACACTACACGGCAGTCACTGCTGTGGACGTGGCACCATTATAAATGGTAGCGAGCCACCATGTGGTTTCTGGGAATTGAACTCAGGACCTCTGCAAGAGCAGCCAGTGCTCTTAACCTCTGAGCCATCTCTCCAGCTCCTGAATGGTAATTTATTTTTGGAAAATTTTTAAAAATTTACTTTTATTTTATGTGCATTGGTGTTTTGTGTAGTATGAGTTCTAATAGGTCTTAATAATAAAAATGGGAGTCTGATATTAGGTGGGAAGCTGAAAGATCAGAGAAGCAATGCAGTCAGCCTCTCGGAAGTTCTTACCTCTAACAATGTTCATACCAAAAGGGGGATGCTGTCCTCAGATTGCATCTCCACACTGCACTGCTCCTCTGACTGCACTGAGTTGCTGTGTCCTTATGCTCCTCTCTGGTGCTGGGATTAAAGGCGTTGGATCCCAACTGCTGGGATCACCTTAGTGTGAGCTCTGTTTCTGTTTTAGACGACATCAATTTTGTGTAGCTCAGGGTGGCCTTGAACTAACAGAGAGAGATTCGTCTGCCTCTGTCTCTGGAGTCCTGGGATTAAAGGTGTGTGCCACCACTGCCTGGCCAGTCTTAGTTAGTAGTACTCTCATGGTGGCCAGGGATAATCTTCCTGCATCAAATTACAGTTTTTTTTAAGCATAGATGTGAAAGATCACTCCAATAGGTCTATACAACCAGTATTAATTTAATCCCCAACAGAAGAACACACATGCATGCACACTCTTGTGCACACACAGTTTTGTCCATACAGACACACACATACATATATATAAATACATACATACATACATATATACATACATACATACATACACACACACACACACACATACATACATACATATCCTGTCTCTGCTTCCTGAGTGCTGGGACTAAAGCACTAAGACTCCTGGCATTGTCATTCTATATTTGAAACATTATAAACCTATATTTTTGCCTGGCAGTGGCCACACACACCGTTAATCCCAGAACTTGAACTTGGAAGGCAGAGGCAGGTAGATCTAGGAGTCCAAGACCAGCCTGATCTACAGAGTGAGTTCTAGGATAGCTAGAGCGGTTATACAGATAAATCCTGTCTCAAAAAGCTAAAAGTAAATAAAGAATAACTTAGAAGTTACAAGTATTTGCTTATTTGTTTATGGGAAGTCATATGCCATATGCCATATCATGAGTGTGGAGCTCAGAGCATAACTTGTGGGAGTTGGGTCTCTCCTTCCACTGAGTCCTAGGGGTTGACCTCTTGTCACCAGCTTTGGCAGCAGGTGCCTTTACCTGCTAAGCCATCTCGCTATCATTTTTTTTTTTTTTTTTTTTTGACTAGAGTCTTATGTATCCCCTACTCCCCTACTGGTATTGTGTTTGGTGGCTAGCCTAGGATGACCTTGACCTCCTAATGTTCCTGCCTCTACCTTCCAAGTGCTGAGATGACAAGTGTGTACCACCTTGCACAACTGAAATTATATTACTCAAACAATGTCATGTAGAACCAGGTTCAAAGACTGAACAGTTTAAATATTAAGTAGAGTTTAAAGGTTGCTTGAAAATTTGAACTGGTTCATGTATTCCTCTTATCTCAGAGATTTTTCTTTTCTTTCCTTTCTTTACTAGACAATTAAGCAAACTTTTACTGAAGCTTACATTGTGGTGCAGAAATACATTTCAACTAATTAAAAGTCCAACACCAACGAAGAGGAATAATGGCACCAAAACTTCTCCTCCTGTAATCACGCTACAGTTTGTTTTTTAGTCTTTCCCTCACACAAACCGATCAAATTTCATCATTAGAACTTGTAATTCTATCAGATGGGGTAATCAGACCTCAAACCCGCAAAATCTGCTAGGTTACAAAATCCAGCTTAAATAAGTACTGGTCCTCCAAATAGCAGTTCAAAATGTTAGGTTCTGTGCTCACAGCAGAACCAGGCTGATACAGCTGACTGGAGGCTTCCCCCATGAAGCATTCAATCGACAGCGTGTTTAAAGTAAAAATGCAGACTGTGTTCCAACCACTTGATTCCAAACCAAGTAGATTCTATGTTTAGAAACACCTAAAAATGGCTGGGCAGTGGTGGTGCATGCCTTTAGCCCAAGAGGCAGAGGCAGGCGGATCTCTGTGAGTTCGAGGCCAGCCTGATCTACAGAGTGAGTGCCAGGACAAGCTCCAGAGAAGTACAGGGAAACCCTGTCTCGAAAAAAAGAAAGAAAGAAAGAAAGAAAGAAAAAAGAAAAAAACACCATCACTGCATCAGTTCAGAAACTACCACGAAAACAGTACACGGGCAATACAACATCTAAGTCACAAAATGAAACGTCACAGATTCTCCTTTGAACCACACTTTCCTTTGGTAGAAAGTGGTGGCAATAGGTTAGAAGTTGACAGCATGTACTGAGGTCAGAACGTCCAGGATTAAATATCTGCTTTGACTTACTGGACTTCCCCCTGTCACACACAACTGAATAAAGTAGTGAAACCTCGGCAGGAACGCCATTAAAGCTAACTAAAGTACACTGCATAGCCTACTGTTAACGTGAAATTTTTCTCCCTGCTAACCACCCCTGGAGACTGAATTCTTTTCATTTGATACATTCACTTTTGTCATTTATCTTCCACAGTTTATGCCAATAAGGATGCTACATTCTTACGTCTTAAAAAAAACTAAGCCAGGGACCATCTCCAAAATCCCTCCACCTGGGGTATTGTTATGCCCGGATTCTGAGCCCCCAAATCACCAAGAGACCCGATGCAAAAGCAATGAGCCTTTTACTGTTTAACGAGCTAGCTCCATCAATTTGGGCCCTTCCTCCATCCAACCCAGATGCTGGTTTGAGAAGGATCCAAGAGGCAGGGAACTTATTGTGTCTAGGGGTATGCTACGTCTCAGGATCGGTGTGCTTCTGGGCTTGGGCAGCCTGTCCTGTGTTGGTCAACTGGTTGCTATGGTCTACAGGCCCTCCCAACGTGGTTGCTATGCTCTGCACGATACTGTTATGCCGCTTGTACCGTAAAGCATGCCCAGAGCCATAAAGCACATCCAGAGTCCCGCCAGCTAACTTCTGATTGGTTCCTTGCCATGTGGAGGGTATCTGACTTGGCAGGCCCAGTAAGGTTAGACATGTGCTGAGTCAGAGGCCTACATGTCTTTTCTGCAGCCTATCATGGCTGCTAAAGCTGGGGAGGGGGGGCTGGATGAGGGGCTGGTCCCTTCAGTATAAGATTATTATATAAACCCAGTGTAACCGTGAGACTTGCAAACAACAACTACAGAAAATCAACTAAATTAAATCTCTTTCCTCACCGCCACTGAGGATTGTTCCAGCTCTGTTACTAAAGTTTAGGTTCTTTTTTTTTTCTATAACTTTATATTAACTTTGTTTTTTTAGGGCTAATAAAATTTCCCCGGCTATTTTTGTGAGTGAAAGTTGAATACACGTGTGTTGGAAATAGAGTCAGTCTCTTGTAGTCCGCTGCTCTCCCATTAGAGTTGAAAGAGTGCTGTCTAATGTCACCGGCCGTACTGTGTAAGCCTAAGATTTTCTTTTGTAAATGAAACTTACATGGTTTTTCTGGTGGTGTATGAGACCAGACCTGATAAGGCTAAATCAAATGTCACAGGCATTCTGGCTGTAAGCAAGGCTGATTGGCTCGGCTACTTAAGCACTCTCGTTGGAGATGAGTCTTTGAAAAATGCAGCAATGTCTCTGAAGGAAATCTTGATGGGAATTTTGATTTTCTCAGTTTTGACCAAGTACTCGCCTTGGTCAATTTCACAGCATAAACCAGAATCGAGCCACGCAAGGGGTGTGTCTTAGGGTTTCTGTTGCTGCGATAAAACCATGATCAAAAGCAACTTGGAGAGGAAAGTGTTATACCCAAAGTCCAGAACCGGAATTACCACCGTGAGACCAACCACAGTGGCAGCAGCAACAAGAGGAGAGCAGGAGAGACACAGAGCAGTGGGGGAAGGTGTTTTCATAGTAGCCAGGAAAAAGGAAGAGGGCTTGGAAAATTCCAAACCTGCATAGCTACAGACTTGGGATTGGCTCAAACCTAGGGGTGCAGAGATGGCTCCGGTTTCAGGGCCAAACTGTGTTTCTATCCATGGCTCTTTTTTTAGCTTTTGGTTCTAATTTTAGGGCCTGGCAAATTTCTCTTACAGATTCTGATTCTAGGGGCAAAATGTGTCCTTTTGGTGCTAGTTTTTGAGTTGGGGTGTTTTCCCCTGGCTCTAAGTTTAGGGATAAAGTGTCTCTTTGGATGGCTTGGGTCTGAATACAGGGTGTGGTTTCTTTCACTGGGTTGCGGGCTCAGAGCCAAGCTGTTCAGGACTGTGTAGGGGCTGATCAGGGATTTGCTGGACCTGGGTCTCTCAAAGGGTTTATTTCATCTTCCTTGAGGGAAGTCAGGGCAAGAACGCAAGACAGGAACCTGGAGGCAGTAACTGATGCAGAAAACATGGAGGATGCCACTTACTGGCTTGTTGCCTGTGCCTTGCTCAGCCTGTTTTCTTATACAGCACCCAGGACCACCAGCCCAGAGGTAGCTCCATCCATAGTGAGCTGTATCTTCCAGCATCACTCATAAATCTTTAAGAAAATGCCCCACAGATGAGTCTGGTTGGGGACATGTTCTCAGTTAAGGTTCCCTCTTCCCAAAGGACTCTAGCTTTTGTTGTGTTGACATAAAACTAGCCAGGACAAGGTGAGGCTTTTTTCTCCTCATGTCTGCAGGGAAAAAAAGGGCCAGCCAAAGAAACACACTTTGACCCTGCAACCAGAACCAAAGAAATGCACCTGTTAGGTCATGTTCAGAAAAACCCCAAACTGACCACCACACACTCCCAAGCAAAAACAGAGTTGGCAGGGACCTCTACCTTCAGAAGAATCAGAGGTGCCCACCAACAGCTGAGGGAGATTTTTTTATAGGCCAAGCCACAAGATTACAAAGTTTCTGTAGTTACTTAAGGTTGTTCCAAAGTAAAGCAAAAACTATATACTTTATCAAGATACATTTGAGTAAGATAGGGCGGGACAGTGGGGGTCAATTATCCCCTGGGCTGGGGTATTTTTACAACTGACAGGGAACTTTTACAACCAGCAATTAGTGGATATCTGGTTTTCTTTAGAACAAAGGAATGTTGACACAGGTGGTGGTGGGCTAACACCCTTTCTCCAAGAGCTAGGCTCAGGCTCCTAATCATGTACTCCTGGTTAGGGACTCAACTTTTAGAAGTTCCCTTTTTCTCTGCATAGGCTCAACGGCTGAAGTTTTTAGACTTTTATTAATTTGCATTTTTGGTTTCTCACACCCCAACCCTAAAACCAGTGCCAAAGAAACACACTTTGTTCCTGGAATCAGAGTCAGTGAAAGAAATACACCCTGGCCCTAAATTTAGAGCCAAAAGGCTAAAAAGGTCCAGTGAAAGAAATACACTTTGGCCCTGAAACCAGAACCAAATCTGACCTAAACCTGTGCAGAAAACCAACCAATCCCTGAGCACGAAATCTAGCCAATCTGAGCTCAGGGATTGAAATCTGACCAATCCCCACTCTGGAAATCTCCCTGGAAAAATTCCATCCCCTAAGAAGTTATATATAAACCCGTGTCTGTCCAGCTGCCTCCTTCTACTCTGGCAGAGGCAGCCAATCTCTTGAATTCTTTACTCCCAGTAAATCTTTTGAATGAGGTTTGCATGAAACTGAAGCAGAGATGACCCTGGGCAGAACCACGCAAGGCTGTAACATTTTTTGTAGGGGAATCCTTCCCCTGACTAAACAGAATTTTTGTTACACTCCGCTCTCTGGAGGACCAGATGGGGAAGCAGGGAAGCCTTCCTTGGAGCTGGGGAAACCCTCTCCTGCACACCTGATAAACTGGGGAAGCCTTTCCCTGGAGCTGCAATGCTTACTGTGACCTGTGGTGTTCATTGGTTCCCGATTGCCAGAATACTTTTCTATCTGAGCAGTAACACACAGTATTCTGTGACTCCTGAGTCACAGCCAGAATCCCTGTTCATCTCATCCAATCAGTAGTAAAACTTACAATTCCCTCTTAGTTTTCCTTTTCTCCCTCTTTCTCCCCCCCCCCGCCCCCCTCTCTTTGTCCCGCGCTACCGTCTCGCCAGCAAGAACGACGCAGCACACTCAGGATCCTTCTGCAGTAAAGCTTTAATGCTCTTGAGAGGGAGAGCATAAGCTTACAGGACAGAGAGACCCCAAACACACAAAACCCATCCCTTATATAGGCTAGCAGCCTCTGCCTTGGACGTGTCACCCCCTGACTGGCTGCTGCTCATCGGCCCATATGACGCCACGGGAGAGGCAGGGACCCAGGATTTGACAGTTACCCAGCGCATGTGCATCTCTCCTGTCTACCAACGGTACTTGTAACAGTTCGGCTCCCTACATCTCTTCCTTCCCTACTCCTGGTTTTTGACAAAATCTGATGGAGCCCAGGTTGGTTTCCAACTCCCTATACACAAAGATGTTGTTGAAGTCCCCATCCCGCTATCTCCATCTCCTCCCTAGTACTCATGCTGGGATTACAGGTATGGGCTGTCATGCCAGTATGTATGATGTTGGGTTTCATTTCTGCACTCCACCAACTGAGCCACCTTTCCAATACTTCCCCCATCTTTCTATCTTGTTCTGTCTTGCTTTGAAAAAATCTCTTATTAATTGGAGGCAGGAGTAATTATAGTATTGAGGCTGGTTTTGAATTTACCTCTGCCTCCTTCAGTTCACACGGGCTGGCATTACAAGCTTGCCACTACACCTGCCTGTGTATCTTAGCCAAGGGATTCTGTCCTGGAAGAGACCTTTTCAGGTCCATTCTGTGGGCTTGCAGGTGGAGAAGAGAGTGCACATAGAAAGAGAAAGTCTCATCAGCTGAATGCTTCGTATACACAGCTCACAAGGACATTGGTTTGGCATAGTTCTTTATTCTGACAATCCTGCCTCTGCTGTCTCTCAGAAAGACAATAACAGTTTGTTTTTGATTTTTTTTTTTTGTGGTTTTTTTTTTTTTTTTTTTTTTAACCAGGTGACCTATTTAGTTATGTCACAATTCTTGTTCCTCAGCCAGCTAGAGATGGCGCTCAGATGAGGAGAATGAGGAATGATCCATCAGGCCCTTGTTCCCATTCTTCCAGCAACCTGATAATCTGCTTTTGAATCTTGGGTAGGAACATCAATCGGCTGTAGCTAGCTAAGAGAACAGCTATTGCAGTGTCAGCTTCTGGCCTTAAAGTGGCTGTTTTAAGGAAGAGAGAATGTTCACGTAACTCCAGATGACAAAAGGGGCAAATGTTTGTGATTCCAGGTCTGATAAGAATCTGCAAGGCGGGCAAAGCTGTGGGAAATCAATAGGGACAGGACAGGAAGAGAAAAGCTGCCTATGGAGGAACCATGGATGCTGATGTTGGGTCTGGGGGCCCGCAAATAATGGGGGACAGACCACCAAAGTCTATGAAACCTGGGTCCTCTGAAAGAGCAGCCAGTGCTCTTAACCACTAGGCTATACACATAAAAATTTTTTTTAACTATGTGGGATCATGGTGATGCACACCTTTAATCCCAGCACTCAGGAGGCGGATCTCTGAGTTCGAGGTCAGCCTGGTTTACAGAGTGGACAATGCTTCGGCGAAGGCCCCTCAATCTGTTCTGTATGTCCCTAACAATGGGTTTATTCCATCCAGGTTGGTCAAGGTGCTCTCCCTAGTGTCTGCGTCTGTTTTGCTGCAAACGAAAGTGAGGGTTTTTTCTCCCCTTAGTTCGGGGAACTCTTGCCCAACTTCCTCACTTTTTACTGATGGATGTAAGGTGGAAAATGGCGCCTCACTGGCATGACTTTATCTGTGTGTCTTGTCTATTCGGTTTTTCAAGGCAGGGTTTCTTTGTGTAGCCCTGGCTGTCTTGAAACTCGCTCTGCAGATCAGGCTTGCCTCAAACTCAGAGATCCACCTGGGATTATAGGCATGTGCCAATACCGCCTGGAAATTATTATATTTTTATTTGATTTTGTTTTATTGAAACAAGCACTCATATGGCCCCAGACCTTTATCATGTTGTTTTAAGAGATTAATTTTTTAAAAACTTATGTGTGCGTGTAGGTATGTGCAGTACTCATGGAAGCCAGAAGCTGGTGTCAGATCCTCTGGAGCTGAAGTCCCAGATGGTCTGTGAGCCTCCTGATGTGGGTGCTGGAAACCTAACTGGCATTCTCTGCAAGAGTAAATACTGCCACATCTCTCCAGCACTCCTTCATGATGTTTTAAGTTTATGATTTTGTGTTGCTCTTGCATTCATAGCTAGCTATGCTGCCTGCCCGGGAGCCTTGGGGTTAGGAGGTGTAGGTCCTGGAAACGACAAGATCCGATGTGAGCCTCCACTCCCCTTCCTGTCTCTCTTACCATTGGCATTCAGTTTTTTTCTAGTCCCTTCATGTCCCTATCGGCCAGCTCCACAAATCCCCAAACCCACCGGCGAGGAAGACAGACTGAGGCAGGAATCACATGGTATTGGCTCAGGGCCTCATTTTATTACTGGGGGGGGGCAGCTTTGGGTGTGTGGAATCTAGGCCTGCTGTGCCCGCAGCAGGGCCCGCACCTGGCCGATCTGCCACTCAACACTGGATCGTGCTGTGCCACCCAAGGCACTGTACTGTTCCACGCTGTGGCCGTAGTCCCACACGTGGCTGACGTCACCTGAGAACAGAGGACTGGGGAGAAAGATGAGTCAGGATAGACAGTGCTCTCCAACCTGTACCTGCCAAGGGTCAGCTTCCAGGACGCAGCTTCCGGGACAGGGGTGGAGGTGGGGGTGGCACACACCTGATGGTCTGCAGTTCCTGAAGCGACAGTTGGTTGAGGGCGACTCCTTTAGTCTCTGCCATGAACACAGCTTTCCCGGAGGCCTCATGGGCCTGGCGGAATGGCATCTAGATACAAAGGACATAGAGGGTGATACCTACTGTCAGGAATTTGTTTTCTGCTGTGACCTGAGTGCCAGTCTTTGGAAACACCCTTGTCCCCATGCCCAGCTGCTTCCCACTCACCCCTTTGCGGACCAGGTAGTAGGCAAGGTCGGTGGCCAGCATGTCAGGGCTGAGTGCCTGTGTCATGTTCTCACGGTGAATCTGGGGGCACGGTCCAGCAAAAGTGAGCCGGGGAATGGGGGGGGGTGCCTTGTGGAGCCTGCCCTCCCGGTGCTAAGCAACTGAATAGTCTCTTCCACCCCCATCCCACCCCACCCCACCCCCCTGAACAACCGGCTCTTGGCTTGAACATTTTCTGCCTCATTAGTTTGCTTTTATCTTTTGAGATAGGGTTAAGACCTTGTAGCCCAGGCTTGTCTCAAATTTAACAATCCTGTTTCAACGTCCCTAGTGTTGGGATTACAGTGTTTTTTTAGTCTGTGCCATCTCTATAGCCCGATGTGTTTTTTTAAAATGTGTGTGGGCACATGTGCATGTCCATGCATGACCTGAGGTTGATGCCAGGGATCATCTTTGTTAACTCTTCTACTTTATTCACCGAGGAAGAGTCTCTCAACCAAACCCAGAGCTCACAGACAGGGTTAGCCTCACTAGCCAGCTCCCTCTGGGAATCCCGTGTGGTCGTTTGAAAGAAAATGGCCCCCAAAAGGGAGTGGCACAATTAGGAGGTGTGACCTTCTTGGAGTGGGTGTGGTCTTGTTGGAGGAAGTGTGTCACTGGGGAGGAGGGCTTTGAAAGCTCATATATGCTCAAGCCGCGCCCAGTGTCTCAGACCATTTCCTGTAGGATGTAAGAACCCTCACTTCCTTCTCTAGCTTGATGTCTGCCTGCATTGCTGCCATCCCCTCCATGATGATAAAGGAATAAGCCTCTGAACTGTAAGCAGCCACCTCAATTAAGTGTTTTGTTGCCATGGTTGCCAGGTGGTGGAGGCACACGCGCTTGTAATCCCAGCACCCAGGAGGCAGAGGCAGGCAGATCTCTGTGAGTTTGAGGCCAACCTGGTCTATATAGTGAATTCTAGGACAACCAGAGTTTCATAGTGAGACCCTGTCTTACCACCACCACCATCACCACTCAAAAAGAAAAGAAAAAGGAAAATTTATACGATAAATGGCTATAGTAGAAATCTGACTAGTGGTAAGGCGCATGCCTGTAATCCTATCACTTAGGAGACTAAGACAGCAGGATGGTGAGGCTAATGCCAACCTTGGCTATATGAAAGACCCTATTTTAGAAGGAGAGGGGGGAAGGGTAGAATATAGTGGGGGCATAACTGTAATACTATAATGTGTAATACCTATAATAACAGGCCTCATGTTGGAGGCCAGCCTGTGCTACGTAGTAAAATCCCATCTCAAAAAAAAAAAAAAACTACTCTGGCCAAAACGTGGGACTTTGGTGTCTAACCAATCCCTATTTTTCTGTACCAGGTTTTGGTGCCTTGCTCTCCTCATCCCAGGTCTCCTGACCTCATCCCCTCCCCTGCAAATCACTGTCTGGCATTCCTACTGATCAAGGGGAGGGAGGTTATGTGGGGAGGGCTAGTCTTGCCTGCAGCGTAGAGATGACTCCGGTGGCTACTTGGAGGACAGCAATCATGGTGTCAGACACTTCAAACACAGCTTCCTTGTCTTCCTGGGAGGCATGTGTCAGGTGAGGGGCCGGCAGCCCAGCCCTTCACCCAGACTTCTTCCCTTGTCCCATTGGGTACACTTAGTACCTCTCCCTGCTACACCGAGGAGCAGCAGGGTACTTCTGAGGGTAGTCACAGACTATGTGCCCAGGACAGGAAGGAGTCATCCTAGGGGTTCCTGTCCGGGTATGTCATTGAGGAGTAGTATGTGGTATAGCTGGGGAGTCCCTCATTTCATCCCCAGCCTCATACCTGTAAGTCCTTGTTGTAGGTGCTTGGAAGTCCCTTGAGAGTCATTAGGAGCCCAGCACACTGCAGGAAGAATGAAGCTGAGGCTCTGGGACACCAGTGAAGTCCCCTGAGGACCCACTGGGTCCATCTGGAGGCCTTGCCTTCCACTCTTCCCAGCTCACCCGCCCAAACACTCGGCCCGCCTTGCTCCGGATCAACTCCAGGCTGTCTGGGTTTTTCTTCTGGGGCATCAAGCTGCTTCCAGTGCTGGGGACAGAGGTGTTAGGACTGAGGTTCTGCTTAAGCCTGGCTGGCCGGCCGGCAGAGGCACTGGGAAGGTCTTGCAAAGGTTGGGGTGAACTGGGGTGGGAGGAAGCCATTCCAGTTGGTACTGAGACATGGGCCTTACCTGTAGGCGTCTGAGAGCTGCACGAAGTTAAATTCTTTGGTGCCATAGAGTATAAGATCCTCTGCCATCCTGCTGAGGTGGGTCATACACAGAGAAGCCCAAAACAGGAACTCAGCTAGAAGGGACAGTAGGCACTTTCTTTTATCTTACCCTCTGTGCTTGTTCCCTCCTAGAAATCAGATCTGTCCTTCCATCACATGGGTTCAGGACATCAAACTCAGGCCATCAGGCTTGGTAGTGTGCACCTTTACCCAATGAGTAATCTCGCTGGCCCTTTATTGTTGGTGATGAATTTCTTAGGTTTTGTTTATTTGAGACAGGGTCTTAGATAGCTCAGGCCGGTCTCTAACTAGCAGGGTATGTCCTTCAATGACTGGCATTCCTGCCTCTGCTTCCCAAGTGCTGTGACTGTGGGTGTGTACCAATATGCCTGGTGCATGCAGTGCTGGGGAGCAAGCCCAGAGCTTCGTGCACACAAAGCGAACACTCTCCTTACTAATGTTCATCCCCAGCCCTGTATCTTTACCCACGAAGTCTCTCTCGCTGGTGGCATCCATACTGTTGAGTGTGATGGCCCCAAAGTTCAGTTCTGGAAGTGAGGGAGGAAAAATGGTCAGACCGGAAGGTGAGGGGTGCTCTTTTCTACCCTGAGCCAGGGCTCCCAGTCTCGTCCCTGACCCCCTTCTTGGGAATGAGAAAGGAGGAGGCGAGTGTGAGGTGGGGGAGGGGGTCTCTGTACACATCTCAGGAGGGTAGATAGAAGTCTTCAGTATTCCCAGCAAGAGGTACCCCTGCCATAGGCAACCCCATTAATCTCAATCCCCGTAGGCAAGCTATGAGGCCCCTGCCCTGTTACTGTGGGGGGCAGTGAAGTCTTTGCACTCACAGATGAGCACTAGGGGAACCAGGAATGTTAAACACGCAGGGTTGTCATTTCAAAAGGAGGGCTGTATAACCTGTTTTTCACCCAGAAGTCTGGGAGCAGAAGGTGTGGCCCAGACCACACCTTATCCTCCTCCAGACCCTTATCCTGAGCTTGTCAATCTATAGAACCTGTCTTTATGGAAGGCGTCATGCATAGTCAATCTATGGAATGTATCTTTATGGAAGGTGTCACATGTATTTTTTCAAAGAGTTTCAAAATAGCCATGTCTTAAGTTTTACTGTGCACATGGGATTGAGTTAATTATCACCAGGAAGAATTTCATCAAATTGTGCTGTACTTTACCATGCCTTAAATAGACTACTTAGTGTCAGACTACCAAAGTTTGAAGCAACACTGGCTACTAAGTCATGTTGAACCCACAACCCTGTGTTTGACATTCCTCATTCCCCTAGTGCTTATCTGTGAACACAAGGACCTCCATGTTCCCACATGCCACCTCATGTGTCCCTGGGACTCAGCAGGTGCTAAGCCTCCTGAGAAGGATGAACAGGGTCTACTTTACCTGCTCGGAGTAGCTCCCGGTCCACACCCAGAGGATTGCCTGCAATGGCCCCACTGTAGAGGCAAGGGTTCACAGCCATTGAGGTTTTGTTTACATGCAACACTCAGAACCAAGTCTCAGTTATTCAGCCTTTCCTGGCCTGGCCATCTTATGGCCCCAAACATTTGTCATTGTTCAGGGAAAATGGTGTGTCCATTGGGAAACTGGCTGGAGTTTCAGCAAATTCTCAAGTTTGGTTATCACACTGGAAGGCCAAGTAGGGGCTAGCTTTTCTGTTTTATTTATTTTTATTAAAAACACTATGTGTATGTGTGTGTGCTTTCTTGTCTGTATGTGGACCACATGCATGTAGGTGTCCACAGAGACCCTGGAACTACAGTTAGAGGCAGTTGTAAGCCACCCAATGCCAGTGCTGGGAATTGAACCTGGGTCTTTTGCTAGAGCAGCCAGTGCTCTTAACTCTCTCTCCCTAGCCTTTACGATTTAGTTTTTATTATTTGTATTTATGTGTGTATATAGGTGCATGTGTGAATGTCCGTTACATGTGTGAAGGTGCCCATGGAGGCCAGAAGAGGGCATTGGATTCCCTGGAGCTGGAGTTATGGGTGGGTTATGAGCCGCCAAATGTTGGTGCTGGGAACTGAACCTCTATTCCTTTGTAAGAGGAGCAAGTACTCTTAACCAGTGAGCCATCTCTCCAGCCCACCTTAGCCTCTAATTAACATGTATATTATACGTATATGATTTCATTATAACATTTTCATACACGTGTAGAATGTATGCGAATTAGACCACTCCTCCATTACCGTCTCTTGTCCTCCTATCCTGCTAACCCCTTCTTCCCAGCTCCTTCTACCTTTATGTCTTTTTCGGTGACCCAGTGAGTCTCATTGGGGTTGCT
Organism: Cricetiscus sungorus; assembly: GCA_030556225.1. NCBI lineage: Eukaryota > Metazoa > Chordata > Mammalia > Rodentia > Cricetidae > Cricetiscus > Cricetiscus sungorus. The sequence goes on along the minus strand of JANBXA010000044.1, from coordinate 19,863,500 downwards.
TACAGGCCCATATGAGCAGTTACCAATAGCCACATGGGTAACTTAACTGAAGAAATATCCCTCCCTAGCAACCACAATTGTCTGTATGTAGACTCTGAGGAAGGGGCAGGGCTCACAAGCTCCGCCCTCTAACCCCCCAAGCTTCTTTAGCCATGCTGACCCTATATGTGATATGCGAGACACCCTCACCTTCCCTCGGGCCTTGGGGACACCAAGGACTGTCTTACCTCCCCAGCGGCAGGACATTGATCCTCTTTTGCACCTCCAGCAGCCTCTCTGAATCTCGCGTCAGTGCAACAGCGTGGCTGTGGGAAACCAGAAACGGGTGAATGGTGGGCAGGCGACAGGACACCAAGGAGCCTTCCCTTCCATCAAGGCCCCTTCCCTTCCTACTGTCCCCGCTCCACATAGCTCACCTCAGGATCCAGTGGCTCCAGAGGATAGGCTGAGCCCTTTGTAGGTGTGTGTACCCTGGGAAGAGGACATCACGTTCCCTGTAATAGAAGAAGCAGGAGACCCGATGGGTTGGGTCCAGCAGGCTAGGCTAGGCTCTTTTCATGGAAGAGAGAACAGACCTGTGTGGCTCAGCCTGAACAAGGGACCAGAAGCTCACCAGGGGACAAAACAGGTCTTAAGAGAAAAGAGACCGGAAGCAAGTCAGTGAGATCAAAGACTAAGCCCGGAAGGGCACAGAGGTACAAGCCTGGGGTCCCAGCACTGGGGAAGTTGAGGCAGGAGGAATGCCATAAGACTGAGACCAGCCTTGGCTCTATGGTGAGTCCTATGCAGCCTGGGTCACAGAAGAGACCCCACCTGAAAAACAAAGCCCAGCTCTGGGTGTGGTGGTGCACACCCAGAACCCAGGCATTTGGGAGGCTGAAGCAGGAAGACCTGGAGTTCAAGGTCAACTCAGTTATGTTGTGGATTTGAGGACAGCCTGGGCTGTCCAAAGGGGGGGGGGAGAGGAAAGTCGAGGACAGCAAGGGGAGGAGGAGATTAAATTTGAGGCTAGCCTGAGCTAAATATAAATAGCAAGTTCCAAAGCTACCCTTAGTGTCTAACCATCACATTCAATTTCAGAACACTGTCATCATTAAAAAAAAAAAAACAAAACAACACGAAACAAAACCAAACAAAAACAAACTTGCATTACTTTGCCCTCAGTATCCTATTCTTCCCAGCATCCCACCCCTATGTCTTTGTAGTCACAATTAGTTGAGGCCTATGAACAGGAGGCACAGAGTCAGGTAAGAGGAGGGGTCATCGCCGATTCGGACACCTGCTAAGATTTTTCAGTGGCTCCTTTATCAAGTCTTCAGGAGTCAAAACTGGTCCCAGGGACATTAGAACATGGAAGCAGGGATAAGGCTGTGTTTTTTGCCTTCCATGTTAGGGTGTGATGTGGTGTAAGATGGGATAGTATGCACTGAAGGGTGATTGCATGCTTCGGGCTGATCCCCACCCTCTGACCTAGGCTGGCCTGGGTAGGAGCTTTATTAAGACATGACCCCCAACTCATAGCCAGGTGGTGGTGGTGCATGACTTTAATTCCAGCATTTTCGAGGCAGAGCCAAGTGAGTCTCTGAGTTCTATCTAGTCCAGCCTGGTCTATATAGAGAGTTCCAGGACAGCCAGTGCTACACAAAGAAACACTGTGTCAAAAACCAAAAACCACCGAAACCAAAAAAGATATGCCCCACCCCTTCCTACTCTATTGTTTTCTGAGCTGTAAGCCCACCTAATATCATGGAGCCTCATTCTTCAACTCTCTTCACCCCTGCCACCTAGGTCTTGCTCTCAGAGAAGAACAGAGCCTGGTGGTCCTCTGGGACTTCTGGTGTCTGTTTTAAGGTTTTATCCTCTGAGCCAAACTGCTGCCATCTTCATGAGAGTGGTTGAGCCTATCACAGTTGGGCTTATGGGAGTAGAGAGATGGCTTATTGGTTAAGATCACTTGTTTTTGATGAAAGACCTAGGGTTTGATTCCCAGTCCTCACACAATGGCTCATAACTATTCACAGCTTGAGTTCCAGGGGGTCTGATGTCCCCTTCTGACCTCCACAGACACAGGCATGCATGTGGAACACATATATACATGCAGTCAAAACACTCATACATATAAAATAAAATAATCTAAAACAAACAAACACCCCCTACAACCCAACTGGACCTGTGGACTGTTGCTGTTCTCTTCCTCTGGAAAGGAGCCACGGGCTCTTTTGTTCCTCACTTGCTATTCCTCCCAGGCCTTTATATGCAATTCTGCCCTAATTGTACATGGCCTTGCTTCTGGTCCCTGGAATAGCGGGTATACAGGCTGGGTAAGACAGGGGAAGGAAGACTGGGACCCCATCTACTATGCAGCCACAGCGGAACCATCATTCATGCTGGGTGCATACTCCCGGCATGGCTGTTTTCGGGTTACCAACATTCATTTCTTGCTTAGATTGCCCCCAGAATACTTACGCCTCAGCCCGGTCAACCATGCTTCCGATGAGTGCCCAGAGAAGGGTGGAGAGTTTTGAGCATGTCTGCCTCATCCACAGCCTGAGGTCTGTGACCACCTGTGGAGAAGAGAAGGGTTACTCAGGGAGTGAAGCTTGTGTCCTGGAGAATTGCATCTGCAGCTGAACCCCAAGAGCCTCCTGGGTTCCCAAGGTTGAAAAGTTCTTAGCAGAGGGCAAAGAGGGCTGGGGTGACACCTGGTCGTTGCGACTTCGTCCAGTATGTAGCTTTCCTGCAGTTTCACCAATGAGCTCCTAGGGGTGAAGAGGCATGAGGGTTAGGCTAGAGCACCCTGCTCCCAGTTCAGTGGGGACACTTGAGTCTAGGTAGCGGTCCTTGCCAGCTCTATGACTTTCCATCCCGATGCCAGGGACCCAGTCTTGCCCAAATCTCTTGCCATTTCTACTCTGCTGATGACAGTGCCCAGGGTAAGGTGAAAAAGAGAGACCGTTTGTTAGAAGGAAGGGTGTGTCATACCTTCAAACGCCGCTCATTGGCTGTGTGGATGTCTTCATCATTAGGGTGTAGTTTGAAGGTGCCTTGGGCCCACTCGTCAGCTACCTGAAGCAGGTGGTAGCAACCCAGGGTATCAGGTTGACAGGCACCAGGAGCCAGAAGTCTCCCTGCCTTGGTCTTGGATCCACCATGGTTAAATGCCCTTGTGTGGAAGCTGAGCCATAGAATATTCCCCATCCCTGATGGATGATCTCAGACCAGTCCACCTTGGTCTTGAGCCACGAGGAGTCATTAAAAGATAGAGCAGGTAATTATAGCACCTCTCTAGTCATCTGCTTACTACAAGGTCAAACAAAAAATCTGGAATACTAGAGCTTGTGCCCCAGGATATAAGAGCGGGAGGGGGGGCGGGGGGCGGGGGACGAGGGTGATATGGCTCAGTGGTAGAACACATGTCTAGACTCTCTCTTTGAGGGGCTGGGGGCATGGCTCAACAGTAGAACATCTACCCAGCATGCATCACAGCTCTGGGCTTCATCTCCAACATCAGAGTAAAGGAGGAAGTAAAGGTGAGTGTAGTGCTTAGGGATTTGGGGTAGGAGCCTGGGTTCCCAGGGGAATGGATGAAGGGGCAGGCCTGGGGACATGGAGGCTACCTTGTCCAGGCCTTGCAGTATCTGCTGCATCTCGGCTTTGGTGAGAAGCCCCGCCTTCTCCAGGCCCCTGCTGTAGGCCTTGCTCCCCTGCACGTCCACGTTCCATAGATGCCGGTCATAGGAGATGGAGGAGTTGAACTTCTCCATGATAGGGTCGACAGCACCCACGAAGCGGCCACCCCATAGCTTCCCACTCTGAATAAGAGGACAGAACAGAGCATACTCTCAAAAGGGACCCTCAGGAGAGTTACCCAGAAAGGCATGGGGTAGGCATTACACATTGTCCTCACTGGACAGACAGGGTAACTGAAACTCAGAGGGTCAGGGTGAGTGTACCAGGAAATATGGCAGACACATAAGTCAGGGCTCTTCTCACCACATGGCATGGACCAGGGAGATAGTGGCTTTCCTGAGATCACAACAGATTTTTTTTTCTTTAACTGACATACAACATAGTATGTATTTATTCTATGACATATATATATATGTTTGCATATTGTATATGTATATATACAAGTGTATGTGTACATACATACATATGTATATATACATACATATATTAATACTGGAGATTAAACCTAGGGACTCATGCATGTCAGACAAGCATTGTGCTTGAGCTATATATTAACAGTCCTCTTTTATTTTATTTATATTTTTGGATTTTTTTATTTCATCTTATGTATATGAGTGTTTTGCCTGATATATGTCTGTGCACTGTGTGCATGCCTGGTGTCCACAGAGGCCAGGAGAGTGTGTTGAATTCTCTAGGACTGGAGTTATGGATGGTTGTGAACCACCATGTGCATGCTGAGAACTGAACCTTGGTCCTCTGCAAAAGCAGTAAGTGCTCTTAATCGATGAGCCATCTCCCCTGCTCCTCATTTATTCTTTTCAGATAGGGTCTCACTATGTCTGGCTGGCTTGGAATTCTTAGAGATCTGCCTTCTCTGCCTCCTGAGTATTGGGATTAAAGGTGTGAGCCACCAGTATGATTCTCTTTTGATTTGGAGAGAGTTTCAGCTGGGTGGTGGTGGCTCATGCCTTTAGTCCCAGCACTTGGGAGACAGAGGCAGGTGGATCTCTGTAAGTTCAAGACCAGCCTGGTTTACAAGAGCTAGTTCCAGGACAGCCTCCAAAAAGCCACAGAGAAACCCTGTCTCAAAAAGCCAAAAAAGAAAAAATCTTTTTTTTCTTGAGAGAGTTTCCTAAGTTGCCTAGGTTGGTACTGAACTCAGCCTGTGGCCTAAGCAGGTTTTAAACTTGCAATCCTCCTGCCTCAGCCTTCCAAGTAGCTTAGATTACAGGCCTGCACTCCAGGCCTTACAAACACAATGTTTTGTAGTATATATAAATATATATTGCAGACTAGTTAGATTTAACCCGCACAAGTTGTTATTGTTATTGTGACAGGCCCAGGTTGGCCTTCAAATCTCTGACAACCTTGAGCCACTGATCCTTCTGCCTGTGCCTTCCTAGGGCTGTTATTAAAGGCATGTGACCACATCCAATTTATGTTGTCCTAGGGATGAAACCCAGTACTTCGTGCATAGTAGACAAGCACTCTACCAACTGAGCCACATTTCAGCCCCTGTTTTTGTATCATCGTTTTTCTGAAGACAGCTGATGCCCCAAGCCAAGGCGTCAAAGGGCAGAGGGATAGGCCAGAGAGGCACCTGCTTGGAAAGAGGAGGGCACAGGCCAGGATATGGACAGCTGGTAGGATGGGACAGAGAACTTACAGGACACAGAGAGCCCAGGACTGGAAGGAGAGCGTGGTAAGAACAACGTTAAGGGACATGGCATATTAATCACTGGCAACCTTTCTGTGTGTGGGTGGTGTCTACAAGTCTCTTCTGCTGCAGAACCCTGAACTGACCTTGGGCATATCATATAACATCTTGGAACCTCAGTTTTACTTCATTACAAAGCAGGAAATATAGCCACATGATAGGCTTGTTATAAGCCAGGGGTTCTCCACCTTCCTAACGTGCGACCCTTTAATACAGTTCCTCATGCTGTGGTGACCCCCAACCACAACATTATTTTCATTGCTGGATCAGAATATAAATATCTGTGTGTTTTGATGGTCCTAGGTGACCCCTGGGGAAGGGTGGTTCAACCCCCCAAAGGGATCAAGACCCATAGGTTATAAGCATTCAATCTGATATCATTAGCAAAGTGTATGCATGCATAGTGAAGGAGGGCTAGGAAGGGGGTGCTCAAGGTTAGGGTGCTCTTTCCCGCCTCTCTCTGTGTTTTGTATGTACATGTTCATGTGTGTGTGCACAAATGCCAGAGGTCAATGTGTTTTCTTCCTCAATTGCTGGGGGTCGCAATTATTATTTATTACTACTATTTCTTATTATTTATTACTACTATTTATTACTTTTGAGACAGAGCTTCAAAATTAATGGAGCCCTGGCTAGTATTGGAACTCACTATAGAAATCAAGCTGGCCTGGAATTCATAGAGATTGGCAGCCTCTGCCTCCCAAGTGCCGAGATTAAAGTGTACCATCAACCATCACATTTTTAGAGACAGGATCTCTCACTGACCCTGAACTCATGGATTCAACTGGGCTGGCTGGTCAACAGTTTCTACTTCTTCAGTACTGGGACCCAGACTCAGGTCCTTACGCTTTACCAGCCAGCGGAGCCAATCCCTGGGTCTGGTGCTGTGTGTGTACCAGCATCCACTGTGCTCTGTCTCCAGGCTGGAGCTGACCTCAGTGCTCAACTGTCTTATTGTCAAAGGACTCTGACCCATAGAGGTAGCCTCCACCATCACCCCCAGTTTTGTGAGAAGTTCTGCACCTGACCCTTAGCTGCCTCAACAAAAGCCAGATCACCTTCAAAGTGCCTTGAGGGGGGGGGGCCCTGGGGCTTGTGGGTCAGGGCCCAGCCAGATCAAATCTAGTAAGGAGCCTGTTGGGGAAGGCCCAGGAGGGATCCTGCAGCTGCCTTCCTTTCCAGATCCTGGCGTCTTTGCCTGGTTTGTTGGTATTAACAACTCCTTAACAAGCCAGACAGCAGCCAGAACAATTAGCACCCAACCCACAGAATGGCCTAAGGCAAGGTGAGGTCAACTGCAGTCCAGACCACTGGGTTTGGGGAGGAAACTGAGTTCCAGTAACCACCAGGCATGTTTCCAGGCACACACACTCCTCTTGTTCCCCTCCAATTTGGGGGATTGAACCTAGGGCCTTGTGTGTGTGTGTGTGTGTGTGTGTGTGTGTGTGTGTAACACAGGTATTGTACTACTGAGTCAAACCCAGCCACTTACTAGGGGATTCTAAACAGGTAGTCTATCACTGAGCCACAACCCCAGCCATGTTCTTGGCTTGTGGAGATAGGGCCAGGCCATGTGGTTGAGACTGACCTAGAACTCATTACAAAGTTGAAGCTGGCCTTAAAAAAAAAAAAAAAAGCCTGGGGGCAAAAGTGTGAGCCACCACATTTACTTCTGGAAAACATTTGAAATGATCTTAGGAGGTCACAGTGAGGTGTCTCCAATTGTCTCAGTAAATGGGCAAGAACCAATGCCATTGGAGGGAGCAATGCTCCAGGCTAGGAGTCTGGGACAAGGGGAAAAGGTCACAGAATTAGGCTGAGTAGAAAGAGCAAAATCCAATTCAGACGCAGGAGAGAAGTACTAGAGTGGTTAATGGGAGCTGGGCAGAGCGGAAACAGGAGGATTAATAACTTTTTGCTTGGTTTTGTTGGTTTTTTTTGTTTGTTTGTTTTGAGACAGGGTTTCTCTGGCTGTCCTGGAACTCCCTTGTAGACTAGGCTAGCCTTAAATTCAGACATCTCCCTGCCTCTACCTCCCAAGTGCTGGGTGTAAAGGTGTGCACTAACATTGCAAACTACATCCTTTTGTTTTGTTTTTTGAGATAGGGGTTCTTTGTAGCTTTTGAGCCTGTCCTGGACCTCTCTCTGTAGACCCAGCTGGCCTCAAACTCAGAGATCCACCTGCCTCGCCTCCCAAGTGCTGGGACTGTGTGTACCACCACCACCCGGCCTGCAATTATATCCTTTTGTGAAGTGGACACCATTATCCCTACTTCACAAAGGAACTAATTGGTCAAGGCTAATAGGTCACATCTGTTTGGCTCCAAAGTCCAGGCCTTGTTCCTGACCCTCTACATGACCCAGCCGCTAAGTACATCAGGCCATCTTAATTTGTTCAGATGGGCTGAGAGAAAGGGAGTGACTCGCCAGCTAATGAAGATCAGAAGGGACCAGACACTCAGACATCTGCTTTGCTACAGCCCCCTTTCCCCTAAGAGTTCAAAGTGATAACTCCATATTCATCCTTATAGGCGGAGTCCAATAGCAGTCATCATCCCATTTATTACATAAACCAACCAACTCTGTGGAAGGGACCGGTGCCTTGCCCACCTGTCACTAAATAGGAGGAGAAGTCAAGAATTCCTGGCCCAAAGGAGAGGACAGGGACACCTGGGGGAGGCACTGGGGTCACAAAGAGGTCCTTACTGACCCTTAGCTGCCACAACAAAAGCCAGATCACCTTCAAAGTGCCTTGTGGGGCCCCTGGGGCTTGTGGGTCAGGGCCCAGCCAGATCAAATCTAGTAAGGAGCCTGTTGGGGAAGGCCCAGGAGGGATCCTGCAGCTGCCTTCCTGCATATGACAGAGCTTGATCAAGTACAACTTAGGGACTCAACTTTTCCTATACATGAGGACAAGTGCTTGCACAAGGGTAGCCTACAGTATAGGGATTGACGGGGGTGTGGGGGTGAAAAGCAGGGTGTAAGAAAGGTGAGGTAGCTCACTGGGCAAAGGCCTTGCTGCCATGCCTGTTGGAAAGAGAATCTACTCCCCAAGTTGTTCTGTACCTCCACATGTGTGGTATGCCCACACACGCACATACTCATAAAATAGATAAACACAATGAACAAATAAGAATGTTAAAAGAAGAAAGTAAACAGAAGGTTTTGATGTGGTAGCTCCCACCTGGAATCTGAACGTTCAGTGGGTGGAGGCAGGAGAATTGTCAGGAATTTGAGGCCAGTCTAGAGACGGTGAGTTCCAGTCTAGCCTGGGCTAAAGTGAGCTGCTGTCTCAAAGAAGGAAAAACAGGGCCGAGAATGATGGCTCAGCCATTAAGCGCGCTGGCTTCTCTTCCAGAGGACTTAGGTTTTGTTCTCAGCACCCACATGGTGGCTCACAACCATCTGTAACCCCAGTTCCTATAGATCCTACACCCTCTTCTGGCCTCCATAGGCAGCAGCCACCCACGTGGTGCACAAAACACGTGCAGGCGAAACAGTCATACACATAAACATTTAAACATTATTTTGTTAAAAGGGGAAATCGATGCTGGGCATAGTGGTGCAGGACTTCAATCTCAGCACTCGGGCAGAGGCAGGTGGAACTCTGAGTTCGGAGGCCAGCTTGGTCTACAGGAGCGAGTTCCAGGCTAACCAGGATAATACAGGGAAACCCTGCCTCAAAAAAACAAATTAAAAAAGCAAAAACAAACAAAATAAAAGGTGAGGGGAGGACAGCCACTCAATGGTGACCAGCCCTCTGTCATTCGTGAGATCACCACCTGAGCCACTTGGCGGCGCTCGATGGGCAGATGACGATGGGGACATCCCTGAATCTGCCTTAAGCTGGGCTTTGGACGGGTGGTAGGGAATTTCTGTATCTCTCAAGGTCTGTCTGGCGGGAGGTGGCCCCAAACACGGGTCAACCCAAGTAGCTCCTCCCCGCTCGTTTGCAAGGTCCCCGAAGTCCTACACACCTCCGATGCCATGTTGGGCGGTTCCTCCTTCTTCTGGAGCTTCGGTCCTACGGATCTGGAAAACAAGATCAGACTGACCACTTCGGCTGTGGAGGTCTGCGGGGCAGAGACTGCTCAGAGTTGGGGACACACGCTCGGCTTGTGGGACGTGGGCAGCAATCAGCAAGCGCGCCACAGTCCTCGGCGATCCCTCGTGTTGGTCCCTCGGTCCCACGCTCACCGGACCTGGTGGAACAGATTCTGTGGACAGATACCTTCTGGTCTCTTGTGGCCCAGATGGCGTCTGCTGCCTCTAGTGCCTTGTCCCCGCCTCCTGGCAGCTTAGAGCCAATTGGGAGAGGTGGGTGTGACGCCTATGGGCGGGGCCGCCTCTGGCTGAGGTACTACTAGCCCGCGGGAGGAGGAACCGGGATTTTCAGCCAGTTAGCCCTTGGCTGTATGAGGTTCAGACTAGGTAAAACCAGTGCTATAGAATGAATACAGGTGATGGGAATGTCATCCTAGCAGCACCCGGCAGTGTAGGCAGGGAGATCGCTGGGAGTTCCAGGCCTGGGCTGCAAATGGACCTATTTCAAAAAACGAAAAACTGACACAATAGCCATGCTATGTGGTAACATGCTTTTAATTTTTCAGCACTTGGAAGACAGAGACAGGAGGCGCTCTGTCAGTTCAAGGTCAGCATGGTCTATAGAGTGAGTTCCAGGACAACCAGGCGTTCACACTGAGACCCTGTCTCAAAGCAGGGGGCATGGGATAGGGCACGTGATAAACCAGGTGTAGCTTTGTGTGCTGATTGAGATCACAGATGCAGGCCTTGTAATCTCAGCATTGGGGAGAGCAGGCAGGAAGGTCAGAATTTTGAGGTCATCTTGAGCTGTATAAGCCAGCTCAAGGGCAGCCTGGGTGCATAAGACCCTATCTCCAATTAAAAAAAAAAAAGAAAAAGAAAAAAGAAAGAAAAGAAAAGAAAAGAAAAGAAAGGAAGGAAGAAAGAAAGGAAAAAGCTGGCAGTCTGGGTATGGAAATGCTAAATTACCTGTGGTAGCATGTACCTGTGACCTCAGCACTTGGGAAGCTGAGGCAGGGATAGCAAGAGTTTGATATTCCTAGACTCTTATACTTTATAGTTCTCAACCTTTCCAATGCTTGACCTTTTAATACAGTTCCTCATGTTGTGGTGACTTCCAACCATAAAATTATTTTTGTTGCTAATTTATAACTTTTTTTTTTTTTTTTTGCTACTACTACTACTATCAAAATGTAAATACCTGTGTTTTCTGATAGTCTTGGGCAACTCCTATGAAGAGTCATAGAGTCATTCGACCCCCAAAGGGGTCAAGATCTATAGGTTGAGAACTACTGACCTAGAGAGATGGCTTAGCAAGTAAACAAGCTAGCCACTAAAGGCTGGCAACCTGAGTTCCGTCCTGGAAGTCATGTAGACCATCAGTCAGCTGTGTCTCATCTGTAATCTCAGCACTTCTACCAAGATGGGAGAGAAGACTAGAGAAATGTTTGGGAGGCTAGGGCCAGCTAGTCTGGAGAACTCAGAACCATGACAAATATAGAAGCCCTGTCTCAATACGGGGGAAGGCAAGAACAGACTCCAGAGGGTTGTCCTCCAATCTTCACCACACACTCTTTGGCACATGGTGCACACACTCACCCACCCCTCAGACCCCAAATAAATCAATATGGGTCTAGTGAGATGCCTCATGGCGTGTAAGGTGCTTATAGTCAGGGTCTGAGTTTGAGCCCAGGGACCTACATGGTGGAAGGAGAGAATGACACCACCAAATTGTCCTCTTATGTCTGTACACACACACACACACACACACACACACACACACACACTAAGTAAGTAAATAAATAAAGTTTAAAGGACCCCCTCCCAAAAATGTTGGGGATGTAGCCCAGTTGGTAGTCTCTAGACAGTCCAGAAAGGGGATACTAAAAGCGACTATTTCAGGCATTTGGGAATTAACACGCAACCCATCCCTCAGTCTATCAAGTTCATCCTTAAAGCAGGAAGTGTGGACTTCCCTGAAATCAGCATGGGGACATGGCTGGAAGAAGAGTGGGCAGTGAGCCACTGTGTAGACCAGATACGAGTGAGGGTCTCACTATTGTGGAGGTGTGTGTGTGTGTGTGTGTGTGTGTGTGTGTGTGAGAGAGAGAGAGAGAGAGAGAGAGAGAGAGAGAGAGAGAGAGAGAGAGAGAATAAAGTACATGTGTACCTGGTGCTAATGGAGGTCAGAGAGGGTGTCAGCATTCCTAGAACTGGAGTTACAGATGGTTTAGAGCCACCATGTAGGTGCTAGGTCCTCTGTTTTTTTTTTTTTGTTTTTTTTTTTTGGTTTTTCAAGACGGAGTTTCTCAGTAGCTATAGCTCCTGGAACTGGCTCTGCACATCAGGCTGGCCTTGAACTCACAGAGATCCATCTGCCTCTGCCTCCTGAGTGCTGAGATTAAAGGCATGCACCACCACTGCCCAGCAAAACTGGATCCTTTTAACCATTGAGCCATCTCTCCAACCCCTTGACTGTGGACATTTTTGATCACCAGCAGATCAGATATGCTACAGCTAGCCAGGATGGCCCTGGGAGCATTGGGGACCATTCCTTTTTGCTAGAGTGTCTGTATCACACAGTGCAATCAAAATGGAAGAATTCGATCAAACACTCATGCCTTGTGAAGTGACCAAGTTTTCAAATTAATTGTCAACAGACCTAGTAAATGTGAAAGACCTCAGGCATGCCACTTGCCTAGAATCTACAAAATGTGGAGCTGGGGGCAAGGTTCAATGGTGAACACTTGCCTAGAATCACCTGGTAAGGGTTAGGAGGTCCAGCATTGAAGTGCCTGCTGAGAATTCCCCAATGAGGATCTGAGGGCATGGCTCAGGGTAGAGTCCTTTCAAATCAAGAGAAAAAGGAGAGAGCCTGAATTCTTCCTCACCCTGTAAGCACCACCCTAGGAAACCTCAAGCCCTGGCTCTTCCCCAAACCACAAAGTTCAAGAAACTTTAAGAGAAAGCTGTATATACTGTTCAGTTGGTAGACAGCTTGCTTAGCACACACAGAGCTCTGGGTTTGATCCCCAGTACAGCTTCAAGCTAGCACAGGGGGCTCATGCCTGGAATCCTAGCCCCCAGGAGGCTGAGGCAGAGTCAGGAGTTCCAGGTCATCCTCAGCTACATGGTGAGTTCAAGGTGGGACTAGGCTACATGAGACACTGCCTCAAATAAACAAAATGAGTGAAAAACATTTAGAGGAATTAAGTGGAGGCATTACCGCTATATGAATAGAATAAACAAAATTACAAAATTTGTATTTCCTTTGTTTACTTTGTTGGGAGGCAGGATCTTTCTATGTCGTTAGACTTAAATTCACTGTGTAGCCCAGGCTGGCCAGAAATTGGACATCCTCCTGCTTTAGCCCTCCAAGGGCTGGAGTCACATGTGTGTGTAAGTACTCCTGGCAATATCTTTAGTTCTAACAGTATTGTAGGCACCGTGTTAAATATTTTATATTTAAATTCTCACAAGTACTCCTAGAAGGCAGCCCTGATAATCACCATGGTGCTCCAGCTAAGGAAAGGACAGTATAGGGGGAAATGAGTGGTTGCCTAAAGACACCGAGACAGGAAGCTTGAGAGCCAGGAGCCAGATCTAGCATCTCAGGATCAACACAACATCTGCCTGGGAAGCTCTCCAAGAGCTGGCGAGTCACAAGCTAATTACCCGAGGATCACATTAATGAACAACTGTGTAACAGGACTGCTACTGAACCTCACATGACAATCACCTGCCTGTCCAGCCCTTGAAATGAAAACAAATGTTCTCAAGGCCAGACATGAGAAAGTGCTTACCAAGCATTGCCAACACCACCGAGAAAAGGCACGGGGAGGGCTGTGAGATGGGAAAGACACTTGCTGCCAAGCTTCAGGACCAAGTTTTGTCTTCAGAATCCACAGGGTGTGAGGCAAGAAAAGACTCGTGAAAACTTGTCCTCTGACCTCCACAGGTGTGCTATGGGATGCGCACACACACGTGTGCATGCGCAACACGAAATAACAACAGTGCTCACTTCAGCACTATATGGTCTAAAATTAGAATTCTACAGAGTAGATTTATGTGGCCCCTGCACAAGGATGACACTCATGTGTGAAGTCTTCCATATTTAAGATACCACAAAAAGCTGTTTGCTTCCATTTGCCGTGAGATGAGCTTGCTTTGTTCTGTCAAATGCTGTTGGCTATGAAGTTAGGCCTCACAGCAATGTAATCAGCTTACAAGGGAAGTAAACCTCTGAAAACCATGGGCCAAAATAAATTTCTCCTCCCTAAACAACAACAACAAACAGGAAAGATGGCTCATCCAGGGAGACTACCTATTGCCAGTTTGGACTATTTGAGTTTCATCCCTGGGACCCACATGTGAAAGCACCTGTGGACAAAATTAATAGACTAGAAGGAAGAGATACCTGTTTGACCACAGTGGATCAGAACCTGAAGATCGAGGAGAGGTTGGAATGTTGCAGATCCAAAGCCTAATTATAACTTACCTTGCATGTGACCTGACATCTTTGTGTCACTTTTTTTTTTTTTTTTGGAATGTATACACCTCTAGCCTCCATTGAGCAAAATGCAAGAATGTCACCAGAAGTACCAGAGGACTGACTGAAGCAGACACTTCCCTGATTTTCTGTAGCCCACTTATCTGACATTTCCACCAATGCACTTGAAGAATGTTTTAATTTGTGATATTCTTTACTCTGTTACTGTAAAAATCTCATCTAGCTGGGACCATATCAGAACATAGAATTGTGGGTCCCCTGATGTTTTCATGGACCATTGTCACTTACATTTGGCTTCAGAATAAACTCCCTCTTAAACCCTTTGAGGAGAGAGCTGTGTTTTTGTCAACTTGCCTGCCAAGCCAGCTCATTCACCCCGAACTTGATTTTAAGAGGTTTGAATGGAGGCTATTGTTGTTATTGATATTATTCTACTTATCAATTACTCCTTTATGGTGTGGGAAATGTAAGCAAATCTACTGTATTTTCTATCAATGGGTTTCAAAAGATAAAATGCCATTTTTTTAAAAAAAAACTGCAAAGAGGGGCTGAAGAAATGGCTCAGAGGTTTAGAGCACTGACTGCTCTTCCAAGTGTCCTGAATTCAATTCCCAGCAACCACATGGTGGCTCATGACTATCTGTAATAAGATATGGTGTCCTCTTCTGGCATGCAGGCAGAACACTGCATACATAATAAATAAATCTTTTTAAAAAATGCAAAGAAGCTTCATGGCAGAAATTAAAATTCCTCCAGGGTCAGATTTTTTTCTTGAAATAAAAATATTTACTCAGGGTTGCATTCTCCATGAGAAACTGCATTCTGTTCATCAACTGCATCCATTTTGAGGCTAAGCTCTAGCTACTTAGAGCGAGGCACAGGGTCCCTCCTGGTGTCCTTGCCTGCTTGATTAGGCACCACTAAGTTCCCTTCTGCAGAAATAAATCATTTTGTGTTCCAAAGTATTTTGGGTTGTTCAGTCATTTTCTTGAAATCGCAAACACATATATCACAATGGTAACAGCCCTACTTAGGTGAACAGAATATTTAATAGTTAGTTTAAGGGCTGCGGATGTAGCTCAGTTAGTAGAACGCTTGTCTTCAGCACCTCATAAGCTAGGTGTGGTGGTGCATGCCTATCATCCAGCCCTTGCAAGGCAGAGATAGAGAGTTCAAGCTCATCCTTGGCTATATAGCCCGTTTGAGATCAGCCTGAACTACTTAAGGCTTCATGTGAAAACACACAAACCAAATTCAAACAAAAGCCCATTAGTTCAAGACAATCACTGATGTGTCAAAGAGGTTGAAGTTACTACACAGGTGCCTAGATGGATACCATTTGAATGTGGGTGCAACCCAGTTCTACTTAAATTCATCTGAGTCATTTTATGGTCTGGCTCTCAGAGGCACTTAGCCTGTGTCCCAGAAGAATCTATCTCTGAAGCTTTGGTTTTGATTGTTCCTGCTTCCATTCATCTCAAACACTGTGGCTTGGGGACGCCTCTCTGCCTTGTTAGTCAATCCCTCTTCTACGATACAGAGTCTAAACATAGTATGTCATAGTTATTTATGTCCAGAACTGGTCCCCAACCAGGCTCTCAGCTAGCTTGGACAGAGAGTGTGTATTACTCATATTTGAATCACTAGTACCCAGTGGGCAATCAGACTCTAAGATTGTTGAGTGAATAGCACATTGAACATCATTGTGGGGCTCATTCTGCTCAAGATGGGGCCAGGGCACTCTTTAGTGCATATTATGTCAGCTGGGCCTGGGGTGACATTTTGTTTACCTGTTGATTTTTCATTTTGTTTTAAATGTTTTATTATTTTTAAACAGGGTTTCACTATGAGATCCAGGGTGGCCTCTTTGAACTCAGCATTCTTCTCCCTTGGCTTCCTGGGTATTATTATAGACATGTACTAGCACTCCTGACTTTACTTATTAAATACATACACAACATGCACAAGAACACACAATCATACAGTTATTTTTTATGAGACAGGCTTCTCACATAGCCCAGGGTAGCCTCAAACTCCCTATATAGCTGAAGATGGCCTTAAAAAACTGTTTCCTAGTCTGGCCTTGAACTTGCTGTATAGAGGATGATCTTGAATTCCTAATCCTCTTGCCTCCAACTCCCAAATGCTGGTATTATAGCAGACATGGGCCAGCAGGACCAACCATTTTTCTTTTTTCTAAGATTTATTATATATATATAATTGTGTGTGTGTGTGTGTGTGTGTGTGTGTGTGTGTGTGTGTGTGTCTGCATGTATGTATATACTTCACATGTGGGCCTGGTGGGGGCTATAAAAACGACCTTGGATCCTCTGGAATTGGAGTTATAGGTTGTTGTAAGCCACCACGTTGGTGCTGGGAACCAAATCCTGATCCTTTACTAGAAATGAAAGTACTCTTAACTGCTATGCCATCTCTCCAGCTCTGTCTCTCTTTCTCTCTGTGTACCCTTGGTTGTCTCTAACTCACAGAGATGAGTTACCCTTTTTACCCTTGCTGGAATTAGAGGCATGTGTCACCATGCCTGGCAGGCTTCTCGGTGGATTTTGTTTTCGTTTTGATACAGGGATCTCCAATAGCCCAGGATGGTTTGAAACCCACTCTGTAGTACAGGCTGGCCAGGAACTCGTGGCAATACCCCTGCCTCGACCTCTCTAGGGCTGAGATAACAGGTGTGAGCTAACATGACCGGCTTGGGGATTTTAACGCGCCCAAGGCTGGAACCTTATCTTACTAAAACCCTAACAAAATCTAGACCATGAAAAAGTTTACATTTTGTCTCCAAACGCTCGACAGGCTGAAATTCGAAAAGGGTACGACGCTGAGAATCAAGGAGGAGTCCTGCATTCCCGGCAGCGATCCCGGCATGCAGCACGGCCGTCCCAGAGTGCCTTGCGGCGTACACGCACAGGCGGGGAGCTCCACGGCGGTGGCGCAACCCGAGTCCGTTCCCTTCCAGCGGCAGCGCACGACGAAGCAGGAGCGACATGGAAGTGTAAGGCGCACGTCCAAGGGAAACCCGACTCATCTGGGGGCCGCGAGGCGGCTGGTGGCCGACCCTCCGCACCCGGGAGCAGGACGGGTGGGCGGAGTGGACGGGCCGGAAGTGTCTGGAGGGATCCTGCTGGTCTGGCAGCCGCCTCCCCTCCCACATTCTTTAGGGGAGGGAAATGTGGGAGGAATTGAGGTGGTTTTTGTTGTTGTTGTTTTGTTTTGTTTGTTTCTTTTTTTCTTTCTGGTTCTAGGGATGAAACTCAAGACCTTGCACGTGCTCCGCAAGTAGTGGGGGCACATCCCAGTCATAATTAACTATCCTGGGATGCGGGCTTTGCTTATGCTAGGAAAACATTCAACCACTTATCCATATACCCCCAGCCATCCTCATTACCAACATCATTTTGTAATGATGGAGTTGGTACCCAGGACTTCTCACATGCTAGGCAAAGGCTTTGGCACTGAGGTGCATCCCCAGCCGTTATTATCGCCGTCGTTATTTTGTGATACTGTTACCCAGGGCTGTGAACATAAGAGGTGTGCTAGTTTCCTTTTTGTTGTGTGACAAACACCATGACCAAAGCAACTTCGGGATAAAAGGGATTTATTACATCTTTTGGTTTTTTTTTTTCGAGACAGGGCTTCTCTGTTTATCTCTGGCTCCTGGAACTAGCTCTGTAGACCAGGCTGGCCTCGAACTCACAGAGATCCGCCTGCCTCTGCCTCCCTGAGTGCTGGGATTAAAGGCTTGCACAGCCACCACTACCACCTGACAGGGTTTATTACTTCTTACAATCAGCATACAGTTCATCATTTAGGGAAGTCAGGACAGGAACCTGAGCAGAACCCATTCTGCTATTGGGTTTACTCTCTAGCTTCTTTATCCAGCCCAGGACCACCTACCCCGGGATGGAGCCACCTGTAGTGGGCTGTACTCTCTTGCATTACTTAATAATCAAGACAGCCCCTTATGGACCTGCTCACAGACCAACCTGAAAAAGACAGTTCCTCAATTGAGGCTTCTCCTCCAGGTGATGCTAGGCTGTTTCATGTTGACAATTAAGAGCAACCAGGAAACTAGGCAAATTTCTGAGGTACCTCCCCAGCTACCATCATCATCATCATCATGTTTTGTGATATTGGGGATGGTATGTCTGCACCATCATTATTACTGTTATTATTTTATGGTGCTGAGGGTGGACACTGAATGCTAGGCAAACACTTTAGCATTAAGTCACTCCCTCCCCATCATCATATTGTGTCTGGAATAACAGGATCTTGAACATTCTAGGAAGTTACTCTCCCCCCAGCAAAGCCATCCTGACAGTTTTTCCTCCATACTGTTTTTTTTTTTTTTTTTTGGAATGTTTTTTGATGTGCACATGTAAGCTTTTGCATCTATTCTCCCTGTGGACTTTATATGCACCTGGTTGACTTACCTAAATTGTGTTATCCTTTACCTTCATTTGTTATATACTACAGTTTGTCAGACTTTTGTTACAGAATCATAAGTAGCCCAGGCTGGCTTTGATCTTGGTTTTTAGTAGAGGATGATCTTTGATCTTGGAGTTCTGATATCCCGTGTCTACCTCTCAAGCTGACGCATCAGATTGGCCCTTCAGTATTGGAGATGGGGTTTGGGAGGTCTTTTCACTGTGTAGCTCAGGCTGTCTGGTTCAGCTTTCTCCATCTCTGAGTAGCTATTGTCACACACCCTGGAAGTGATCAGCTCTCTGACGTGCCCCTGGGTTTCCTTCTCTCCTACTGCTGGGAGTTCTTTTCTTATTCCTTCTCTTCCCTTGCTGGTGTCTCCGTGTTAGTGAGCATCTTAGTGCTTCATCTTGGGACATTTTCTCTGCACACATTCTTGGTATACATTCATTTATATGATGGTGGTTCCTCAAAGTGTTCCTGGCCTTTCCCTACCAGTCATTAGGCAGCCTTTTTCCTGTTTTCCAGCCCCCTCCTCTTGTGGTAGGGTCTCATGTACCCAAGGCTTAGCCTTCAACTCACTACCCTTTCAAGGGTGACCTTCCTTGAACTTCTGATCCTCTTCTACTTGCCCAGTGCTGAGCTTACTGGTGTATGACACTACTCCCTGTTTATGCAGTGCTGGGGGTGGGGCTCAGGGTTTTATGTGTCTGAGGAGTGCTGTAATTTTAGAAAAGTGTTGTGTGAGGGAAAGACACCATGAGACAGGGTTCAAGCAGAGGGATTTTTTTTTTTTAATTAGGGAAAGGAATCATAAAAAGGAGAAAGGGGAGGGGGAGACTAGCCTTAGAGACAGAAGCAGTAGGAGAGAGGAGAAAGGAAAGAGGGGAAGAGAGGGAAAAAAGCAGAGGGGGGAGAAGGGAGAACAGACAGAAAGGGAGAGAAAGAGAGAGGATGGGAGGTAGGCAGGCCCCTTTTAAAAGTGAACATAGTGAATATGCACAGGGGTGCTCTTAGTGGCTGCAGCTGAGGGTGTATCCTGTCAGAACCCCAAGGACAGGCCAGTACAGATACCTGAATACTAACAAGGAGAGCACTCTACTAACTGAATTGCATTCCCAACTCAAAATCTCCCACCCTTTTTTAAGGCTTGTGATAGAGAATGCCTTTAATCTCAGCACTCAGGAGGTAGAGACAGGTGGATCTCTTGAGTTCGAGGCCAGCTTGGTCTACATAGTGAGTTACAGGACAGCCAGAGCTACACTACACGAAGAAACTCTATCTGGAAAAAAACAGTTTGTTTTTTTTTTTTTTTAATTACGTGTCTATTTGTCTTTGTGGGTTCGTGCATGTGAGTGCAGAGCCCTTAGAGAACATCAGATCCTCTGGAGACAGAGTTAGTCATTATCCCTGGTGTGGGCACTGGGATGCAAACCTAGGTCCTCTGCAAGAGCAGTATGAGCTCTTAACTGCTGAGCCATCTCTGCAGCATCCTGTGGCTTCTTCAGTATCATATAGTATATAGTCAGAGTGGGAAAAATGGGCATTGTCTTCTGTAGTGTGTGTGTTAGGATTGTTTTCCTTTTACAGCTAGCAATATGAAGATTTAGAAAGAGAAGCAAAAGATTTATAACAGCCCAGCAATAGCTTAGGAAGAGTGTGCTTGTTGGCTAGCTATGAAGTGCACAGTGAGGGTTAAAGTGTTCATTGACTTTGAAGCTTTTCAGTTTTCTCGTATCAAAGTTTAGTGTTTCAGAACATGAATTGTTGTTTTAAGCATAGAAGAGTTTAGCAATTCTGTTCGTCATTTTGTTCGTAAGTGAAGTGTGTGGCAACTAATATAGACACTGCTCACTTTTTTGTTTGTTCTGTTTTTTTGGTGTTTGTGTGTGCTTTTAAGGAAAGTCTGTCAATAGATCATTTTGTTCTGTTTATTCAGAATTCTGTTTTCCACAGTGGTTGTTTACTTCTGTTAAATTGACTCAGCACTTGATTAAGCACACTTTACAGGTTAAATTTTAAATAGTAATGCAGCTTCAGTCCACTAATGAATTATTTAAGGATACTAAGTAACTACCTACCTATAGCACAGACTCCATAGTCTTTAAAATTCACTTGGGCCCAGGTTTGTAATCCTAGCATTTAGAAGTAGCAGTAGGAGGATCACAAGGTTAAGGGCAGCCCCAGCTGTGTAGCAAGTCCCAGGTCAGTCTCTGTTACACCACAAGAGCCTATCTCAGAAACAAAACAAAACCACAATCTGGCCTCCACCTTGCAAATGCTGAGATTGCAATTGTGAGTGGCAGTACCCAGCTTAAAAACAGACAGGGGTTGGAGAGGTGGCTCAGCATTAAGAGCACTGGCTGCTTATTCAGAGGACTCAGGTTCAGTTCCCAGCACCACATGGCAGCTCACAACTGCCTGTAACTCCAGTTTCATGGGATTCCCACACCTTCACACAGACATACATACAGGCAAAACATGAATGTACTTGGAATAAAAATAAATATGTATAAAAGAGGAACTGAGTTCTATTTTCAGCATCTATATCAGATGGCCTACAACTGTCTGTAACTTCAACTTCAGAGAATCTGATGTCCCTGTCTGACCTTGGAAGGCACCTGAACATGTGGGCACACACACATACACATAAATAAATAATAAACCTTAAAAAAGACATTTCAGAGATGTACAGCTTATGTAGGCCTTCATGGGAAAGGAATATATATATATATGTGTGTGTATATATATGAATATATGAATATATATATACATACATACATACATACATACATACATACACACCCACCCACCCATTGACAAAAGATTGGGTTCTGGGGATTGCATGCTAAGCACATGCTCTACCACTGAACTATATCCCAGTCTGTTCTTATTTGGATAAAATTATGCCTAGAATGTATTGGCATTTAATCTGAATATTTAGCTAGGTCTTAAAATCATGCAGACATGGTAGTACACAATTACATTCCTACCACTCAGATTCTGAGGCAGGGGAATCATGAGTACAAAGGCCGGTTTGGGCTATATAGTGAGACACTGTCCCCCAAAACAAAAAAGTGGAAACTAAGGAAGAAGGGAAGGGGTTAGAAATCAGTGAATTAATTGGTTTCTGCCAGTTAGAGTCTGCAAGATGCAGTATCTGTATTGTTCTCCCAGCCCTCAAACTGACTCCTTAATGTATGTGAGGGGCTGTATAGATTGGTGGTGGAGTACTTGCTTAGCATGTGTCAGACCCTCTGCTTAACACCAAGCACTCCAGTTTTAAAGCTGTATTCCTAATTCTCTCTCTGTCTCTGTCTCTCTGTCTCTCTCTGTCTCTGTCTCTCTCTCTCTCTGCTAGAAAAAGCAGATGATGTTTGTTGGGTTCTCAGATCTGTGTTTGCTGGAGTGTGTGTGTGTGTTTGGATGTTTGAGACAGGGTCTCCCCGTGTAGCCAATGTGACCCTCTTTCCCCAGCCATAAGCATGTACCATCTTGCCCGTTTTTGTGTTTCAATATTGACTTGAGTAGTTAGGCAGTGACTTGGAATGGCCAAGGTCCAATTTCTCAGTGCATGACAGCAAGAGTGGTGTGTGATTTGGAAATGACATGTACCGGTGACGCTGGGGATGGCTTCATTGACCCTGAAGTGATATCACAGGTGCAGTGTTCCTCTGTGAGCTCGGGCAGTGTAACTTGATTTCAACCAGAAATAGGAAACCTTCTGGGCTGATTTCTTGATTAAGTAGACATGATTTGATTTTCCTGTTTAGGTTTTTTTTTTTTTTTTTTTTTTTTTCCAGGCTGTCATTGAAGTCAGTTTGGCCTCAAACTCCCTGTATAGCTGATTACAGGCTGCTGCCAAGCTTGGTGTTTTTGGTGATAGGTATGGAACCAAAGCCCATGGTCATGCTGTGCAAGTGTTCTGTCAACTGAGCCCTGCACTATTTTTCTTGTGTTAGAGTCTTTCTAAATATGACTCTCTGACTTGGGCGCATTGACTTGGGAACGAAGAGATTTGTGAAGTTGTAGCTGTTTGCTGAATTACCAGTAGCATTTGACTAGGCTCTGCTCACTGATTTGATTTCTGTGCTGACGCCACTGTGCTGCTGACTTGTTGACCCCTGTGTTAGCAGTGGGAGAGTTCTGCTGCAAGTGTTGACTGGGGAAAGCAGCCATCTCTCACGCTCATGGTTTCCTAATCCTGCACTATCATTTTCACCATCTAGGTCCACTCTGGTGAAGGAATATTCAGTGGTTCTGTACATTGTGTCAGCTCTAGACCCCTCTACTTGAATTTTGGGATTCTGTTACTAGTTTCCTTTCACCTAGTCTAGTCTTACTTTCTTTGTGTGTGTGTGTGTGTGTGTGTGTGTGTGTGTGTGTGTGTGTGTGTTCAAGACAGGGTTTCTTTGTGGCTTTGGAGGCTGTTCTGGAACTAGCTCTTGCAGACCAGGCTGGTCTCGAACTCACAGAGATCCACTTGCCTCTGCTTCCCAAGTACTGGGACTAAAGGCATGTGCCACCACTGCCCCGCTTAGTCTTACTTTCCACAGTCATAATTGTCTTCCATTTCACTGGGATTTCTTACTGTGTGAGCAAGTTACTTTAATCTCTGAGCCTCAGCTGTGTCACCTGAATATTGGAATCATATCAATAGGCTCTGCATTGGAGGCTTAGTGAGAGTTGATATTTTTCCTTTTCTGCACACAAGTGTTTTGTCTACATGTATGTCTGTATACCATGTGGGTGTCAGAAGAAGGCATAGGATTCCCTCAAGATTGGAATTACAAATGGTTGTGAGCTACCATGTGGATGCAGGGAATCAGACCTAGGTCCTCTGAAAGAGCAACTAGTACTCCAAACCACTGAGCTGTTTCTTCAGTCTGAAATATATATATATATATATATATTTTTTAAATAATGCCCTCCATTTGTGGAGGTCCTAATCTTAAAATCTATCATGTCATTTCATCTGAACTGAAAATTTTCATGAAGAGGCGTAGTAGCCCAGGTGAAAGTAATGATAATAATGACATTTTAGAAGCACTTGCAGTGTTCTGGATTCCTACATCTTTACATTTATTCTCGAATATAAATCTTACAAAGATGTATAGTATAATTTCCATGTTGTAGATGCGAAGATATTATAGAGATGAAATTACTTTAGAAAATTCACACAGCCAATGATAGTATGGGGTTTAGAATCAGATTACACTTGAGTTAAAAAAATTTATATATTATGTATATGTAAACATGTACGCCTGCTTGTCTGTGCACCATGTGAGTACATGGTGCCCCTGGAAGCTGGAAGCCAGTGTTGGAACAAGTTTCAGCCAGTTGTGAGCTGTCTGATGTAGGAGCTGGAAACTGAACTCCAGTCTTCTCCAAGAAGGACTTGCTCCTAACCACTGAGCCATCTCTCCAGCCCCCATACTATACTAGATTATTTCCATATTTTGTTTTAGCTGGGGTAAGCTTGGGTAGAAATTGGCCCAATAAAGTCTACATCTTAACTTGGCAGAGAGGAAATCAGAACCTACTATGTCTGGTTTCAAAACTGTGTCTTAATTGTCATAGTATGCTGGCTCTAGGCAGCTTAGAGCAATATGTCGTCTGCTATGATGGTGTGGAATGAACCAATTGTTATCTGTGTCATTACTGATAGAATATCTCTGACATGATAGTGGGGAGTGGATCAGTCGTCATTTGTGCCGTAGCTACACTCACATAGGAATGGTAAAAAAAAAATGTTTGCTTAATCAGCTGTTACACAGGGGGGAAAAAAACCAGGCTTTTTGCAACTAAATATATGATGTCTCTGTGACTCTTTCTTTTACGGGTCCTTGACCCTTGCTGGAGTTTCTAGTGCATAGGACATTTCTGTCAACTTGGAAGGACTCAGGTTGTCCAAGATGCCAGTAACTAGTGGTAATAATTAGAGAAGGATGTTGGCTAAGGAGGAATCAGCACCTTGTTTCTCCAGTCATTTCTAATGCTCTTGCTTCTATACTGGGGTTCCTTTGAGGTTTGGCTTCCATGTTCTTTTTGTTGTTTTGTTTTGTTTTGTTTTTCAAGATGGGCTTTTCTGTGTAACTTTAGAGCCTGTCCTGGAACTTGCTCTAGACCAGGCTGGCCTCCAACTCATGGAGCTCCGCCTGCCTCTGCCTCCCATTGGGACTAAAGGCATGCACTCCCACTGCTCCGCTGCTTCCATGTTCTTGTAACTAACTTGTGCCAGATGTCTGACTTCTCAACTTCTGTGTATATAGGTTTGGGGTGATATGGTATCTGAGTCATCCATGGGGAAATGGACATGTGAAATGCTATGTCTATAAAAAGGAAAGTCTGGGGGCTGGAGAGATAGTTCAGTGGTTAAGAATGCTTGCTATTATAATGAGAACCAGAGTTTAGATCTCAGCACCCATGTGACATGTCTAGGCATTCTCCAAATGCCTGTAACTCAGCTTTGAGGGGTTTAGTGCCTTCTGTGCACACAGCCGTGCACATCTACAAACCCATGTAGTACATACATAAGCACATGCACACACATAAATAAAATAAATACTAAAAGGAAAGGACAGGAAAGATGTTTCTATCTGAAGTTGCTGAGGCAGGGCCAGCTAATGCAGGCAGGACATAGGCATTTCTAGTATTAGGTTGTTCACACTTGAGACCTTGGAATAGATGTGGACTGATGGTGGCTCACTGTTGTTTTGCAGGAAGGATGCGAACGCGGCACTGCTCAGTAACTATGAGGTAAGGACCCCTGTAGGGGCTGTTGTATGTCCCTCTTTTGGTTTAGTCTTTGCTTGTGAAGATGTTGGATTACTTTTCTTTAGAAGTGACAATTCATTTTAAGTTTCCACTTTAACACAGGTAGGTGGCCCCTGGCGGATCTTGGAATAGTCTAAGTTTGGTGAGTTATACTGGTTTTTTAAGGAAGCAGGGAGGCGCTGGTTCATAAGTACCCTTCAGTAAATCCCAGAGTCCTGGAAGAAGAGCCGCTGCTTTAGAGCCATTTCTTTCTATTAAAATCTTAGCCCTTTCCTAACTACCATCCTTTATTTCATTTTGATCTTCAAAGGGCCCCAAAGGTGTTGACATTTTCATTGTGAGACCAAGAGTTGACTTGACTCATTTTAAATAATTTATTAAGAATGAGGGGCTTTGTAATTTCGGGGCTGATGGAGAGAGAGGAAAGGGGTTGGTGAGAGGGGAGGGATTAGCATTTTTACTGCCTTCTATTTTTCCTGGGTCTAGTTTGGTATTAGCAAAGCAGTCTGATAGGTCAGGCAGCTCCAGGTGTGGAAAGGCCTACTTACAAATTCACTGTTTCCATGTCACAGTGAAAACTCAAAGTCTTGGAGGAAGTGTAGATCTCTCTCTGTCTGTCTGTCTGTCTGTCTCTGTCTGTCTGTCTCTGTCTCTGTCTCTGTCTCTCTCTCTCTCTCTCTCTCTCTCTCTCTCTCTCTCTCTCTCTCTCTCTCTCTCTCTCTCTGTGTGTGTGTGTGTGTGTAGAATTAATCCAGTTTGCTGTATTGTTTACTAAAGATCAGCCTAAGTGGTTGTGGCTTAGCCACAGGAAGGAAATGTTCATTGGTCAAAACATTGACTTTTAGGAACTCTCTGTCCTGCTTGGCCTTTGTTTAGTATTTGTGTCATTGGGGAAACATTATGTTCATTGGGTTTCATGCCACTGCTTTTCAAAGGCTGTGGGCTTGGGGGAATGTTGGAGGTGAGTGTTGCATATCTGTCTAGTAATGATCTATGAGCCTGTATTTTCCTCAGATCTCTGGTAGATTCTCAGAAACAAGAGTAAAGTCCCACTCATCCCCAAGCCAGCACTAATATGTATGTGTTTTTCCTTTGCAGGGAAGGTTTACTTTTAAGTATGTATAGATAGCATTTCCCCTTTGTTTCCTATGTGGATCTTTTTTGGTGTACCAGCCCCCTTTTTAGGATTCCTTACAGGGTCCAGTTAACTGTATAGCCAGTGAAGGAAAAATAGCCAAGGGAGTCTGAGGAAAAGAATTGACTCACACACAATATATGGGTCAAGGAATGGGTCTAAATTTAATTTGCACAAGAAACAGAACCTGGCACCTTCCAGTGCTTTGACCTCAGAGGTAGCAGAGCCCTCCAGGAAAGTTTAATTTTCCCATGAAGATGAACAAATGGGCTGACTGCCTTTGTCTTTATCTTCTCAGGGGAAACAGGAGGAAGCAGTAAATCTCTGAGTTAAACATTTGAGTTAATAAAATCAAGAAGTTTGGGAATCTTTTAGTGTAGGGTCAGTTTAGATTATCATTTCTCTGTCTGCCAGTGAAATAAAGCTAGGGCATGCTTATTCTTTTCTATCCATCTAGGCAGCTATGAATCAACAGCTTTGGGCGTGTAGTAATTCTATATCCTCAGCTATCTGGGAATGTCTTAGATGGAATGCTTTTGCCTGGGCCCTAAACATTGACCAAATGACTGTGGATAAGGATAATTCAGGAAGGCAGATCCTTGCAATTACATAGGAGAGGGGAGGAGGACCTGATAGTGGGAGACGGGTCTCATACATTGCTAAGGGATGTAATCAGTAAACAAAGACCTGGTAATGGAGAGCAGGTATTTGCACGTAGCTTGGGAGTGTAATCGGTACATTCCAAAGGCTGGGGAGATAGTGTTGAACTGTGGGAAGTAAAAAGTTTGTTACCGAAAGGAATAAGCTACAGGAAGAATCTATAGCAAGAAACAGTTAATTTTATTCATAAGACTATATTCTAATACACCTTGTCCTGGTTTAATCCTCCAGGAGAATTCTCAATTCTTATGGGTAGGTCTTGTGAAATGAGGCTGATTAATTACTGTGTGATCTTGCAGCTTGTAGCAGTTTTCCTTGTCATGCTTGGGACCCAGGGACTTTGTCATAATATGCAAATGGTTTGCTACTGGGCAATATCCTCAGCTTTTTTTTTTTTTTTTTCCCAATACTGTATTTTATAATTTATCACATGTTCTTTCTTTTACAGAAAGAAATTGTTACACTAGGTTTGTGCCCTAAGTAGAGCCCCTTAAAATATTTAGGTTAGGAAAATTTACTTTGAAATACTCATAATGGTTTTGAGATTTAATTTGTAAATTAGACTTTGTCTTGTGTGATGTGTTATCTGCATGGATATGGAGGACAGAGGACTTGTGGAAGTTTTCTCCTACCAGGTGGGTCTGGGCATGGAACTCAGGTTGCCATGTTTGGCAGCAAGTTCCTTTGCCAGCGGAGTCATCTCATTGGCCTGAGATCTATGTTTTTAAAGTAGTGTTCTCGGTTTTTTTTTTTTTTTTTTTTAAGGGTTTAATTTTTAACATGCGTGTGTCTGTGTGGGTATAGTGCCCATAGAGGCCGGACTAGGCCATTGGACCCTCTGGACCTGGAATTACAGGTGTTGTGAGCTGGCCGTTGTGAGGATCCTCCATGAGAGTAGCAAGTGAGCCATCTCTTAGTCACTGAGCCATCTCTCCAGTATTGCACTTTAAATAAATGAATGTTTTGAATTGACTTAGCCAAGAGAACATCTGAAAGATGTTGCATGGTTCTAGGATGAAATACCTGTTCTAGACCAACTGTCGGGAAGCAGGTTTGTGGAAAGAAAGCGGCATTACCTGACTGTCCTTTAAAACCTTGGAAGAGATACATTTTCAACTTCACTGACAAACGTCGTTTGCATCCCTCCCTAGGTGTACCAGTTACTAACAGATCTCAAAGAGCAGCGGAAGGAGAGTGGGAAGAACAAACACAGCGCTGGGCAGCAGAACTTAAACGCCATCACCTATGAGGTGAGCCCAGCTGCTCAGGGCCTCACCAGTGGGGAGGGTGGCTACTGCCTAGGTAACTAGGAGGAATTTGGTTACCTGCCAGTTAGTGAAACAGAATAAAATTGCCCTCACTTGTAGATACCAAGTGCACATTTGAAGTCACCACCTGAACCACCCTCAGATGCTCCCAGTCAGCTGGCTGGACTTCCTTTTGCTCTCCCTGGGTGAGAGTCCTGGGTAGGTGGGAAACCCTTACAGGGCTAGTGCTGGTCAGTGAGGGGGGGGGGATCCTCTGGAGGCCACAGCAGCTGGCCCATGGGCGCCTCAGGGGATGGAGCCCTGGAGTATTATAACCTTATGCAGGCTTTTGGAGTGCAACTTTGTGCTCCAGTTCTTGGTAGGCCTAGAAGCCAGGGTTCCTCAGCTCTCAGTAGCGGCTGACAATGCAGCTTCCCAGCAGGGCCATGTGTTGGGACTCTTCTGCCCTTGATGGTACCAGCATTACACTCTGCAGGCCTGGGGTGCCTGACAACTTTGGTCTTAAACACTTGGTTGCTCTGGAACTCTTCTCTCCATCTCTTTGTTTTGAGACAGGATCTTAGGCTTCCTAGGTAGCCCAGGGTGATTTTAAACTCCTGATCTTCCTGCTTCCATTTCCCAGGTGCAGGGATCACCATCACGTGCTGCCACACCCGTGACCATTCTCTGGCTCTTTACCTCTTTACAGCCTGGTGACTTTGAGCCTCAGGCCCACTCTCACCATCCCTCTAGTCTTTCCCTGGCTGCTATTTTACCGCTCTGGCTGCTTTGGGAGAGAGACAGCTGTCACTGCTCTGCTGTCCCACGGCTTGTGCAGCTTGGATGCCGATGGCCACGCAGCTAGCCCTCTGCTGCTCCTCTGCAGTGTCTTTGCTGCTACTTCATTGGCTTCTTCATGTTGCCCGTGCAGCTTGCTATGCTAGAAATGGGGAAGGAAAAAACAATGGCGAATAAACAACAAAAACCCACCTGAGAGAAGCACTTATGGGACATGTTACAACATCAGGGAAGCCAGGCAGCACAGAAGGTGAAGGTGTCTTCTGTAATCAGCTCGCCAGTGAGTTGAACAGCCTACTTTGGTAGAGAAGGGGTGTTATTAGTCAGGGTTCTCTTAGAGTAGTGGAATAGGCTGTCTCTCACTGGGAGTTGCTCAGTCCACAAGGCTGGGTGCCTAAGCAAGTCCCTATTTGGCACTGGAAGCCCAGAAGTTTCCTGGAGAGCTGCTGGTCCCTGGACCATGATGAAAGCTTGGGAACTCTGCTTCTGATATGAGTGCAGGAATCAGCAGCAGCAGGAGGGGAGATCAACTCAGCAATAGAGGGGTCACGTGAACAGAGGGCTAGGGGACCCTCTTCCTACCATTCCTTTTTCAGTCTGGACTACTAGCACACACAATATAGGTGGGACCCCCACATCAATCAAGGCAATTAAGACACTTCTTAAGGTGAGGCTTCCTACTTTGGTGATCCTAATTGTGCCAAGTTGACGTTCAGACCAACTGTAATAAGGGGTGTTGATAGTGACCACAGCAGACCTTACATGCAGATGAAAGTTTGGGTTTGCTCCAATCATAACTTTGTCTCTTTTACACAAGTCATACTAGACCCAGTGCAAGGCCATCAAGGGGAATGCTTGCCCTCTGACTTGCATGGAAATGATTGCAGGGTCATCTAGAGTTCATTGTGACTTATGATAACAAAAACAAAAAACAAACAAACAAAAATAGACTGTTCAAACAGTCCTGTCTTTCAGGAGTCACAACAAGCAGCAGTGATTGGTACGTCATTTCCGCCAAGGTGTCTAGGGAGGTATCAGAGTGGCTGTGCTGGCATGGTAGTCCACTGACTATAAGGGGGAGCTCAGCATCCCAGTGAGTGGGAGACTGCCTTGTTCCACAGGATCTTTGCTTATGAATAGGAAAATGGACATCAGAACTAATGCTTATAAGAACAAAGATAACCCTGATAATGATGTTTAACAATGTTTTATCAGGGGTTAATGTCTATTCAGTGCAGGGAGAGGTGGGTTCCCTCTCATCTATCTCAGAACTATGACATTCATAGTAACAGTTTCCTGCAAGGAAAGGATTCTGATTAAAATTAGCCAAGAGAATCAGGAAATAGGCAGAATACCCAAGTCATAATTTCCACTGTCCTCACTCATAGACTGGGATCACATTACTTTTTTAAAGTCAGTATGTGGCCATAGACATGTGGCCATAGACATAGACCCAGCCCTGCTGGGTTTTGCTATATACTAGTCTTACTGCTAGCTAACCCTTGCTCTAAAATACACAGGTGGGGCCAGCTGCTAAGGTAGGTTGATAAGCATATGCGGTATGACCCAGGGGCCCAGGCATACCATCCCAAGGACCCGGAAATTACCACCTACAGCTCTAGGTCAAAGGCCAGAACTGCTTTTTGTGCAAAGCCAATTTATTTTTCTTTTCTCCTTTTCAGTGTGTTTTTGTTTTTGTTTTTGTTTTTTTTTTTTTTGAGACAGGGGGTCTCATTGTGCAGTCTTGGCTGGCCTGGAACTCATAGAAATCTGTCTGCCTCTTTAGGCATATAAAAGGAAGAAAGCAAAAATAATTTGTAAAGTTGTTCTTCCTAACCTCTTTGGGGATTGAATGGAAATTGCAGGAAAGTATTACATTAAATTGATGTATAAACAGAAATTTGACATTATAACTAAGGACAAGTCAGCAAAAACAAAAACAAAACTCCCCAGGTGTTAGGCTAGCGATGTATCTCCATGCTAGAACACTTGACTGTCTTGGGGCTGGAGTGGTAGCTCAGCAGTTAAAAGTGCTCAGTACTCCTGCAGAGGACTGGGCAGCTCACAGCCACCTGTAACTAACTTCAGTATCAAGGATCAGTGTTTCCTTTATCTGCACCTGCTCTCTTATACATACACTCACATTTGCACACACAAATAAACATATAATTTAAAAATAAAAAATAACTCTTGAAAGTATGAGGATTTTAGAATATTAAATTATATCACTGCTTTCCTTTTTTCTTATTTAGAATTAATCTTTCAAGATTTTATGTGTATGAGTATTTTGCTTGCATATATGTCTTGCACCATGTGTCTGTTTACCTGTGGAGGTTAGAGGAGGGCATCAGATCCTTGGAACTGGAGTTACATATAGTTGTGAGCCACAATGTGGATGCTAGGAATTGAACCTGGGTCTTCTGCAACCACTGAACCACCTCTCTAGCCATTTATTCAAATTCCTGTATCTTGGGGCTCCAAATGGCTTAGGAGTTAAGCCTTGCAGAGGACCCATGCTTGATTCCCAACACCCACACTGGGAACTCTGTTCAGCTGCTTGGAACTCTGGTTTTAGGAGGTTCCAAAGCCTCCAGCCTCCACAGGTATCTGTATTCAAGTGCACATACCCTCATAGACATAATTAAAAATAAAAATAAATCAATAAAACCTTCAAAATTTCTATATCTTATGTTGCCTTCCTTTTGTGTGTTTTTTTAGACATTAAAATACATATCAAAAACGCCATGTAGGAACCAGAGTCCCGAGATTGTTCAAGAATTCCTCACAGCAATGAAAAGCCACAAGTTGACCAAGTAAGTTACCCTTGTAGATAACAGTTATCCCAAAACATGGTGAGAATAATGTCTTAGAACAGCTGTCTGCAACAGCTGCATCTACATTCAGACACACTTTGGCCTCATAATTGCACACAGTACTGTTTTTGTTGTTGTTGTTGTTGTTTTTCAGAACAGGGTTTCTCTGTGTTGTCCTGGCTGTCCTGGAACTCTCTCTGTAGACCAGGATGGCCTCAAACTGCCTCTGCCCCCGCCTCCTGAGTGCTGGGATTAAAGGTGTGTGCCACCACCACCCAGCAAAATGTCTTACTAGATTTTTTTATATGTATGAATGTTTTGCCCACATTTGTGTATGTATGTGCATCACATGTGTGTTTGCCTGTTGGATCCCTTGGAGCTGGAGTTATAGTCTGTTGAGCCACCATGTGGGTACTGGGAATCAAACCAACATCCTCTGTAAACAGAGAAGCCAGAGCTCTCACCTGCTGAGCCATCTCTTCAGCCCTTTAAAATTATTTGTAATTATATGAATATATATGTGTATGACTCTGCATGTGGATAAGTTCAGGTGAGTGCAGATGCCTGAGGATGACAGGAGCTTGGGATCCACTGTAGCTGAGTTATAATTGGTTGTGAGTGATGGGAACTGAACTCAGGTCCTTTGCAAAAGCAGTATACTCTCTCCACCACCAAACCATTCCCTCTAGCCCCACATGACAGAAATCTTAGGGGCTGATGTTTCTAGTCATTTCCCAAGTGTTTGTCTGAGCTCTCTGGATATAGTCCCTGCATCTTTTCCATGGTGGAGAAACTTGCTTAACATGGTTAAAGCTCTGGGTTCCATCACCAGTGCTGCCAAAAGAAAAATAAAAAGAGACAAGGGGTTGGAGAAAGGGAGGAAGAGAGAGAGAAAGAAACTGATAAAATAGGAATTGCTTTGCAAATTGATTTGAAATTGGTTGAATCTACATAAGCTTAAAACACACTTTAATAGAGGATTAACTGACTCCTTTTTCCAATTTGCCATTTTCAAATTAATCATTTATTAAGTCTCATGTGACCTTTTAAATCTTTCCCTCTTGGTTCTGTGACTGCTTGGACAAAAGCCCCTGGCAGTGTGTGCATTGGCCAGTAGAGGGATCCAGCAAGCTTCTTGCTCTGTGGCTGGCTTCTGCCTCTTGTCCTTCGTGGTGGTGAAAGGGCTGTTTGCCAAATAAGGCAGTGCCCAGCCTTGCTAGCCAGTGCATTTTAAGACAGGAACCATGTTTAAGACTGTGTTTAATATGTCCTTTAAGTCTTACATTTGATCTTGAAGTTACCTTCCTTCTGTTTGGCTCAGGGGATCCATTCATTAGTTTGCTTAGGTATTATCATCTCTGCAGTCCTTAAGGGTAGACTAGGAACTGAGTTTTGTTTGCCTTTGTAGACTTCATCAGCACAATAGAACAGTTGGAATTCAATTCCAAGTCACATTGGCACCGTGTGGTATGTAATTTTTAATTTAGTGTGTCATCCCAGTCTCCACCAAAATTAATTCTTTAATATTTTTAGACTTAGCCTGAGCTTTATTTCTTAATGCCTAACTAGTAACCCCTGCTCCTAACCCGAGATCACCCTTGTGAGGCACAGTTGTGTGGAGGGACACTTGCCCTCACAGGCAGGCTCAGTTAGGTCTGTAGAAATCCTGCCCATCTTCTCTTCTGCACACATTACTCCAGTATTGACCCCATACTTTTGGGATGTGGATCTCAGAGCAGCAGAGCTCAAGTGTAGATGATGGGTTGTCAGTTTCCCCAGTGGTCTTAGCCATGTGCTTTCTGAACATAAACTCCTGCTCCTTGTCTCCTCAGAATTGCACAACTTCTACCAGGAGTCGAGGCTTCCCTGGCCCTTCCTTTAGCTCGCCTTTCAGATTGTATTTGTATTATACCAACTCTGTCACTCTTAGTGCTGTGATGGAGGGGACATAGTGGAGAGGCACGGAAGTGTCAGTTTTAGGGTACTGTTTTGTTTATAAGAGGTGATGGTGAGATAAAGCAAGTCTCCAGATTCGAGTGAGGAAATACCATTTGCTAGGCAAGATGTGGAATTGGGAATTGGTCTGAGGCTTTTCTGTGTCATGTCTACAGTTTGGTTGGGTCATTTAGTGGAAGTGGAGCCATATGAAGATAGGCTGCTGAAGAACAGAGTTCTCAGGGTTCTTGGGGGTGAACTAGAGAAATTCAAATTGATACCAAAGCCTTTGGAAGAACCGTGGCTGAAAAGAGGGGCCAGTGATTAAGAGCACTTGCTGAGGACCTGGGTTTAGTTCCCAGCATCCAGAGGGTCCAGCACCTTCTGACCTACCTGGGAATGGCACGTGTGTGTTTATGTGTATTGCCTGGCATCCATGGAGGGCAAAAGAGGGTATCAGATCCTCTGAAACAGGAGTTATGGAAAGTTGTTAGCCTTCACGTGGGTGCTGAGAACCAAACTTGGGTCCTCTGTGAGAGTTTTTAGTTACTGAGCCATCTTTCCCGTCACAAGATTTCAGACTTTGAAGAGGCATTTGCATATAAGAGGAAAGTATGTTAAAAAGTTGAAGGGCTCAGGATGGAGCTGTTGTCCAGTAACCAAGGGGGTGGAGGGATTTAAAATAATGGCAAGGAAGGCACAAACACCTTCAAAGAAGCATAAGCAAAAGAAATGGGGAACTGAGTGTTGGCAGCAGGTAAGAAGTGAGTGTGGCTCCCGAATTTCTGACCTTAGGCTCTTCAAGGAGGATCTAGTTTGTTGGAAAGAGTAATCACGATTGCATCATATGTGTTGATTTTGAAGCATCTGCTATGTCTACATGCAGATGTGTGGGAGGCAGTTGGCTACAAAGGTCTGGAGTTCAGCTCACATAGCTTGAAAATAAGAATTTCTCCACCAAAACTGTAGTAGCTTTTGAGATTGTGCATTTTGTGTGAGGAAATCAATAAGAGGCTTGGAAGAGAAAAGATGACAATGTGGAATACTAGGCCCAAGCAAAGGAAGAGGCCCCTGAAAGACAGGAAGAAGGAATAGTCAGAAAGAGAATGGGCAGACCAGGAGAGTGGCAGCCTGGGGTCCATGGGGGTAGGTTTCTGAAGGAAGCAGTGGTTGGCATATGCCAGGATGCCTTGGTTTAGGCAGTACTGGCAATGCAACCCAGGGCTCTGTGTATGCCAGGCAAAAGGCCTGGCAACTGATCTGCATCCCCAGCCCCGCTTCCCTCAGTTTTGCTCAGAAAATTCTCAGGGCTTGCCCAATGCAAAGCCTCCCCTTTCCTCTGTCCCTCTCCCTCCCTCCCTCCCTCCCTCCCTCCCTCCCTCCCTCCCTCCTCCCTTTGTTTCTTTTCTTTTCATCTTTTTTCTCCCTCCTCCTCCCACCCCACCCTGCTGGGGATTGAACACAGACCTCCTTCGTCTGAGGCCAGCATTCCACTACTGTGAAGTCTCATTAGTTGAACTGATAATTGATAAATGTTCTTGGGGATTCTGAGGAATAGAACTTGACCACGTGTGCTGTAATAGTACCTGAATCGTTGGTGAAGCTGTTGTGGGGCAGTCACCATGGTGAATGTTTCTACCAGAAGCATATGGCTAATGTGAGCTGTGGTGGCTGAGTCCCTATCTTGACTATTGGGAACCTTGGATGGGTCATTTCCTATCTCAGGCTAAGTTTTTCCCGTTTGGAAGACAAATGGAAAACAGGCAGGAAATGGTGGTAGCGGCCACTTCTGGTATGAGATTGTTACCTCTCTCATAACCCTCATGCGCTCTAAGTGCTGCTCTAACCTGAGGCTTGGGGCGGTACTTAACTCAGACTGCTTCTCCAACACCTGCCTAAGGCAACTGTGGCTTTTCATCTTCATCCAGAGCATCTTTAAACTCCATTGTGTTGAACAGAACTAAAGGGTGAGTGTGGAGCTCCAGAGTCAGACCCAGAAAGAAATGCAAAACTGTATCACTTATGTGGGGATGGCGATGGCATTCCCTCCCCCTTGAAGTCCTGTCACTGGAGCTGGAGAGCTGGAGAGGTGGCTCAGTAGTTAACAGCACTTGCTGCCTCTGCAGAGGACTTGGTGCCTGGTTCCCAGCACTCAACACGGAGGCCCATAACTGTAACTCCAATTCATGGGGTCTGATGCCCTCTTCTGGTTTCCATATGTGGGGCACATAATATACATGGACATAAATGCTCATACACATGAAATATAATTAATCTTTGATGTCCTGTCACCTTTTAGCCTCTTCAACAGTGGGCTGTGTATCTCTTGTGACAGATGATAATTGCTATTGGACATTGTGACCTGTAATTCTTATGGGAGGTGGAGGTAGGAAGGTCAGGTATTAAAGTCATCCTTGGCCTCATACCAAGTTTCAGTTCAGATGGTAATTATTATCTTCAGCTGTTACTTACATTTCTTATTGAAATTTACAACTAGCCCAGGCTGGCTCAAATTTGATATCCTGTTTCAGCCTCCCCAGGTCTGAGATAACAGGCCCGGCTTCTTTTATTTACTAAAATAATTTAAATGTGAGTAACACTATATTGTTACTTTTCTCCTTGCTGTGCAAAATGCCGGGCAAAAGCCATTTGAGGGAGGAAGGGTATGGTCCATCATGGTGGGGAAAGCATAGCAGTAGGAGGAGGGAGGAGGCTCGTCACAGTGCAGCTCAGTCTGGACTCAGAGAGATGGATGCTTGTGCTCAGCTCCCTTTCACACGTAGCCCTAGTGGGTCGGTGGCATTCACATTTAGGATGTGATACACCACCCCAGTTAATCCAGTCTAGAATCTATCTCAGACATGTCCAGAGGTTTGTTTCTATGATGTTGACAATCCAAATCAATCATCACACACTGTAGTCTTAGCATCTGAGACATTGAGGCAGAAGGATCGGGAGTTCAAGGTCATCCTTAGTTAAGATAGCAAGTTCAAGACCAGCCTGTCATAAATAAAAATGAGATGCCTCAGTGGGTAAGGTATTTGCTGCCAGGCCTGAACACTGGAGTTTGATTCCTGTAATCCACATGGCAGAAAGAGAAACAAATACAAGTTATCCTCTGCCCTCCACCTGTGTGCTCCGGCATTCACACACAGGCACACACACTAAATAAATACATGTTTAACAATTCTTCTTAAAAGAAATCAAAACAAAACAAATCTGAGCTATGTATAATCTTACTCTCAAAACAGAATTCTTGGCCATTTCTAAGCAGTGACTAACTAATGTAGCTAATTTTGTTTATCATTTTCTTTAAACTGAATTAAGAAAACACTTTCTCATTTTCCAAATAAAATTTGTGTAGCAAATATGGGGAGTTCTGTTGTTGTTTTGTATTTTTTATTTTTTAAGACAGGATCTTACTTTGTAGAGTAGGGTAGCCTCTAACTACCCTGCCTCTATCTCACAAGTGCTGGCATCAGAGGTTTGTGCCACTATGCTCGGCAAGTATTGTTTTTTTTAAATATGCTTTAAATTGTCTTATTTGTTACATGGGCATGAAGGTGTGTGTGCCATAGTGCAGGATGTGGAGATGAGAGGACAAGCCTTGCAAATCAGTTTTCTTTTGAAGAATCCAGGGATGGTGCTCCTGTCATGAGGTCTGTCTGTAGGGAAGCACTTTGCTGACTGGGTCATCCCTCAAACCTCACCTCTGCTATTGCTCCCTTAGGAAACACTGTGCCTGTGCACCCTGTAGGATGTTGGCACATGGACCACTGAGCAGAGGTCTGGTGTCTCTTTCTCTCCTGATTCTTTCTTATTAAAGGGCCATGTGGCAGGGATTCTTTAGTTCTCTACTCACAGTAACTTGATCAAGACCCAAGGTCCTTCAGGGCATGAGAGTTTTAAGCAGTTCATGTTTTTCTTTTGACAGAGCAGAGAAGCTTCAGCTGCTAAACCACAGGCCAATGACCGCTGTTGAGATCCAGCTGGTAAGTGGGGGAGGATCTCTGGACTCAGGGGATTTCTTTGTGGGCCTGAGATACAGAAAGGCTGACAATGAACCAGCCAGAGACTGCACACCATCCCGTGCCATAAGTGAAAGGAGAAACTGGACCGGAGGCCTCACCAATTGGTCCTAGTTAGTATAGACTTGAGAGTGGGAAGCCGGAAATTTAATTCCTTCCATGGGTTTGGCAGCCCCGTGTCCTCTGCTGCTCTAGGCCCTTCTGGCCATGGCTTGGCTGTAGGAGTTAGAGCCAAGCAGATGTTGCATAAAAACATTAGATTCAGAATGTGCCACTCCCCACCCCCAACTGTTCCACCTCTTTCTTCCCCACATGTTGTCTTCCTCTCCTGCCCTCTGGGCCAGTCTCTAAGCAGAAGCTCTTGTTCTGGCTGATGCTCAGTTGTCCCCACTTTCTGTTGCCTCCAGGTCTGCTTGATTTCTCTCCCTACTACATAGCATTAATTTCTGTCGACATTTCATAACTCACCCCTTCAGTTATTTCATCCTCCCTGCTTCTACAGGGATGCATGATCACACCTGGCTTACAGATCACTTTCTAAAAACATGAATGTGGTCCATTTCCCTGCATAAATGTATCCGGTGCAGCCTAGGAATTTGTAAAGTCCAAATTGCAGTCACAGTGTAGGGCTTCAGCAATGGTGGACGAAGATTAGAGCAGGCGTGGTCTAGGAGGGAAGTGAAGGTCAGTCACGGGCCATGTGGCAGGTGCTTCCTATTACAAGAAGCAGAGCATCAGTTAGCTGTGAGAGTTAAGCCAGTCCTGTCACCACCAGGCAAACTTTGGTTTTGAGAATTAGTGAAGTGGTTTCCAAAGTTTGCCTGTGATCCCCCTGTTGTGTGATCCCCCTGTTGTGGAGGCAGGAGTAGAGGATGACAGTTTGAGGTTAGGCCAGGTCACATAATACACTCCTGTCTTGAAAAATACATGTAATAAAAAACAGAAACAAGAACAGAAGAAGTAGTCAGGTCTTTGTAAAATTTACAAAGTATGTATGACAATGACCTAAGAACCTCTATGCTCTTCAGAATTATTTAAAACTTTTCAAAGTTTATAAAGTAGTTAATTTTGGACTAAAACTTTCATTGTCTTCCTAGAGTTGTTTCTGTGCTTCCAAATGTACCCAAAATTAAATTATAAACATTCCTTCCATTCTGGGGGGCTTCCTGGGGGGCTTGGCCTTTATGCTAACAGAGGTCCCCATCTGTATGTGCTCATTGTTCTAGATGTTAGACAGATTCAGCTTACAGGAGAGGGAAAGAGCAAGAAATCAATCCCTGTCCCTTGGGTTAAGGATCACATGTTGGGTCTCCTCCAACTTTAATCAGCACCATATGCTGTTCGTGGCCAAGTGACAGACGGAGAGGAGAGATGAGGAGAATTAGCAAGGCCCTATCCTGAGCCTGTGGAAAGCTCCGGGCTGCTTGTTGAGAGAGCTGATACTGAGTGCTCTGACCATGCTAGACATGGTCCAAGGGCTTTGTCCAACAAGCTGAAGACCCCAAGATACTAATAGACTGACTCAGTCCAGGTTTGAAGTCCTCAGAATTAAGGCAGCTGATGTTTTAACACAGTCTGAGGCCACAGGGTTTGAGAGCTTAGAGTTGCTGCTATATGTCTGAAGCCTAAAGGCCAGAGATCCTGAGCTGGGGTGTCCCAGGACACAAGAGAAATGTCCTACTTCAGGGGAGACAGTTGGAATAAGAATGGTACTGTCATGTTGCGTGGTGGTTGGGCATGCCCTTAATCCCAGCACTTGGGGGCAGAGGCAGGCGGATCTCTGTGAGTTCCAGGACAGGCTCCAAAGCTACCGAGAAACCCTGTCTTGGGGGGAAATGGTACTGTCTTGGCCCCAGTCACTGGGATGGTGCTTACCTGCATTGTCACATTCTGCACCAAGTCCCTTAGCTCACACACAGGCTTCCAGAGACACCTCACACATGCATCTGGAACCTTTCCAGTTGACCAAGTATGCTTTTAGTACAGTCAAGTTGGTTCCTAGAATCACCCACTACATCTGGTGAGAAGATTAGCGTGGTGTTCCCTCAGATGTTTCTCTTCTATAAACTCCTGATTCCCTGCAGCTAGACCATTTTCTAGTCAGCCTTTCTTCCTACCCCAGAATTGGCTGCAAAAGATAGCGAGCCATTTATCAGGGCTTAGAGCAGTATTCTGTCTACAAGAGAGCATGAGGAATGAGGGTTTCACAGAGGTTGGAAAACAAAGACTTAATGTTTCCCTGCAGTAACTACAGCTGTGTCTTCTCCTCAGATTCAGAAAGGGGCTGCACCACCCATGCTTGCTAGACTTCAGTGAAGTGCCTGGGCTGGGGTGTGTTGTGGTCCTTGGGTGACTGAGAGGCTCTGTGAGGGAGTGGGCCTGCCGTGTGGCTTCAGCTTGCTCTGCTGTGGTCCATTTGAACAGCCTGGAAGCCCTCTGAAGGTGGGTCAGCGAGCCCTGAGAATTCACAGGTCCTTGTCCTGTACAGCCTTACTGCTGTGCCCATTAAGCCCCAGAGCTTATTAAACAGGCCCCCAGGCCCACATTGGTGCTCACTGTAGGCATTGCTTTAACTTAGAGGAAGCTGATGTTTCAGAGGCAGAGTGGACTGCTGGCAAATAGCTGGAAGTCATGACTTGTCCAAGATGAATTCAGCATTTTTAATATTGAACTTTATTTCCAGGGTATCAAATTTAAGGCCCAAGTTTCAACACAGAATAATTCATATTGTATGTATACTGTAACATGTAGATTGAAAATAGTTGTATATAGTGTTTTTGGTAAAATCTTGCTTTTATCTTTTTTTTTTTTTTTTTTTTTAATTTTCTTCAGCCTGTCAAATGAGATCAGAAGTAGAAATTTCCACCTAGGGTGCAGAGCATTTTTTGTCAAGCCTTATCTCAGGAAGTGTCGTGTCGTGTCGGTGCTCAGAAAGGTTCTGATTCTAAGGGTGTACTGTGGAAGAAATGGCTCAGTGTGTCAAGTGCTTGCCCCCACAAGCTTGATGACCCGAGTTCAAATCCTCCAAATTCACATAAATCTGCTAGTGTAGTGTAAGCATCTGTTGTAATCCTGGGGCTCCTCTAGGGAGATGGGTGGCAGAGAGAGGAGACTCCCTGGAAACAGACCCACTATCCTGCATGCATAAGCCGTGGAAACAACAAAAAGAGAGCCTGACTCAAAGTAGGTGGAAGGTGAGGACTGTACCCAAGGTTGTCGTCTCTCTCTCTCTCTCTCTCTCTCTCTCTCTCTCTCACACACACACACACACACACACACACACACACACACACACACACACGCACACACAGATGAAAAACAATTGTTGTCAGTATGAAGGCATTTGATCTCTGATTACCGCTGTTGGCCTGCTAGGTTTGGGTCATGTGAGGAAAGCCTGTGCTAGGGCTGGCAGCTTGCAGTGGGGAGCGGCCTCTTCTGGAGTGTTTGGCAGCCTCCAGGGATTAAGAGAGCTGTGTGTTTGCAGAGATTTGTCATTCACTAAGAGCTGCCTGCCTGCTAGCGCTTGGGATTTTTGCTAGCACATTTTCATTTGCTTTTACATTGTGAACAACTTGGCACACTGGTATTGGGGAACTTTGAGCTGGAGCCCTGAGTTCCTTATTTGGGCTATTCTCCTGTGCTGGGGAGGAGAGGTGAGGCAGGATGTAGTTGCCACTCACTGTAGTGGTCCAAGGGGAGTAGGTAAGCTGTCGTTTCTTTCCTGTGCCTGAGAACTGGGCATGTTACCTTTAAAACCACCTTCCCTGAGGATTTAGTTCTGGTAAAGGCTTCTGTTGTTCCCAAAGTTGGTTGTTTGCCCTTTTGCTGAGGTCAACACCTGGTGACTCCTGATCGGCATGGTAGCTGCCTGACCAGAGACAATGATGCAGGGCAAGGGCCCTGGCTCTTAGGTAAAAAGGAAGGCCTCAGAGGGTCCCTTCCACCCCACCCACCCGACTCCAGAGTTTCCATCCTGCTGTGCAGCGTCAGTGAGAGGTTGTGTTACTGCAGAAGGAGTTGGTGCTGAGCTTAAAGACCTGGGGTCTGCTTACTGAGGTGCAGACAGAGCTGGGCCTCACATCCCTCATCTGTCATTATCGAGGCTTCAGGTTTCAGGGCTCTCAATTTGATTGCCTCGCAAAGTCAGTGTGATTGCAGTGCGCTTCCTCCTATGGTGGGGCTCTTCATAGATGCTTCCGCCGGGTGGGTAATTGGCCGTGTTTGCCAGTTATTCATCGGCTTAGTCTTTCCTTTGGCCTAAATAATCGGTCAGGTATTTCCCTCCAGCTCCCCTTCCTCTTTGGGGACATACTGTGTTGGGTTACTGCCATTAATTTTGTCTGATCTTAAAAAATGATGTGGTTTTTTGAGGTAAGGTCTCATGTAGCCTAGGTTGGCCTCAAACTTAATACATAACTGAGGCTGAACTGATCTGGAATTCCTGATCCTCCTGTCCCTGCCTCCCAAATACTGGCAATGAAGGCCTGTGTCAACATAGCTCTCTAAAAATGCATTTTTAAAG
This sequence comes from Cricetiscus sungorus, assembly GCA_030556225.1. Classification (NCBI taxonomy): domain Eukaryota; kingdom Metazoa; phylum Chordata; class Mammalia; order Rodentia; family Cricetidae; genus Cricetiscus; species Cricetiscus sungorus. The sequence continues at coordinate 19,821,178 of JANBXA010000044.1, read as the reverse complement.
AGTCGGGTTTTTTTTTTTTATTATTTTACAACATTTCATGAAGTATACATTGATCATATTCTTCCCTGACTTCTCTCAGATTCTTCCCACTTTCCTACCTTTCCAACTTCATGTTCTCTCTCTCAAAGGAAAAAATCCACAGCCACACAAAAAATCAAAATAAACAAAAAAGCACCAATAAAACAAAAATTACCAAACTAAAACAAAAAACATAAAAACCATGGAGTCTGTTTTATGTTGAGTCTTTTCCTGGGCATGGGGCCTGCCCTGGAGTGTGTGATTGATTGATATGCCTAGTGTCAGTCACGCCACTGGAGAAAATGGATCCCTTTCCCTGCAGGTTTCAGTGACTAATAGCCTCTTGCTTAGGAGTTGGACCTTGTGTCTGCCTCCCCTTCTCCATGATGGGCTAAACTTGTGAGGGTCTTGCATGTGCTGTCATCATCTTTCTGAGTTCTTACGTGTATCATCCTTGTAGTGTCTTGAAGACTCTGGCTTTGGTGTCATCAACACCTCTGGCTCTTGGAATTTTTCCACCTCCTCCAGCAGAGATCCCTGAGCCTTGACAGGAGGGGTTTGATCTCTTTTAGAGTTGAGTGCTCCAAACTCTCAATGGCTGCACACTGTCCAGATGTGGGTCTCTGTGTTAATTCCTATCTACTGCAAGAAGCAGCTTCTCTAATGAGTGTTGAGTGATGTACTGATCTATGGGTATAGCAATATGTCATTGGGAGTCACTTTATTGCTATATTCCTTTAGCAGAATAATTGTTGTAGGTTTTCCCCTAGGACTCATGACCTGTCTGGTCTCAGGTTTCTGCCACATTAGCAGTGTCACATGGGTTTCATCTCATAGAGTGGTTCTTAAGTCCAATCAAAAGACAGTTGGTTGTTCCCATAACATTTGTGCTGTTATGGTAACAGTATATCTTGCAGATAGGTTCACTGCTGGGTGGTTATTGATGACTACTTTCCTTCTCTAGGAGTGTACATAGTATTTTCTAATACCATGACTGTGAATCAGTAGGGGTGAAGCTTCTAGTTGGGTACCAGCTCTGTTTCTCCATCCTTGATGACATAAGTGAATAATATCTTCAGCAATAGGGCCCGACTCTTGGGTTGTGGAGGGTAGCCAATAGCCTTGGCAGTAGCCTGTGATTTGGGGGGTGGGATTCTTTGGGATCCTTCTGGCCAATGACTTATCAAGTTGTAATTTATTCCTGGCATGGGGGGTTTACTTGGTAGTATAAGATGTCTAACTGGGAATTTCTTTCGTGTGTGTGTGTGTGTGTGTGTGTGTGTGTGTGTGTGTGTGTGTATGTATGTATATGCACACATTTATTTTAGGAAGCTTCTACAGTAATAGGCTTTCATGTGGATTTTCAAAGTTAATTGTCCCTCCTCATATTCCTTCCATTACCCTGTCCTTTCATCCCCACTTAATCCGACTATTCTACTTTCTCTTTTATCTCTCTTTATTGTTTTGTTTTTGGTTTTTGAGACAGTTTATCTACATAGCTCCAGCTGTCCTGGAACTCACTGTGTAGACCAGGGTGGCCTGAAACTCATAGAGATCTGCCTGCCTCTGCTTCCTGAGCATCAGGATTAAAGCCATGCACCCCGAGCCAGGCCCTTTATCTCTTTAGGACACTATATTCCATTTCTCTTTCCTTGGGAGATCTCTTCCTTCCCCAGGTTACCTACTAGCTACCTAGCCTGTGTGGGCATTCTAAATAGAACACACCTACTAAAGCTTAAAGGCTAACATGCACATATAAAAGAAAACGTTCAGTGTTTGTCTTTCTGGGTTTGGGTTGCCTTACTCAGGATGATCGTTTCTAGCTGCATCCATTTGTCTGCAGATTTCATTTTTCTTAATAGGGGAACAATATTGCATTGTATAAGTATATCACATTTTCATTATCTACTCATCAGTTGATGGGCATCTAAGCTGTTTCCAATTTCTCAATTCATGACTGGAGCAGCAGTGAACATGAGCAAGTATCTCTATAGTAGGATGCAGAGTTTTTTGGGTATATGTCCAGGAGTGCTGTAGCTGGATCATGAGGTAGATTGATTTTTAGCTTTTTGAGGAACCGCCACACTGATTTCCATAGTGGCTGTACCATTTTGCACTTCCATCAGCAATGGACAAGTGTTCCTCTTTCCCTGTATCCTCTCCAGCATCTGTTGTCATTTGTTTTATTGACTTTGGGTCTTCTGACTGAGGTAAGGTGGAAGCGCAAGCAGATTTAGTTTGGATTTCCCTGATGACTGAGGATGTTGAAGAACCTGTCACTGCACAAGCCCTGCCTAGTGGTATGCACCAAATAATCTCAGCACTTGGGAGGTGACAGCAGCAAAACCAGAAATTCAAGGTTATCCTTGACTACATGGCAAGTTGGAGACCAGCTTGGGCTACTTGAGACCTCATCTAAATAAGTAAAAAAGACCTTTAGAAAATGGTTTGCTCTAAACACTCCCTACTTGAAACACCCAAAAGTAGTCTCTAGCTATAGGAACAGTTTGGCTAGAAAGAAGGTGTCCTGCGTACCTGTGATGTGCTCTTGGGTGTGCCCTGTGCCGTCTTTAAATCAACAGTACTGTGTCTGAAGAGAAGGCAGTCAGAGTACTTTCCTCTTCAGGGTTAACCTGTTCTTGTATTACTTTCCATATATTTGCCAGGTTCTTTCTGAAACACCTTTGTGTATCAGTTGCCAGGTCTCAGAGGTTGTTGTTGGGAAAGGTGTCTGTCACATGCTTATGCCTCCATGTGAACACAGTCCTGGAATACCCAAGTAGTGCTTTTAAAGTATTTTTATGAGGATGGAGAGAGAGTTCAGAGCAGTTTTTGCTCTTCCAGAGGACCCAGGTTAATTTCCCAGCACCCATGTGGCTCACAATCATCTTTTACTCCAGTTTTAAGGGATCCAATATGCTCTTTGGGTCTGAGCAGGCATCAGGCACACACATGGTGCACGTGCAGGCAAAATGCTTATACATGTGAAAATAAAAATGAATTTAAAATCTTAAAAGATTTAGTATTTTTATTTATGCGCATGTGTGTGCCTGTGTCTTGTGTGTATGCCCCTGTGTGGATGTATGTGGGTGCCTGCAGAGGCCAGAGGATGGTGTGTGATTCCTTGGAGCTGGAGTTGCAGGTGGTTATGAGCTGCCATGTGGCTGCTGGGAACTAAACTCAGGTCCTCTGCAACAGCAGTCATTGCTTTTAACTGCCAAGCCATCGTCTCTTCAGCTTTTCTTTTCCGCCTATTCATCAGACTCCTGTTGTGCCTTCTCTGGAGAGCAACAGTTATGTCAGCTTTCTTCTCGCTTAAACAAAATACCTGAGATTATCAGCTGTTTCAGATTCAATCCAAGTACACATGGGCCTGTTGCTTTAGGCCTGTGACAATGACATGCCTTAAACTGCTCTCCTTGAAGAACCCAAAGTCAAACAGAGAAAGAGCCAGGGTCCCAGCACCCAGTGTTCTGACTTTCTTCCTGTAAGCCCCACTAGTAAAGGTTTGTCCATCTCCCCAGAGTGCCACAAGCTGAGGTCCAAACCTTCCATGCACAGCCTTTGAGGAACATTTAGGATCCAAACCACAACGTGGCATGTGCTGGCTGGGTGGCTTCCTACCTGGATACGCCAGACTAGGAGTCCAGTTCTGCTTCTTGCTAGGATTGCAGTGAGTATTGAAAGAGACCATGCTTATAAACTTCTAGTGTTGTTGCAGACAAAAGGAGGCCCCTACAGAGTACTCAGCAGGGGTAATGAGGACTGTTGGAGGATAGAAACTCTGTGGCACAGGGGAAGTAGCATCGAATAATGGGTGATACTACACAAGTGACAGAGGTACTTGTGAAACCCAAAAGTTTATCTAGGGCCACATGATTCCTCAAAGGTGAATTTCTGTACATCCAACATATTAGTATGTAGATGTGAATGGAAATAGAATCATTAGAATTTCCCTTCATTTAAAGAAAGACAAGCTAGGCATGGTAGTGGTACACACTTTATTCCAGTACTCAGGAGACAGAGGCAGGCAGGTTTCTGTGTGTTAGAGGCCAGCCTGATCTACACACAGTGAGTTTTTCAGGACAGCCAGGGCTTACCTTGTTTCCAAAATGGAAAGAGCAGAGCGAGGGGAGAGAAAGACAGACAGACAGACACTCAGCTTCACAGATGGATTTTGTGTGCTTGCTTTGGCTTGGTCTGGGTTTTGAGCTGGCTTCATCCTGCTGTGGATCCTAGATGAAGACCGGGTGGGCTCAGGACCAGGTCCTGGGCTGGCACTGTGAACTGCATGGTAGGGGCGGGCTATGTTGGCAGGCTTACTTCTACACCCCTGCCCTGACAGGCTTCCTCTCCCTTGTAGATGGTAGAAGAGAGTGAAGAGCGGCTCACGGAGGAGCAGATTGAAGCCCTTCTGCATACTGTCACTAGCATTCTGCCTGCAGGCCCAGAGGATGAACAGAGTAAAAGCAGCAGCCGTGATGCGGTGATGGAGGAAGAAGACCCAGCATAGATGCGCACAGCTGGCCAGGGTGTTCGTGAAGTTCCAAGTCCCAGCAGCCATTCCCGGGATGCTCACAAGACTGTTTATTTAGTTTTATCCCCTCCCCCCAACATGTCTGATCTCAGGGTTGGTTGGGAAAATCACAAAAATAAGATAAAAAGAAATCCTTGTGCCATGGGCTCCAAGAAGGGCAGGGAGCTGAAGATGAGGGGATGCGGCTGTGCAGGCCTCTGGGGTAGAAAGACTTATGTGGCCTGTGGCACGTGGTGCTTTGATGGCTGTGTTGTGGGCGATGGCAGCAGCTGCTAGCCGAGAGGAGCTGTTGGAATGGGCTCCCAGAGCTGCACACATCTGCTCCAGGGAAAGACCCGGAGCTTAGCTCACTCTAGAGGAATGTCCTCAGCAGAAGCAGGAGGTGAGAAAAGGGGATTGAGAGCAACCTCCAGTTTGAGCCAAGCCCGAATTACATAACATAGTCAGGAACCACATGTGAACACACCTAACATGCATACCTGCCACACACATACAAAAACTTAGCCCATTTTCTGTTGCTAAAAACAATTCTATAGCCTTGGTAAGCCACAAGGAAAAGAGACTTATTTTGGCTTGTGGTTCTGGTTCAAGTTAAAGGGCGTCTGGGTATGATCTTCCTGGGTAGCATAGGCTACCGCCTGATGAAAAGTGAGAGGCACTTGTTTAAGTCTCTTATAGCTCAAATTGACCTTGAACTCAGTATGTAACCCACTTTGTCATCAGACTTTTGATAATTCTGCCTCAGCCTCCTGAGTGCTGGGAGTGAAAGTGTATACCACTCACTTGAAAGGCAGAGGCCAGCCTGATCCACATAGCAAGTTCTAGCCTGCCAGAGCTACACAGTGAGCCCCAGACTCATAAAAACAAGAATAAAAAGAAAAAAAAACAACAACAAAACAAAACGATGTGCCACCATACCTGGTGTGTGTGTGTGTTTTGGGGGGAGAAGAGGTTAGTTTGTTATGCTTTTTTGAGGCCCTTTTCCATATTTAATAGGAATTTAGTGGCGTAACTATATAATGGGGAGGTAGTTTCTCCCTAGACACCATAGTCTATCAAATAAAATGTACAGTTCTAGATATAGCTAACCTTTTTCAAGTCCCATAGGTTTCTCCCCCACCCAAAAAAATTATAGGACATTGCCACCGCTCTTGGTTACTGATCAAAATTCAATGGTCTGATCATTTTGCTAAAGGCACTCTATCCTTGGGTGACAAGTCATAAAGCAATCCATTTGGTACTAACCTGGAAACTTCATCTCAGTTGAGGGTGTTCTTCCTCCGGAAGTACCAGGTAGTGGTTCTTCAGAAACTTCAGATGCAGAGGTGTCAATGCCTTCTTTCATCCTCTCTGTCTTTCTCTTAGGTACTGGTTAAAAAAGTTAATACTGTGTGCCAACCTCAGAGGGAGGCTGGAAGCAGACAGTTGTATATTCACTGTCACGTTTAGTTTTTTCTTGGTCTTATTTCCTGCATCTAGGAAAGCATGGAGTGTGTTTTTTCTTCGGAGTTATTAAGTAGTGATTCTTCCGCAAGGACATTACCTGCAGTTCTTCCCGAAAGCCCACAAGTTACCTTTCTGTTTCTTTTTTGATGGGGCTGTTGCCTTGTGTATACTTAATGCTCCGTCAACATATTGTCACTCCTGTCCTCGGGAGGAAGTCCAGGTGGCAAAGTTGCTCTATCAAGTATCTTCATTGCTGGGCCTAAAACACATTCTGTATAGGTTTTTGTCCTTCAGAAGTATGAGGCAGTGGCTCTACCTGAGGACAAACGTTGACTTCCAATCTTCTAGGAATTTCCGACCCTCTTCTCTACTCTTCTGGCCAGCTTGATCCGATGTAAGAGCCGTGATGAAGTTTGATCAAGAAACAGACACTTTCTTGTCCACAGAGATATATTCTGTCATTTAATTTCATTTCTGGGCCTTTAGGTGTTTTCTTGGGAACAAAGTTACTGTCTCTGTCCTGTGTTGCAGGCCCAGGAACATAAAGAGAGTCCAGTGAAGACTTCTATTTGGTATTGTTAGTTTGTTTTGATTTTTTTAGACTTTTTTTTTTTTCTTATTTTTTGAGCCAGGGTTTCTCTGTGTAGTCCTGGGTGACCTGGAACTTGATATATAGACCAGGCTGCTCTGAACTTCGAGATCCACTTGCCTTTGCCTCCCAAGTACTGGAATTAAAAGGGTGCACCACCACCTCCTGGCTTCGTTTTGTGTTTTGAAACAGGGTGTCAATGTGTTGCTCAGTCTGGCCCCAAATTCACACAGATCTACCTCTGAAAGAGGGAACAGCACACATCTCTCTGGGTGTGCCTTTGAGGGTGTTTCTAGAGATAGATCATGAAGACTGAGCTAGGTTTAATAATCCCTTGAGGGACTAGAAGGATTTTTGGAGCCTGGTAGAAATTCCTATCTGGTTGGAGGAGGAAGTAGGTCACAAGGAACATCTAAGCAACACATCACAAACTGGCTGTGTTGGCCTGTCCTCTTCCTATCATTTCTCCTCTTTGCTTCATATTTGTTATCTGCATTTCAACCGCCAAGATGCTCTGCCTCACAGTAGGCCAAGAAACACAACCCAGCAACCATACATTACCCTCTGAAACCTTGAGCCAGAATACATCGACACTCCCTGAAATTGCTTTAGTCAAGTTTTGGTTAAAAAAAAAGTGTGCAACATGGAGGTGATTCACATGCATTGTCCCTGAATCACAGATGGGGACCTGGAGCTGACAGAGAAAAAAGCATGGGCCTGAGGAAACAGAGCTGGCAGAAATAGGGTGTGCATACCCCAGGACTATCTGCTCCAATCATAGACCCCATGGACTGGGCTATCAGACCTACTAATCAAGCTTGGTTCGTCCCTCCCTCCCTCCCTTTTTCCCTCCCTCTCTCCCTTTCTCTTTCTTCTTCTTCTTTTTTTTTTAATTTTTATTAGCTAGAGTTGAGCCTAGCATCTCAGCCATGCCAGACAAGTGTTCTGCCACTGAGCCATGGCCCTGGAAACACTGTGGGGGTGGGGGTGAGGGTGGAGAGGGTCCTAGGGTCCTAGGTAAAGTTCTGCTGAGCCACACTTCTGGCTCCTCACTGGAGGATTCTAGCCAAACACTCTCCCACTGACTGACAATCCCCAGTCCTTCCCCAAGGGATTCTAGGCAAGTACTACTGAACTGCATCCCTTGCCCTCTTTGAGACAGGCTAGGCACTGTCCAGGCTCATGATCCTCTTGCTCCAGCCCCCAGGTACGCTATTGTCTAAGGCTGTATCACCATACTTGGTTGAGCAATCCCTTTACTGATTTTTCTTCTTGGGTTCCTGAGCAAACGAAAGGGGTTGTTTTAGTTTAGGGTTTGTTTGTTGTTTTGGAGATAGGGGATTCTCTTTGTAGCCTTGGCTGTCCTGGAACTTACTCTGTAGGCCAGGCTGTCCTCAAACTCACAGCCATCTGTCTGCTTCTGCTGCCCAAGCTGGGATTAAAGGCGTGCGCCGCCACCACTGGCTAGTTAGGATTTCTGTTGCTGTGACCAAACACCATGACCAAAAGCAGCTTATACTTCCAGACTGTGACTGAGGAAGTCAGGCAGGAACCGATGCAGAGGCCATGGAGGAACACTGCAAAATGGACTGGACCCGCCACATCAATTACTAATTAAGAAAATGTAGACTTTCACACACAGGCACATTTTATGGAGGTATTTTCTCAGTTGAGGTTCCCTCTTCTACATGTATATTGAGTTGACAATATTAGCCAGCACAGGGGTAGGGCAGGCATTCTTAGGCTGGAGGCTGTGAACTGCTAGGTAGTTATGTTCTTTAGTCTGTAGTCAGTGCCTGGATAGAGCTACAGCTACTCCTGCTTCAAGTTTCATTAGTCACCTACATGTCTTTGGTGTCCTGTGTCACCGTCAGGTTGGGAATTGTGTTCACAGAATCAGGAGTTTCAAATTGTCCTTTTGCAGGGCAGGATGGAAGGGCCTAGAAACCTGAGAGATTTGAGGTTAAATATTCCAGTTTTTCCCCAATGAGGGTCTCAGAGGGGAGGACCCAAGCATGCATAGGCAGGGTGGAGTCCTGGGGCAAGGAGCCCATGTCCCGAGTCATAGGGGAGCCAAGGGAGTCAGCACCAGGGCAAGGCGCTCAATGCCAGAACTACTGAAGGAAGGCCAGAGGCTGACCTGGCATGGTGGAGGTCAGCAGCTGTAGGCAAGGTCACAGGGAATGTGCAGTCAAGCTTGGGCCCAAGGCAAGGTCTCAAGGACTGGGATAGGGGAGGCTGACAGGTCTGCAGATCCCCCAGAGATGCTGGCTTGTTCTCAGGGTGGACAGTGGCCTAAGCCTGGTAGATTGATTGGTTCAGTGCTGGAAGTGCCCAAGACAAGGAAGATTAGCCAAGAGTGGGCGAGGCAGGGAGGGAGCACCAGCTAGGGGTGTGCCAGGCTGGGAGGGAGGCATCAGAGGTGTCACTCAGGCTTCACAGAGAGTGTACAGCCCTTCAGCTATGATGAAGCACTTTCCAACAGGCCCAGACTCACCTAACTCCATGAGGGTTCAGCTTCTCCGCAGCCTCCTCAGTTGGGGATGCTGGATGCTGCAGCTCATGTGTGGCTTCTCTGTTGACTCCTACCTCCTCTTTGGAAGAACACTGCCTTCTTCAAGAAATCTTACTCCAGATGCTTTGTATGTCATGACTTTTCGTTTTCCTTTTAAAATATGTGGAAACAAATTTATAGAATGTGGCAAAAATAAAAGCAGGTGATTAAAAATAAACGCACGTTTTCCTTGTGTGCGTGTGCAAGTGCTTGCAAGTGCTAATTGATGTGCACATGTGTGCAAGTGGGATTCAGAGGACAGCCTCAGCTACTGTTCCTTGGGAACCATTTACCTTGTTTTTTGTCACATCGTCTCACTGGTCCAGAGCTCACTGCTTAGTCTACTGTCCAGTCTGTCTCTGGAGTTCTGTGGTTACAAATGCATATCACCACATCTGGCTCTTTTTTGTTTTTGTTTTTTTGTAAATTAAATTTATTTATTATGTGTGTGGGGATGCCATGGTGTGTATTTGATGATCAGAAGGTCATACCCATACCTGAACGGTAAGTTTGGGAATAGTCTGGTCTACACAAGAAAAAGGGAAAATTCACTAAATTATTTGGTGTTCAAATTGCCTCAGATTTGTTAGTAGAAACCCCTTCAAGATATTATCTCCTGGGTCTTTGTGGCATAACCCTGTCCTTTTAAAAATCACTTTGATTGAACCAGATGTCCCCACTGTATATCTTGCCAGCTGTGGATTACATTACTTCTTTAAAGTAATTCAAAGAAGCAGTTTAATTTCTGTTAGTAGTGAATGGTGTTAAAGATCAAAGTCAAGGTGTTGGCACCATTGCTACTAAAAGGTAATGTAGACTTTTTTTCTGCTTAAGATTTATTTTTATTTTTGTGTGTGCATATGATTGCAGTGCTCATGAAGGCCAGGAGAGGGCATCAGAGCTCTGTAAGCTGGAGTTACTAGTGGTTGTGAGCTACCTGACGTGGATGCTGGGAACTGCTCACTCACATGCTCTTAAGTGCTGAGCCATCTCTCCAGACCCCTTACACATTTAGTGTTTTGGTTTTGTTTATTGAGCCAGAGTCTCACTGTTTAGTCCAGGTTGGCTCCAAGCTTGTAATCCTCCTGCCTCAACTTTCCAAATCCTGAAATTGCACACGCATACTACCACACCTGATCCCTGCATTACATAGGTTTATATTTCTTCCCCTAAGAATCCTGGCTTCCACCCATATCAGCATATGAACTCAGTTCTCTATTCTGCCTAAAAAGTCTCCAAATGGCTTCATACATACCATTCGAAGCAACAGCTATTTAATAAAAGAGTTTAGGGCTAGTGAGATGGCTTCGGGTGACCTGCCCCCAGATCTACGTACAGGCAGGAGAGAACCAACTTCCCAGAGTTGTCCTGTGACCTCTACATACCCATGTCATACTCACCAACACACAGCACAGTACTAGTAAATACAATTTTATTTTTAAAAATAAGAATTTAAGGACTGGCAGTGGTAAGCAGGCAGATCTCTTGAGTTCCAGGCCAGTCTGGGCTACAGAATTAGTTTCAGGACAGCCAGAGCTACATAGATGCTGTCACAAAAACAAAAACAAGCCCAATAGTTTAGGATTTGTTGCTGATTTGTCTTCTTCCACACTGAGCCCTCTGCCCCCAGCTGAGGGGATAGAGTAAAATACTGCATTAAATTAGTGGAATTTATTCTTTAGAAAATGTCAGTGTGGCAGTGGACCTAATTTGAAATATAATTGGTTTCATTATGTGCAATCTGCCTTCTATCCTTGTTTTCTTTCCATTGTTCCTGATTTACATCTCCTTTTTGTTTAATTTGTTTAATCTAGAACAATAGACTAGATTGTTCTAGAACTTGTGTGTGCTATATTCTGCAATTCTATTATATTATATAATTCATTATCTCTACTTAATTTCTTCCGGAAGTTATTCCATACCAGTTCGTAGAAATACTCATTTGTGTGTGCACACACTTCTTTTGTTGGTTTTATTTTGTTTTTGAGATGGGTTTCATGTGTCCTCAACTAACCTCAAACTTGCCGTATAACTGAGAACTAATTTGATTTCTTTTTTTTTTTTTTTTTTTTTTTTTTTGAGACAGAGTTTCTCTGTGTAGCCCTGGCTGTCTTGGAACTCACTCTGTAGATCATGCTTGTCTCAAACTCACAGAGATTCACCTGCCTCGGCCTCCTGAGTGCTGGGATTAAATGTGTGTGTGTGTGTGTGTGTGTGTGTGTGTGTGTGTGTGTGTGTGTGTGTGCCACTACCCATCTTAACTCTAATTTAATCCCCCTGCCTTCACCTCCTGAGTTTAAGATTACAGGCATGTAGGTATGTGACACTGCCTGCTTTATATATTGCCAGGAATCATGGCTTTGTACATGGCAGACATGCACTTTACTCCCAGCTTCCGAATGACGTATTTGTTACCCAGTTCTTGGTGCCACTGGTCATGCACGACACACACTTTAAATACCAAATGTTTGTAACTCCATATCCTCTGGATATACCACTTTCATCATTCAATCCTGCTTACTGGGTCAGATAAGACGTCTTGACATACAGCAAAAATCTCCTGCAGTTAGTTTGCACAGAAAAAGCGCTTGTTACTGGGCAATAGGAGACATAGCCACGTGCAACTGAGCCTCCAGGAATAGTGCCCAGACCACGTTGCAGAGCTGACCTGATGAGGAAACCAGTGTCCTCACCTCAGAGGCGTAGTCCTGGCTGCCATTGCACAACTGTACCAACAGCCATCACCAGCATGGACACCACTCACTGTCTGTATAGGAGTCACCCTTACAGCCATTGCCCACCCTGATGCTGGGTGTACCCTCACTCACAAACATTCCTCATGAGCCTGTTCCCATTTTTCCTCCCTTTTCCCTCCCTCTTTCCCTCATTTCTTTTGAGATGGGATCTCATGTCACACAGGCTTGCCTCAAACTCACTATGTAATCAAAGATTGCCTTGAACTCTTGATTCTTCTGTGAGATCTAATAAATGCTTTGGACAGATCCTCCGTTGCAATCTCAACCATCCCAATCATAGAAGGGTTAGGAGCTCTCCCTGTGAGAGCTTCCATGCCACTGCTATTAGTGTTTCCCCAAGTCTAGAGTCAGCACAAGAGATCCTCCCGAGGCGGGTAGGTTATAGGACATACAAACACACTGGAGGTCTCTGTTACAAGACCTCAAGGATAGTCTGTTTGTTATTTGTTTTCAAATTTACTTTTCAGTGCCGTGGATGCAACCTAGAGCCTTGCACACGGTAGGCAAGTGCTCTACCTCTGAGCCACACTCCCAACTTCCTAATTTTTTTTTCTTTTGTAATAGGCAGTTGTGAGTCACCTGGCTCCGGAGCTGGGAACCAAACATGGTTCCTCTGCAAGGGCAGTGTGTGTTTTTTAAGGGCTGAGGTGTCTTTTCGGTCCCTACTTTATCTTCTGAGAGAATATTTATGACTTAAGGTAGAGTTCTCCCAGGCATTCTCTAGAGCCTGCTTCCACATCCCTGGGAGTACAAGTGCATTCTGCTACACCCAGCTTTCTTTGGTTTTTCGAGACATGGTTTCTCTGTATTGCTTTGGGGGCTGTCATGGAACTGGCTCTGTAGACCAGACTGGCCTCAAACTCACAGAGATCCACCTGCCTCTGCCTCCCGAGTACTGGGATTAAAGGCATAAGCCACCAACGCTCAGCTACACCCAGCTTTCTTCTCTGGGGTCTGGAGGGTCAAGTTCAGGCCATCATGCTTTCATAACAAACTACTTTAGTGACTAAGTCACCTCCCCAGCTTTTCTAGTGACTGGATGCTGAGCTTTGTCCTCTGTCACAGTACTGGCTCGATTTTGTGCTTCAAGCACAAGGCTGGAGCAGATCTGTGTGAGTGGGAGGTCTCTGCCTTGCTGCAGGATGGGGTGAGAGAAAGGGCAGCCAGCATCCCATGACAGCCAGCTGGAGCACTGAGCCCCTTCCAGAGCAAAGCGGGGCACTGGTCATTGTGCCTGGCTTGACTGCAGGCTCCCTGGTCAGCTTCTCCTGAGTCCTCAGATGCTCCTTTTACCATCTAACCTCTCTTGTGGCACTTAGCAGAGTGGAATGTCTTTGACAGGAGTCACTGAAGCCTCAAGCTTCTGGGTGTGGTTAAGAGGAAATTTCTAGAGAAGGTTTATGATGTAGGGAGTCCGAACCTAATGTGGGTAGCACCATTGCGTGGCATGAGCTGGTATTCTGGACTACATAGAAAGGAGACAGTGAGCTGAGCACTGGCATTTGTCTGTCTGCTTCCAGATTAGATGAAATGGACGAGATGCCTCATGTGCCTGCCCCCACACCTTCCCTACCACAGTAGTCTGTGTCTACTCCAACTGTGAGCCAGAACAAATCCTCCTGTCATCTAAGTGTATTGTGTCGGGACTTGGTGTCAGCAATGAAAAAGGTTAACATACATTGGTCTTTAATTTGAGGCTTGCCATAAGAATCTTCATGGTCTTTTCTCAAATAATGTGGACTAGCCTCCAGATCCAAATAGTGGGATGAGAAGGGGGGGGTCTATATTAGTTAGTTTTCTCTTTGTCATGACAAAGCCACTCAAGGAAAGGTCTATTTGTCTCTAAGTTTCAGAGTTCCATCATAGCTAGGAAGTCATTGGTCACATAACACCCATAGTCAGGAAGCAGTAAAATAAATACAGGTGCCCAGGTCTCTTTTTTACTGTTTTTTGCCTAAGCCCTCCACCCATCAGATGGTGCTGTCTGCATTTAAAGTGAGTCTTTCCTCTGCAGTGAACACAGCCTAGAAACTCAGGATGTGCCCAGGGGTCTGTTTCCAGGGGTGATTGTAAATCCCATCAAGTTTGCAATCAAGATTAAGCGTCATAGCTTTAAACAGTTTTGGTGACACAGGCCTATCAGCCCAGCCCATGAAAGGCTCAGGCCAGTAGATCAGGAGGCCAGCCTGGACTGCAAAACGAGTTCTGGGGCAACCTGAGCTACTCAGAGAGACCCCACCTCAAGCCAACTAAACCAACAAATGAGCAACAAGCCAGAACGAAGTCTGGAACCAAGGGTGTAGTCAACAGCTGTATGTGACATATGAGGTCACTTTTTACAGCTGCCACGTTTTGTGATGCAGTTTTGGATGAGAAATGAGTTGGGTTTCAGAAGTGCAGGGGAAATAGGGTCATAGTTGGACTGTGGAGGTGGGCCTCCTCCATGGCCTCCAGACCCAGAGGAGCGTGGTTGCTCCGGAAGGGACTGGCTGCTGGATTCTCTTCCCATCTATCATACCCTGCCTGCCTATGCCCCTCCTGAGAGATGGCCACCGTGCAAGGGCACAGCTTTCCCTCTAGGGCTTGCCTAGTTCTTTGGTTTTCTCCATCAAGAAGGGCTGGAAAAAACGAGAGGGCAGGCAGGGTTCTTGGAAAGCAAGCGGGCCTGCATCAGCGCTAATGAGTAAAATGTGTCATGGTCCATTCAGAACATCCAATTCCAGCATTCCTCTTTCCAGCTCTTGAAATCTGGATTCTTTTTACTCCAGAGAATGTAACCTAGATTCAATTGTCCCAGAACACTCTATAGGCTCCATGAAATTATCTGTCTGTCTACCTACTGCTCTACCATCTCTAATTTCTTATTTCCAAGTGATGAGGTTACAGGTTAGTGCCACTACATGTAGCTTTTACTTTTTTTTTTTTTTAATTGTTGGTTTTTGAGGCAAAGTCTCTCTATGAAGATCTCTCAAGGTTTTCCTGCTTCAGCCTCTTGAGTGCTGGGGATTATAGAAATGCACAACTAAGCTCAAGAGTGAGCTGTCTGTCTGTCTATCATCTATTTACCTAATAAATATATTTACCAAATCTGTCATCCATATTGTCTACCAACTCTATTATCTATCATCTACCACCTATCCGTATCATACATACATAAAATAAAACATCTTTTAAGAAGCAATCGACTTTGCATATGATGCACAATTCTTATAAAAATGTCAATACATGCTTCCGTTTGGAGTTTTAAGATAGGGCTGCACTCTGTAATTCAGCCTAGCCCTGGAACTGACTCACTGTGGGAACTCATAACAACACTCTTACTTGCAGTCCCGGGAGCTGGGACTGGAAGGGCATCACACATGGCTCAGCATTTTTCTAATAGAGTTTGGTAAGCAGACTTTAAGTTTATGTGAAAATGCAAAGCAGGGACCTGGGGAGATGGTTACAGTACTTGTTCTACAAGTACAAGCTCCTTAGTTCAGATCCTCAAAATCCACATAAACTTTGAGTGGGTGTGGTGGCCCGCCTGTAACTCTGGTCCCAGAAGGCAGGCAGGAAGTCCCTAGAGCAAGCTCCCTAGCAAAGGACTTGCTATGTAGGCAAGCTCTGGGCTTGATCTAGAGGTCCTACTTGAGTAAATAATGTGCTAGAACAATCTAGGATGGTTCCTATTGACTCGGGCCTCCATATGCACAGATGCACACACACCTACACACATGCCCCCTCACCACAAACATGCATATCACACACACAAGAAAAATGAAAAATATAAAAATAAAATTCAAATACGTCTTTCTGGCAACTTAAGTCTATGAGGTGATCTGGTTCTGACATGCTGAAGATGGGATAAAAACAAAAATGGAAGTCAGGTGTGTTGGTGCGTGCTTGTAATCCCAGCACTTGGAAAGCTGCAGTAGGATGGTCAAGTGTCCAAGGCCAGTCTAGGCTATATTGTAAGTTCTAGGTCAGCCTCCACTGTAGGCTGTGTGAGACCCCCCCACACACACTCCTAATGGTTTATAAATAAATTATTGTATTAGAGACTAAATTAAGAAGCAAAACCAATACAGGTCAATGCAGGCATGTATGTGTGTATGTGAATACATGCACAGAATCATTAGTGCAAACATAAGACCCTTAAGTAATTTCATTACTGTGCATAATGTATAGAATAGACAGATCTTTGGGGGGGCACCAAAATGACACAGAAACTGATTGTTAATTATGAAAGCTCAGTCTTAGCTTAGGTTTGTTCCCTAGCTAGTTCTTATAACTTGACCCACTTCTATTAATCTATTAATCTACATTGCCCATCCTTCTCCTTCTGTGCGTCCTAGCTTCTCTCCCAGGCACCTAGATTCCTCCTCCTACTTCCTCTCTCTGCCTGGAAGTCCCTCCTATTCCTGCTACCCAGCTATTGGCCATCTAGCTTTTTATTACACAGCAACACAGCTTCACACAGTGTACAAGTATCCCACAGCATGATAGTTTCCTTCCCATTGCTGTTATAAAAATACTCTGACCAAAAGCAGCTCAGGAGAGGACAGGGTTACTTGGCTTATACTTTCCAGTCACAGTCAGTCATTGAAGTGGATCAGGACAAGATCCATTTGATGCAGAAAATGGAGACCCGCTGCTTTCTGGGTTATTCAGACTTATTTTTATTTATTTATTTATTGCTCATTGAACAGTCTTATACAGCCTGGGGAATGGTGCCGCCCACATTAGGCTGGGCCTCCTACATCAAGTAACAATCAAGACAGTCCCTCTATTGACATGCCCACAGGCCAACCTGATATGAGCAATCCTTCAATCGAGACTCCATTCTCAGGCGACTCTAAACTGTGTGAAATTGACAGCTGAAGCTATCTAGGATGCATAGATTTAGGAGAACTCATAATGATATTTTTGCTTCTCTTAATATCATTTAAATCCTTCATCCTTTACAAAGATAGCCATGATGTCATAGGCAATGCAATCTCATGGAACTACTGTTGTATATGCTGTCTGTCATTGACCCAGAAGCTATGCATTTATGACTTTATACATATGTATATATATATATTGTGTGTCAAAATGCATATTTTATTCATTTACTTTTCCATTGACGCATATTCTAGTTCCCTTTATGTTGCCATGATAAAGTATTCTGACCAAAAGCAACTTAAGGAAAGAAAGGGTTTATTTTGTCTGCACTTCAGGGTCACAGTCCATCCCTGAGGGAAGCTGGGGCAGGGACCTGGAAGCAGAGACCATGAAGGAATGCTGCTTTCTGGCTTCCTCAAAGGCCCATGCTTAACCAGCAAGCATTCTTACACAGCCCAGGATCATCTTCATAGGGACAGTGGTGCCCACAGTGGGCTGGGACCCCCTTGTACCACAGGCACGCCCACAGGCTAATCTGACTTACTAAAGTCTCAATTGAGGCTCTCCTATCAGATGACTGTAGGCTGGGTCACATAGACCACAATACCTAAAAGAAACTATGTATGGGAAGAAGTGCAAATTTGGGGCTTACAGTTAGCTCTAGGGTGCTTTACTCCCTACCTATTCAGCCCATGTGTTTGAGGAGGTTGTCATGGTAGTGGGAGCATGTGAAGGAACCAGTCCAGCAGACCAGGAAGTAGAGAGAGAAAGGCAGGAGCAAAATCTTGAGTCCCGTCTTCAGATGCACACCACTAGGGGGCTGAAGGATAGTGCAGCCAAGAGGGTGCTTGTGCCAAGCATAAGGACCTGAATTTGATCTCCAGAACCCCTATGTTTAAAAAAAAAGTCACACATGGACTGAAGAAATAGTTCAGCACTTGCTGCTTTTCCAGAGGACCTGAGTTTGGGTTTCCAACTCCCATGTTAGGTGGATGGACTTGCAGGTAGCCTGCACACACACACACACACACACACACACACACACACACACACACACACACACACACACACACACTCACACATCTTTAGCTGGGTGTGGAGCACATGCCTTTAATGCCAACATGTGGGAGGCTGAGGTAGGTGGATCAACATGAGTTCCATATCAAGCAGGGCTACAAAGTGAAATTTTGTCTTTCTCTCAAAACAAAACAAACATTAAAAAAAAAAAAAAAAGGAGGAAAGAAAGAGATGAAATGTTACCCCTAGGTTGCACTTGTTAAATGTCACACTAGGAAATTAATAGACCTTCTGTCAAGCATGCAGTGATTTGACTCATGGCCAATTTGTCCAAGACTGTGTTTGTATCCTGTGGGCTTCATGCTCACTTCCCTCCCCCATTCCACACTGACTATCAGCCCAGGGCCAGGAACAACAGCACAGCAAATATTTGCAGGGAGCTGAGCAAACAGGCAGGGGCATGTGGAGTTACTGTGGAGGAGGCCACACCAGACCCAGAAGCCTGTAACCCTACAGATTTGCTGAATCGCAGGATTCTGGAAATGATGCTCTACTTCTGTCTCAGGCATGTTAACCCCGAGGGGTCATCAGGGACCAGGAGAGGGTGAAGAGGGACTCGTTGGTCTCAGGCCCCTTCCTTTTCTACAAACTCGCCCCTGTCTAAGGCGTGAAGGCAAAAAGGTATGCCCCCACTGGGATGCGGGGGCGAGGGGGTTGTGATGGATACTGCTGGGGGTTTGTGATGGATACTGAAGCGAAAGGATGCCTGATGCCTACCCCAGGGAGACACTGCTCAGCATGCAGCCTGTCCCATGGTTCTAGGCATAGATTTCTGCTCTGGTTACTTTCCATTCCCTGCCCAAACCTGGCACTGATCTTGGTCACCTCATATCCTGAACACTGGCCAGCTCCACTTTCCTTGAATGGCTGGCAAGCTTAGTAGGGCTGGACAGGGAATCCTCAGCCGTCAGCCTAAAATATTTCCATAGCCTCAAAGTACCTCTCAATTTTTTTGTCACAAATGCAAACATGGTAACTTTGTACTGGAGATACTTGGGAGACTCTGCCTTCACCAAAGATGTGAATGTCTCAAAAGTGAGACAGACTTGTGTCTACTGAGAGAGGCAGACTACCACAGCTGGGACAAACAACGCTCTGCCTTCTCAAGGGAAGAGAGAGGAAACGGCCCAGAGAAAGAGAGACGAGATAATAATTCAGGGAAAATGTTGTGTGAGAATGTTGTCTGCTAGATAATAGAATCAAATTAATGCTAGATTCATTACATTTTTTTTTCAGATATGGTCTTACTATGTATCCCAGGCTAGTTCAGGACTCATAACCCTTCCGTTTCAACCTCTTCATGGCTGGGTTTGAAAGCATGCAGCAATCATTTCAACATTATATAAGAGAATGCACTGTGGCTGGAGAAATGGCTTGACTGTAAGAGCAAACACTGCTTTTCCAGAGGACCCAAGAGTTCAGTTCCCAGCACCCACAACAGGCAGCTCATAACCATCTGTAACTTCAGCTCCGTAAATTCAACCCTCTTTTATGGCCTCTGTGTGTGGGCGCTGCACTCACCTGACATACACAAACACATGCTTGTAAATTAAAAAATAAACATATAGGGGGCTGGAGAGATGGTAAGAGTACTAGCTGCTCTTCCAGAGGTCCTGAGTTCAATTCCCAGCAACCACATGGGAGCTCAGAACCATTTGTAATGAGATCTGGTTCCCTCTTCTGTGTTTTTAAAACACCAGAATCTTTTAAAGATTCTTTTTAAAAATAAACATATAGATAATAAAAATATTTTTTTTAAAAGAGTGCTCTTATTGTTAGGGGGGAAGAACCCAAGAGTGTGTCTGAAGTTTACTGTCATATGGATCAGTAGTGGTAACAATGGTTGTTGTTCTTTTGCTAGTTACAGCTAATGAAACATGAATATGAGACTGAACGCACCCACGTGGAGTTTATTGGTGGAGAGAAGAGAAAGGGAGGTAGCTGGTGGCCAACCGAAAGCAGGAGAAAGAGAGAGAGAGAGAGAGAGAGAGAGAGAGAGAGAGAGAGAGAGAGAGGGAGGGAGGGAGGGAGGGAGGGAGGGAGGGAGGGAGGGAGGGAGAGAGAGAGAGAGAGAGAGAGAGAGGGAGGAGGGGGGAGGAGGAGAAAGGGGGTGTGGGGCGCTTACTTAAAAAGGGAAACTGAGTCCCTATGCTCAGTGACATAGTGATGATATGGTCATACCCATCGTTAGGGCCAGGGTCAGCAGAATGCCAGTTTCCAACAATGGTGAAGTCTGCCTGTCCATTGTCTCTGCCTGTCATCTGTCAGTCATCTACCTATCACCTGTCTATTATTTATCTATTTGTCTATCATCTGTAATCTACCATCTATTTTCTGTCTACCATCAATGTATTTATCCATCTATTATCTGTCATCCATCATTCATTATCTATCATCTCTCTATCATCTGTCTATCATCCATCTTCTCTGTTTAGCAAATATAATTATTAACAACCATTGACACAGCAGCTGGTTCCCTGCTGATTTGTAAGCATTATGGAGCTAATTCCACTCTCACCATTTGCTTTAATGCTTACTATGTTTTCTAAGTAAAGGGTTTGGCTGTTCGTTTTCATTTTGTTTTGGAGCAACATCACAACTTGAAGCCCTGATCCTCCTGCCTCTAACTGTGACCTACACCACTGTACCCAGTCTTTATTTTTTTTAAGGGTATAAATGTGTATTGAACACTCACAGGGTGAGTGAACTGAGTAATTACATCCTAGTCAAGAAACAACATCACTGCCCTCCGTAGCAGCAGTGTTTGCCTGTCGTCTCAGCCTCTGAAGGCAGAAGCAGGAGGATCAAGGGTTCAAAGCTAGCTTTGGTTATATAGTAAGTTTGAGGTAGCCTGGGACACATGAGGCTCTGTCTCAAATGAAACAAAACAAAGCCAGATGTCTTATCTCATCCCTATAAACAGGAGGTAGAGGCAGGAGATTTGCCACAAGTTATAGGGCTATATAGTAAACAACAAAAAACAAACAAACAAGAAACCCAAGTAAAACTAAAGGATGCTTGAAGTTTTCAGCCTGAAGTTTTGCTCTAGGATTATCCCGGTCTGGCTCACTGTCCAAGCAGTAAGCATTTCCTGTCTGTGGTGCTCCTGTTGAGCACGTGGTGGCAGCTCCTGGGGCTTAGGACGTCCCATTGGCTGGTTCTTGCCTGGGCATGTGGCCCTTGTTCCCTGGCACAGGCTACTCAAAGAGGTATTTTTGGAAGGTGCAGCGTTCTGTAGCCTGTTGGAAAATGCCTGCTCATAGGCTGGGCTGGGTTTGAAGATGCTGATGTGGCTGAAGGGCCTGACCAGGGCTCTGGGATCTAGAGGTGGGGAAAAGTGGGGGGGCATGCTCATTTTTCTCCTTTTCTTTGAAATTGTTTCACTAGTTTCTTTTTGCCTCCACTCAGTCTATCCCTTAAGCTTCAAAAGGACCGTGAGGGGGTCTCCTGCAGCTTGCTGGCTGCCTCTTTGATGCTATCTGCAGGTAAGCAAGCACTTTCTTGTCCCAAATTAGGTAAGGTTCTTGGGATCCCTTTATGGAATGCAGGTTTAACCCTCAATTCCTACATCACAGATCTTGGCTCTGATGTCCTCACCTAGAATCTCTTTTCGTTTCCCTGGCAGGATCATATTGCTCTACCGTTTCTTTCCTGTGTCTCTGGTAGTGCCCGTGATGGCTGCAAGGTGGTCATTCATTCATCCATTTCCGATTCATCCACCCATCCACCCACTCACCATCCAAGCAGTGGCAGGTCAGAATGGACAGACAGCCATCTTTTGCCACATCATTTCTGTGCCCTTCACAGCCCTCTTTGTGCACACGGTCCTACTCATGGCCATGTCTGCATAGGCCTTTGAGGAAAACTCTGTACCTTCCCCTCCCTCAAAGACCTAACCTGCCTTTCCATTTCCGTTTGCAAGCTCTTTGCCATAGCCTTCCCATTCCTAGATTCTCAGGGGCTCAATTTTTCCCTTCTGAGCTCCCCCCTCCCACTATGCCCTACTATACCACCCTTTTGCCAAGCCAGATCCTGGAATGACAATGCTATGACGGTAAACCTGTCAGTTTTTAGGTTTGTTTTAGTCGTAGGTTTGTTTTCAGTACTGGGGATTGAACTCTGGCATCGAGTGAGCTGGACAAAGCCTGCACTGCTGAAGCCCCTCACTGGGGAATTCTAGGCAAGGGTTCTCCCATTCATACACACCACCAGTCTTTTACTGTAGGGTTCTGGGCACGGCTCACTGGGCCCTTCTAGGAAGAGCTTGCCCTCAAGGAGAGTTCTCTTTGTGGCTTTTATTTTTGCGGTAGGGGCTCATCAAGTTACCCATGCCAGTTTTGAATTCACATTATAACCCCAGGCTGGCCTTCAATTTTCTATCCTCATGCCTTAGCCTCTGGAGTAGCTGGGATTACCGGCTGTGCCACCAGGCTTTGGCATTTTTGTCTGTGTCAAAAGCAACGCCAGTAACCAAGCTGTGAGTGCCTAAGATCTATGGTGCCTTATGCTCACTCTCCTCAAACTTTGGACATCCCTATGTGTATAGCATGGAGATTTCTATTCCAGAGGTGACACCGCTGTAGCAAGAAGTCCTCAATCTCAGCCAGACCTCAGTCTCTGAGGAGGAAGATGCACAGTTACTGGCCCAAATGGGATGGACTTCTGACTCTTTGCTCAGATATTAGCAAGCACCCCTGCTCAATTCTGAGACTGCAGGCACTGCCTGGGTGATTCCCCCAAATAGACAGGAGCTATGCCTGTTCAAAGGCACCTATAGTTTGTAGTCTCTGGTGAGATATTACGAGTTTGCCCTGACCACCAGGAAGAGGTAAGGCTGGAGCGGAAAATAGGGACACAGGCAGAATGAAGAGAACACTTAGGGCTTCAGCTTTTTAAAAAATGTATGTGTTTGTGTGTTTTGTGCTTGCGTGTGCTCGTAGAGTCTGGAAGAGTAAGTTGGATCCCTTGGAGCTGGAGTTTATAGGCCATTGTGAGATGGTCAATATGGGTACTGGGAACTGAGCTCAGGGCCTCTGTAAGTATAGTATGCATTCTTTGTTTGTTTGTTTGTTTTGTTTTTCTAGACAGGGTTTATCTGTATAACAACTCTGGCTGTCCTGGAACGTTTTTGTAGATCAGGCTGACCTCGAACTCACAGAGATCTGCCTGCTTCTGCCTCTTAAGTGCTGGGATTAAAGACGCCACCACCATCTAGCACTTTTTTTTGGTACACTTTTAAATAATTTATTATTTGTATTTTATGTACATTGATGTTTCACCTGCATGTATGTCTATGTGAGGGTGTCAGATCCCCTGGAACAAGAGTTATAGACAGCTGAGAGCTGCCATGTGGGTGTTGGGAATTGAACTGGGGTCCTCTGGAAGACCAGTCTGTGCTCTTAACTGCTGAGCCATCTCTCCAGTCTAAGGATATTTATGTTCAGGATGAGTCTTGGTTGATTTAGCTACTTGGGAAGCTGAGGTAGAAGAATCACACATTCAAGGCCAAACTGGAAGAGTTTTAGCCTTTTAAGACATTTCTATCATTTATTTCTATGTATATGTGTGTTTCTCTCTCTCTCTCTCTCTCTCTCTCTCTCTCTCTCTCTCTCTCTCTCTCTCTCTCTCTCTCTCTCTGTGTGTGTGTGTGTGTGTGTATGCACATGTGGTTCCTGTGGAGGTCAAAGACAGCATCAGATCCTATGGGCTGGAGCTATAGGTGGTTGTGAGACACTTGACATGGGTGCTGGGAAGCAAACTCTGGTTCTTGGCAAGAACAGTAGCAATCTGTATCATTGAAGCAACTTGTTTAGAGTCAGCGTCTCATGTAGCCTAGGGGTGCCTCAAACTTGCCTATGTAGCTAATGCTAGCCTAGCCTTAAATATTGATTATCCCTTCTCCTTCTCCCAAGTGTAGGAAGTATATGAGTATGGGTATGAGTCACAGAACCCCATTGTGGGGCTTTTTTTTTTTTTTTTTTTCTTTTTAAGAGAAGGACTCTGTATGTAGCCTGGAACTCCATATAGTCCTGAACTCTTAATTCTTCTGCCTTAGCCACCCTAGTTACCCGATTTCAGTTAGGTGCAATATCCATCTTGAATTTTACTCTTTTGGGGGGGGTATAATAAATGCTGTCCCATGAACATTCATGGAGCCCTCTTTTAGTCTACTAGGTGACATTTTTCCCAGGATGATGACAGGAATTTTGGACTTGGCTTCTAGGTCCTTGAGCCTGTGCTATCTCCAGTCCATGTTAGAGCTGAAATTATGGCTTTGATAAAGCCTGGCATAGATGTGTATGGGGACTGTAAATGGGAACAACTGGTTTTCAGGTCTGAAATTTCAACCCCCTCCTCTACCTTTCATTTCTCTTTCCCCTTTTAATGTAATGATTTACTTGTCACCTTTTATTTATTTATTGTTCAGACTAGCCTCAAACTCAGTCTCTAGACAAGGATGACCCTGAACTCCATATCCTCCTTTTGTAAGTTGTGAGGTGATAGGCCTGTATCACCATTTCTAGTTTATATGGAGGCAGAGATGAAACTCGGCCTTATACACATAGGGCAAGCATTCTAGCAGCTGAGCTCCATCCCCAGCCTTCCTCTTTGAAACATTTTAAACTCTGAGACAGATCTTGCTATGCAGCCCAGGCTGGTCTTGAATACCGCCCTGCCTTGGTCTCTCAAGTCTTGGGATAATAGGTGTGCACCACATTGACTGGCTTCTGGACGGGAGGCAAAGCGAGGTTGAGATATGATATTGTTCTCTAATATACATCGTGACCTGGAACTCACTTTGTATCCCAGGGTGCTTCAAACCCCTGGCAATCCTCCTGCCTCAGTCTTCTGAGATATTACAGATGTTAGTGATCACACCTCCTTTGATTTATTACATTTTAACCCCCCCCCCAAGACAGGTTCTCACGCTGTTCAGGGTGTCCTCAAAGTCCCTGTGTGGCCCAGGATTGATCCTCTTGCTTCTATGACCTCAGTACTGGGATTAGAGGCGTGCACCACCATTTCCAGTTTATACAGTGTTGAGGATGGAACCCAAGGGTTCATTCTAGGCAATCACTCTACCCACTGCGCTCCATCCTCAGCCCTCACTTACACTTTTCTGTGGTATGGAATATTGTGCAAATTGATTTGTGTGCCTGACTGCTGTGTCAAGCAATGACCAGGCAGGGAGGGGGTCTTCCTAGGAACGCTCTTTTGTTTGTCCCTGCCTGGGTTTCGGGGATGAAGGGCCTTCTTGGATATCCAGTGAGGACTCCCCCGGGGGCTGTCCTGGCTTCCCTCCAGTTAGGCCACCGGCTCTGTTGCTCCAGCAACAAACTACCCCTGCAGGTAGCGGCAGAAGAGCCCCTGCTCCCGCGAGCTGGCTGAAAGCTGGGCCCGGATGTCAGACCCCACCCCTCAGCGCTTGCCCCACCGGCTCTCTCCCAAGCCCCGCCTCCCCCCGCAACCGACAAATCAGAGAGGCAGACACATCGCGCGGCCGGGCTCCGGGTAGCCAATGGCGGCGTGCGTGAGATCCTGCGGCCACGCGGCGGCGGGCGCTGAGGCGGCGACCGCGGCCAGTCGCTGCTGAGGCGGCCGCGGGTGCGCTTCTCGGCGGGGCCGGGCAGGGCCGTCGCCTGGCGGTGAGGAAGCGCTCCCGGGGCGGGCGTCATGGCCACCAGCTAGGGCGGCGGGAAGAACGGCCGAAGCCCAAGATGCCGGAGCGACGGCACGGCTGCGCCTCGGTCATCGTAGGTAAGCGGCGCCGCGCTCCGGGCGCCGAGCCCCGGACGCCTCCATCCTTCATCCCGCCTGCCCCTTCCCCCATCGCCCTGGCCGGCCGGCCGCCCGTCGCGTCCCGCTCCTTATGCCCAGCTGTCCCGGGAGCTGCTGCTGCGTCTGCCCAGCAGGCTTTCCGATTCTCCACTCAACGTACCCCGCCTCACCTGCGCACAATCGCTCGGCATCCTTAGCCTGATGGAGACCGCATCCCGTCTTTTGAGATATCCCCCCCCCCTTCTTTTTATGAGACATCTCACTTTGTAGCCCAGGCTGGCCTTGAACTCACTCAGTGAGTACCCATTGTTGGCTTCGCACTCGATTCATTGTGCAGCCCACATTGTCTTCGAAATCATTGTGTAGCCCAGGCTGGCTTCAAACTTAACTTTGTAGCTCAGGCTGACCTCGGAATCGCCATCTAGCCCAGGCTGACCTCAAGTTCATCGTGTAGATCAGGTAGTCTTCGATCCTCCATCTTCTAAGTCCTGGAGTGACAAGCATGAGCCACCGCGAGCCCCCCTTTCCATGTCAGTTGCCGACTCCCCTTCATGGGGGTGGTTCATACCCTTTTATTCAGAGACACTTTATTTCTTTCCTCTGCTCAACTCTTCTGACTTTAGCCAACCTCCAGCTCTTGCCTTTTTTTTTTTTTTTACTCTCGACACTTGACCCTGCAGACATTTCCCACGATCGATCCTGATGCCAGTTCCCTTTTCCTTTTCTTCTTCTTTTTTCTTTTATATGTATACATGTTTTGTCTGCATGTATGTATGTGCACCATGTGTGTGCCTAGTGCCTCAGGAGGTCAGAAGAGGCCGTTGGGTACCTGGGAATTGGAGTTACGAGTGGTTATGAGGACCATGAGGGTACTGGGAATTGAACTCTAATCCTCTGCAAGAACATCATCTGCTCAAACCTCCTGAGCAATGGCTCCAGTTAGCCTCCTCCCCATTTGAGTCAGGGCCTCAAGCTTGTTCTAGATTGGCCCAAACAGACTGTGTAGTCTTGAACTCATCAATCTTGCTTCAGTCTCCCAGTTGTCCGGATGACAGGCATGAACTACAGTGGGCAAACTGAGAGGGATCAAGACAAGCAGATGGCTCAGGGAGTTAAGGCTCTTGCTGCCAAACCTGAGTACCTGAGTTAGGGCCTCAGGGCCCAAAACATGGTAGAAGGAGGGACCTGGTTTCTCCAAGTTGTCCTCTGACCTCCACAGAGCCACCCATTCCCTAATAAATAAACGATGTAAAATAGATCTAAAGATAAGTATCCTAGATTGCCCTTGGATCATCTGTACCCATAGTGTGTAAAGTGCTCACTGATGGGCACTCACTCAGAAGCCTATCACACTGCTTAGAGCACTTGGAGATCCATTGACTTCTCTTCTTCCCTCCCTCCCTCCCTCCCTCCTCCCTCTTTCCCCTCCCTCCCTCCCTCCCTCCCTCCCTCCCTCCCTCCCTCCCTCCTCCTCCCTCCCTCCCTCCCTCCCTCCCTCCCTCCCTCCCAGTTAACAGAAGAACTTGGTGGGTGCTAGGCCTGGATTTCAAGGGTTTGCCATTTTTGCCTGTTGTCTGTGCTCATTTGATTCTGATCTATCCTTTTATCTCAGGATGAGGGAGGGGGTCCTCATCCTTCAGGAGACTCCACCTGGCTCTGCCTTCTGAGTGCTGGGGTTAAAGGCATGTGCCACATGTCCAGAGTGTTTGTGGTTTTCAAAGATGTTTATTTAGCATTACAAATATGGCTGGCTCTCCCTTCTTCCCTCTCTCCCTCCCTCCCTCCCTCCCTCCCTCCCTCCCTCCCTCCCTCCCTCCCTCCCTCCCTCTCTCTTCTCTCAACCCATGGCCTCTAAGCATATATAGAGAAACCTTAGAGCCAGGGAGTTGTAGATAGAGATGACTCAGGACTTAAGAGTTTGTAGCACTCTTGAAAAGGACCTAAGTTCAATTCCCAGAACTCTTAACTGCTCACAGGATATGAAGCCCTCTTCTGGACTTTGGGGCACCTGCACCAACATGCATGTACCCACACACATGAACACATATATGCACAAAATTAAAGTAAATCTTTAAAAATACATATCAGAATAATTTTCATTTCTCCATGCTTTGGGTCTGTCATGTCTCCTAAAGTGACATCAGGTCTTTTTCTCTCTTCACTGGCAGAATGTTGACTGTGGCATTGGTTGTGCCCAAAGATGGATGTGATCTGCCTTGTGGGTGCTGGGAATTGAACCTGAGTTGTCTGGAAGATCACTAAGTGTTCTTAACCACTGAGCCATCTTCCAGCTCTCCCAGAGTAAACTTTAAAAGGATTTATTTATATGTGTCTGTATGTATGAGTGTATGTATGCACATGTGTGTATGTGTTGGGGGTGCATGTGCCCGTGTATGCACAGGGGCCAGAAGAGGGCATCTCTGGGCCTTGTACAGCAAACACTCGTGTAACCGTGGAACCATCTCTTCACCCTCCAAAAGGATTGTTGTCCCTTTACCTGAAGGCTGGATTGGGAGACATCAGGATGGATTGGGGGATTCCAAGTGTAATAAAGGGGAAGGAAAGGGGCTGGGTCATATCTCATTGTGCTTATAGAAAAACTCAGTTTATCTTAGCTTTATGGATATTTGTGTGAGAGTGTTCGGTCCTCACCTTCTGCCTTGTTTTACCTAAGGCAAGCCTGTTTCTCCACCATGTCAGGCTCACTGGTGGGCAAGCTTCCAGAGACCACTCTGTCTCACTTCCGCCCTGTGTTGGAACATTGAGATTATAGCACACACTACTGGCTTTATGTGGGTTCTGGGGATCTGAGCTAAGGTCCTCATGCTTGTGTGCAAGCACTTTACCCCACTGACTCGTTTCCCTAGCCACCACACCTTTTTTAGGGGTAGATAGGATCTCACTTTTTTTTGCGAGTGCTGGGGTTAAAGTCGTGTGCCACCACTGCCCAGCTAGGATCTCTCTTAATTCAAACTGGCCCAGAATGATCTACAATCCTCCTGCCTCAGGGTCTGAGCGCTAAGATTACAGGCCTCAGCCACCACACTGAGTTCTATTAGGCTTATGTCTACTGTCAGAAGTACTTGTGATTGTCAATTTGCTTGTTTATGTATCTTTTTCCTCTTTCTCAGCCCTAAGTGTAGGGCTTTGAAATCAAGATGGGCTTCCACCTCTATCTACATCCTCTACTCTGGCAGGTCCCATGAGTGGGCATTGGGAATCGATTTCTAAAAAGATTTATTTTTAGTTGTGTGTGTGTGGGTTTCTATATGTGAGTGTGTAGGTTTAATTGTGTGTGTGTGGGGGAGGGGCTGTGTAGGTTTGTACACGTGAATGTAATGCCTGTTAAGGCCAGAAGGGGGCATCACATCCCCTGGAGCTGGAGTTACAGGTGGTTGTAAGCCACTGTACATTGGTGGTCAAACTTGGGTCCTCTGTAAGCACAGCAAGTGCTGAGCCTTTTCTCCAGCTTGGAGAATCTGTTTTGAAAAAAGAGTCTTCTAATGCTGGTAGTGTTGTGGAGGATCAGTTAGACAGAAAAGACTGGCTTCATGGAGGTCACCAAGGGCTCTTACGTGCAGATGGTGAGGCCCCTGAAGCTGATGGGGTAGATTTGAGGATAGAGAGTTTTGGAGACTTGGGTATCAAGTTCAGGGTCTTCTGTTTGCTGAGGAAGCATGCAGCCAGTGATCTGAACTACATCAGGAGCCCTAAGATCACTTCTCCACTTCTGGCTGTGGTAACTGTCCAGATGGTGTTTCTATTCATCCTGTTAGCAAATGCTGGAAAAGGAAGGTTTTGAAGGGAAAGTGAGCAACCCCGTGCTGTATCTGCATGCCGAGAGTTGTCCTCCTTCCTTGCATAAGCAGTCCCTGGATATTTGTAAGCCTTTGGTGAATTTTCAGAGTTCTGAGAAAGCTGATCTTGACCATTTTGTCAGTGTTCCTGTACTTCCATGAAGAGCAGACTTTGGAAGTCCCTACTCCATCATCCTGGGAGTGCTTCCTTGTGTGTGTGTGTGTGTGTCTGTGTGTGCAGACACTCCTTTTGTGCATCAGCAGTTTACCACTGTGCCTTGGTCCACATTTCCTGTTTTTACAGAACATCAGGCCAAGCAGCGCTGAGAGTCATTCTCATGGCATTTGGGGGAGGGGGGCTTTTCTAAGCTCTGTGAATGTCTCATTCCCCAAATCTTTAGTCTTGATTGCTCTTTTTGTGCTTACCGCTGCCTGAAGCTTTTGGCATTAAGTAGTCTCCAATTATTTTTAACAAATGCTTTGGGGATATGACCATTCATATGAAGGGAGCTCTGATTCTGTTCAAACCAAGATAAGGCCTAAGAATGGAGCTTTTCAGTGAGCTGCTAGGTGGGGTGAGTAGTGACAGCTCTTTGAGGGCACTGTTTGGTTTTGAGTTGCAGTTCTGGTGTGCCCCCATCAGTGGCTATTGGTGTTCATAAGATGTTTATGAGGCTGTTGGTTTTCAAGGTTTCTTCAGTGTTGGGGGAAGACAGTGAGGCAAGTTACAGTGCTATAGAGCTCATTGCTTGTGAGAGTCGGGCTTCTTTCTTGTATAAACATTCCTTGGATATTTGTAAGCCTTTGGTGAATTTTCAGAGTTCTGAGAAAGCTGATCTTGACCATTTTGTCAGTGTTCCTGTACTTCCATGAAGAGCAGACTTTGGAAGTCCCTACTCCACCTTCCTGGGAGTGCCTCCTCCTACCTCTCCTCTCTTTATGAGAAGAGGGGGTTCATGCATTATGTTTTAGCATACTTGTGTAGGCCATTGGCAACTCTGAAACACTGCAGATCTGTTTTTCCCTTTTTTTTCTTTTTCTTTTTCGAGACAAGTCTCTATTGCTTTGGAGCCTGTCCTGGAACTAGCTCTATAGACCAGGCTGGCCTCTAACTCACAGAGCTCCTCCTGCCTCTGCCTCCTGAATGCTGGGATTAAAGTCATGCACTATCACTGCCTGGCCTGCTTTTCCCTTTCTGTTTGTGCTGTTATTTCTGTCCACTGAGTTAACTGATTGTTCAGTAGTCTCTCAGTATGTGTTCCTGCCCTCTTCTGCTTGTGTGTGTCCCCATCAAAGTGGGGCTGTGCCATTTCGTCCGTCCTGCCCTTCCTCAGCCCATTGATCTAATTCTTCCTTAAGCTTCTCAGATGTCTGTTCATACCTCCTGTATGACCTTTTTATCATCCCATCATTGCATGGGTGGAGGATCTTTTGTCTTTTTTCCTACCAGCTCTTAGCAGGCAGATGGTGAATCACATTTGTTTGTGTTCTTTGTGTTTGACTGAAATGTAGGAGTCAGATTGCATGGCAAGAATATTTCAGATATTGTCTAATATATTGTTACTATGGATTGCATTTTATTTATTCAATACCGAATTGAAGGATGTTTCCTACCCTAGAGAAGTTACACAGACCACTATCATGAAGTTCTCAGAAGGGTTCAAGAAGATAAAATAATAAGGCATTTCCATTCTGCTCATAAAAATTGTAATTGTAGTGGTTTCTTGTAGATGAAAGATTCTGTTCTACCTGGTCCCACCTCCCAACAGCCCTAAATAAATACACAGAGGCATATTAATTATTAAACCACTTGGCCAGTGGCTAGGGCTTCTTACTGGCTAGCTCTCTCTTATTATTAACCCATAACTACTAATCTATATATTTCTACATGGTTCAGTGCTTAGTCACTGTTTATTGCTGTGAAGAGACACTATGACCAAGATAGCTCTTATAAACGGAAGCGTTTAAGTGGGGGCTTGTGTGCAGTTTCAGAGGTTTGATACATTATCATCATGGCAGGAAGCATGGCAGCATGTGAGCAGATGATAGAGCAATTGCTGAGAGCTACATCATGATCTGTGGGCCCACAGGCTCTGGGCTTGGCTTTTGAAATCTCAAAGCCCATCCCCAGTGGCATACTTTCTCCAACAAGGCCACACCTCCTAATCCTTGTAATCCTTTCACATAGTGCCTTTGGGGGCTATTCTTATTTAAACCACCACACTGCTCTTGCAAGAGGAACTGGTTTGGTTTCTAGCACTCACATCAGGCAGGTCACAAACTGCCTGTAGCTTCACATTTAAGGAATTTGATATTCTCTTCTGGCTTCTGAAAGCACTTGTGCATAAACTCATGCAGGAACATAAGTGTGTCTATAAAAAAATCCTAGCTGGGTGTGGTGGTGCTGAGGCAGGTGGATCTCTGTAAGTTCAAGGCCAGCTAGGTCTATATGGGAGTTCTAGGTCAGCTCCTGCTACATTGTAAAACCTACAGAGATGCTTTAGATGCTTTGGGTGAGAGAGAAGGGGAGACCAGAGCTGGTGGTTAGACAAGTTAAAGAGGCCAAGTGACAGATGAAAGCTGGGGTTGGATCCATTTTAGTTATGGATTATTTTCCAAGAGGAACCGTCTACTGAAGGTTTTAAGCAGGGGAGTGTTGATTGTATTTGCACATTGGGATAGGGAATGAACTGAGTGAAGAAGATTGAAGCTCAGGCAAGAGGCTGTGGATAAATTGTTTTTATTTTTATTTTGTGTGGGCACACATGCTGCAGCGCAATAGAAGTCAAAGGACTACTAGAGGGAGCTGCTTCTCCCCTTCCTTGGGATTGAATTCAGGTTGATGGGTTTGGTGCCAAGTGTCTTTACCCACTGAGCCTTCTTAGTGGTCCTGCCATGAATTCTATAGTTAATTAAAAAAAAAAAAAAAAAAAAAAAAAGAAGAAGAAGGCCAGGCAGTGGTCGAGCATGCTTTAAATTCCAGCATTCAGGAGGCAGAGGCAGGTGGATCTCTGAGTCCAGCCTGCTTCTAGGGAGTCCAACTTTCTCTTCTGGCCTCCATGGGCACCAAGGCTTAAGTGGTACATAGATACACCCATACACATAAAAAACAAGCAAAAAAAAAAAAAACCCCAAAACAAAATAAAACCCTTTGAGGATAATGTTTATAATTGCAAAACATTTTTATTACTTTGTTTCTGTTTACTTGTAGTTTTTTGTTTTACCTTTTGATGATGATTTTGTTGAATATTTGCTTTGTTTCAGGTGACTTTATAGGTGTATCAAGAAGAGTTAGGAAATGACACTTTACTCTGTATTTACCTGTGGGTTCCTGGTTTTATCCTTACCCACTGTTCACATATCCACAGCATACTGGATGATGATGGGTTTTCGAAAAGATTGCAATCTTCTGGAGTAAACTAACCACAGCACAGTGGTCTGTCTGAGTGGACACAAGATGTTTTACCCTGTAGTTTGAGGTTGCAGAAGGGGAAGTGGTTGATTTGGGGCTGGAGGATGGGAAAAGAGCACCCAGAGAAGATGTCCCTGAGGAGATGTATAGAGGGAAGGGGGCAGCTCATGAGGCCAGTACAGGCCGTTGACAAGCTGCAGCTGGTGCAAGTAGTCTTGAGGGCAGGCTCCATGGCTCCAGTCCTCTTGAGGGGACAAGGACCAGTATGTGTGGGAGCCCTGCAAGCTACTCTTTAAAAAGGAGAACCTTGCAAGTGTGTTCCATTTCCTCTGCTCCCTGGTCCTTCCTTTCATAATTTCCACTCTGATTACTGTGAAAGAGTTTATCATTGCTCTTGTTCTGTGGATCAGAAAACCGTGACTCAGTGCTTTATCTAATGCCAGGTGACTAAGAAGCCTGATTCAGACCGAGCTCAGCTCCCCCATCTCTGCTAACCAGCTGGCTGTTAGAATAACTCAGTGCCCTCTTCTCCTCTCCTTTTCCTTGCCTGGATTAATTCTAAAATGTACAGACCTGATAGAAAGGCATAGGCTTGATTGAGCAACCCAATGGAAATAAGCAGTTGGATCAAATTTCCTTTGTGTTTATGTGTGTTGTTTGCCATGGGTTACAGCTGATTGTAAACATGAGCTTGAAGAATCCAGAAGAGGAATATGTCAGTCAAATCACCTATGTGTGTGCACGTATGTGCACATGTGCATGGTACACTCGTGGAGACCAGAAGACAACTTTCCGGAGTAGATTCTTTCACTTCTATACTGGTTCCGGAGACAGAGCTCAGGTCTCAGGCTTGCATCACTGGGAGGCAAGCACCTTGACCCACTCCACTGAACCATTTTGCTGTTTAGACCTGAAGTATGCTGCCTCCAGTCAGCATCCTCCAGTTCATTGACTAGGGTTGAGGCCTCCTGAGTTTCCTCCTTCCACATTAGCATATCTGTTGGTGTCATCCTTGATCACATTTTGGTTAGGCAGCCATGGTGTAGTGTCTGTTGCATTTCTAGGACAGGAAAGCTCACAGGGCCTTCCTGTTCCTCTGGTCTTAGCAATGTTTCTGCTCCGTCTTCTACACTTGTTCTTTGAGCCTTAGCTTTAGGGGTTGTGTTGAAGATGTATTTATTTTTATGTCATACATGTGGGTGTTTTGCCTGCATGTACGTCTGTGTATCACATCAGTGCCTGGTGCCCACTGAAGCCAGAAGAGGAGGGGGTCAGTTCCCCTGGAACAGCAGTTACAGGGAGTTATGAGCCACCGTGTTCTGAGACTTGAACCCAGGACCTCCAAAAGAGTAGTTAAATGGTTTTAACTGCTGAGCCATATTCCACACTTCCCCATCAACAAAACAAACTACAGAATGAATCCATAGCAGGGTCAGCAAGATGGGTCAGCAGAGGCACCTGACCCCAAGCCTGTCAACCTGAGCTTAAGCCGAGAGAAGCAGGCCCCTCCAGTTGTCCTCTGACTTTTCCACGTGCACAGAGTGGCGTTTGAATTCTATTGATGTATTATGGGTATGTGTATATAGGAGAGGTGGGTGGGCTTGTGCCATGGCCAGCATGCAGAGGTTAGAGGGCAACTGGCAGGAGTTGGTTCTCTCCTATTTTAGTGTGAGTTTGGAGGATTGAATCTAGGTCATCAGATTAGGCATTGGGCACCTTTATTCATGAATCACCTTGCTGGCCAGCCATTACTGGTTTTATTTTTTCATTTTATTTATTTATTTGAGTTCATTTAGTTATTTATTTCAGATAGGGTCTCACTAGATTGCTATGACTGGCCTTGAGATTGCTATAAGGCCTCACACTCACAGAGATACACCTGCCTTAGCCTCCTGAGTGCTGTGATTAAAGGTGTATACCACCACATCTGGCACTGCTGTTTTTATTACTTATTTATTCTACGAGTTTGGGTGTTTTTGTCTGTCTCTACATCTGTGCACCAAATGCATGCAGTGCCCATGGTAGCCAGAAGAGGAGTTGGATCTCTTGAGACTGGAGTTAGAGACAGTTGTGAGCCACCATGTGGGTGCTGGATCTCAAGCCAGTGCTCTTAACCTCTGAGTCATCTCTCTCTCCAGCTCAGTGCTCATTTACTTTGGAAATTTTGCAGAGTTTTTGGGGAGCGAGGGCAAAATGCTTGCCTAGCATGTGTGGCCTTTTATTTGATCTCCAGCATGTGTGTAAACAATGAAAGAGGAAGAAATGAAAACAGAAATTGTGGCCCTCTAAGTCTAGACGCTTTCTGGTCTTTCTAAGAGACAGCACGCTGCAGTGGAGAGTCCTATTAATAGTGTCTTAAGGTATGGTTTTTACAGGGTGTCAGTTCTTTTTCTTTCTCTTGAAGCTAAAAAACGACACTAAGCATTCCAGGTTCTCTTCTGGTCTATTTAGCCTTAGCTCTGCAAAGGCCCCAGCTGAGAAAGTACTGCTACTACTTTTTTGAAAAGACGTGGATGCAGCATTTGAGGTCCTTCATTAAAGGAAATGCACCCCCCTTCATTATACAGACGTCCATATACACTTGCACGTATACAGTAGGATGTAGAAGGGAAATGGTCAGGTCAGCCTTCACTGTCCTTTCTTTTCTTTTTTGATTTACATAGCCTTTAACAATTTCATATCTATACATATATAATATATAAATATATTCATATATAGATTTAATATTTCATCATACTCCTTAGTTCCTTCTCCCACTGAACCCCTTCATACCAACAAGCCCTCCTACTTCCTTCCATGTCCTTTTAAAAAAGATATATTTTTATTATTTTAATTATGTGTATGGGGTGGGCAATATGTGGTCACGAATGCAAGTGCCCACAGAAGTCAGAGGTGTTAAGATTGCCGGTGGAGCAGGGTTACAGGCATTTGAAAGCCACCTGATGTGGGTTCTGGGAATCAAACTCAGGTCCTCAGAAAAAACAGTATGTGCTCATTTTGTTTGTTTGTTTGTTTTGTTTTTAGAGACAGGTGTAGCCCTGGCTGTCCTGGAACTTACTTTGTAGGCCAGGCTGAACTCACTGAGGTATTCCTACCTGTGCCTCCTGAGTGTTGGGATTAAAGGCGTGTTCACCACAGCCTGCTCTCTCTCTCTCTCTCTCTCTCTCTCTCTCTCTCTCTCTCTCTCTCTCTCTCTCTCTCTCTCTCTCTCTCTCTCTCTCTCTCTCTCTCTCTCTCTCTGTGTGTGTGTGTGTGTGTGTGTGTGTGTGTGTGTGTGTGTGTGTGTGTGTGTGTGTGTGTGTAGGCCTGGACTCAATGGTGTCTTCCTCAACCTCTCTCTACTTTATTGAGGCAAGGTCTCACTGAAACAGGATTTAGCTAGTCTTAACTGGCTAGCTTGCCCTGGGGAATCCCTGCCTCTGTTTTCCAAATGCTAAGATCACAGGCAGCTACCATGCCTGCCCAACTTTTTATGTGGGCTCTAGGGATCTAGACTCTGGTTCTCACACTTGCCTGGCAAAGACTTTTTCCATTGAACCTATCCCCAGCCCTGTGCTTTCTGGAGAGGCTATTTGCCAGGGCTTTGAAAGGAGTAACATTAAGGTATGAGTAGGAACCTCAGGCTTGACACTGCCTATTATCTAGAGAAAGATGTTGCCTGACGGTTGGTTCTTGGGGGAGCTTGTTGGAGATGCTGTGTACTGCAAGGTCTGGCTCTTTGCTAAGCCTGCTGTGGTGGAGGTGGAGTGTAGACAACATTTTTCGGATTTAGGGGATGAACATCTTTTGGAGTAAATACCATATGCGAAGATAAAATGCTAGAGGACTTTTGAAGATTTGATCAGACCTAGAAAAGTGCTGAGGAGAACATACTGCCTGAGCCTCAAGCTTGTTGAATTGTGCAGTGGGGTGACCCAGAGGCCCTTGTAGCAGGGCTGCAGTGTGGACCCGTGATCTTCCAGTTTGAGAAACACCCAAAGAGGAAGTCAACTTTCATAAGTTAGTGAAAATAAGGAGAATGTTTCTACTGAAGCCAAATATCCCTTCTTGGATTTTTTAGTATTTTTGCCTGGCCAATGTGCCCAAGTGATCCTTCTGTCCTTAACTGAATTAGGGGCTTCCAGTTGGTGATGGGTTGGTGGCTTGTTTGTGTGCAGAAATCACATGTAGGGTCAGGAAGATCTATGTTCTGAGAGTATATTGGAGAAACTGCTGACACATACCAGTGTGCTCAGAACTAGTAACAGTATAAGATACTGTAGACGTCAGCCATGTTAACCTTTTCTTTTTTGAGCTAGAGTCTCTAGCTCAGGTTGGCCCAAACCCCATACATAGCTAAGGATGGCCTTGAAGCTAAGGGTGGCTTTGAATTGCTCATCTTCTTGCGCCAACCTTCTAAGTACTGGGATAAAAGGCATGCCTATCTTGTTAATTCTTTTTTTTTTTTCATTTTCATTTTCAAGACAGGGGTTCTCTCTATTGCCCTGGCTGTCCTGGAACTCTCTGTAGATCAGGCTGGCCTCCAAACTCAGAGATCCACCTGCCTCTGCCTCTGAGGACTGGGATTAAAGGCATGTGACACTATGGCAGGCTCATTGTTAATTTTTGGTAAGCACGTAACTTTTATTTTTTATTTTAGAGGGGTAGCTGTTTGATTTTGTTTTACAACTGAGTCTCTCCCCCTCCCCATGAAGATATAAGCCAAGGCCTATGCATGCTGGGCAAACACTACCACTGAGTCACGCTCCCACCTTCAGTTGACTTTTACTTTGCTGCTAAGGTAATTTTGAAAAATGTTGAATCACCTGTCACCTATTGAACTCTGACAGTTGTCAAAAGTTAACAAGTTAAATGTAGTTCAAAATATGAATAGTATAAATTTTTATCAAAAAGCCTTGCTAGTTCAGAATAATTCTTTGCAAGTTTTACTTCTCTGCCCTCCTATAGCATGCTTATAAAACCCTAAAACAAATGGAAAGCCACTCCTATGACAATCCAAAGATAAAGCAATCATGATTAAAGCCCCTAAAATTAGCTCTGCTCTGTTGCACTGAGCTGAGTGGGCTTTGTCCAGATTTCAGTTATTTTGGAGATTTCATTGAAGAGTTTGTAAAATAGACAATGTGAGAGCTTTTCTCATAGGATCATTTTTCTGTCAATATCAGCAAAATTTTTCATTCCTTTCATTCATTGCCACTTAACCCATGCCACTAAGTACTGTTTGATCATAAACATTATGTGGTTATTGGAAAATTTAGGGCCATAACCTCCTGACCCAAATCTACCTTCTTGTTTTCCACGAAAACCATTGCATTTTCCCTTCACTAAAAAAGAAAAAAAACAGAAGCTGAGCTTGAGAGATGGCTCAGTAGCCCTGCTCTTGCATAACTTGCATTCTGCTCCTGCATTCATGTCTCACAGCTTCCTGCAACTCTAGTTCCAGAGGATCCAACACTCGTCTAGACACATGCACACACACACATAAAATTAATAGTAAAAATAATGTCTAAAGAAGAATTAAGCTGGGCAGTGATAATGCATGCCTTAAATTCCAGGGTTTCATTGAAGAAAACCTGTCTTGAAAAAACAAAAGAAAGAAAGAAAAAAGAAGAAGAAGAAGAAGAAAAACTTACTGATCTTTTTCTATACAGTCCTGTGACTTTGTTTGAAGTGGGGTTTCCTGTGGGCAAGACTGGCTTTTAACTCTTGATCATCCAGCCTCCACTTCCTAAATGCAGGGATTACAGGCATGTGCTACCATGCTGGATTTATGTGGTGCTGGGGATGGATCCCAGGGCTTCATGCATACTAGGCAAGCACTCTCCCAGTTTTTGTCTGTCCAGTGCACGTGTGGGTGCTCATGTGTTGGAAGGCCAGACGGCTATCTCCAGTGTCATTCCTCTGGTGTCATCTACCTTTTGTTGGCCAAACAGGTTTGACAGACTGACTAGACTGTCTCTACCTCCCTTTGCTGAGAGTGCATACAAATGCTGTGTGCATGTGCCCTGCTTTTTAAATTTATGTGTGCGTTTGTGCATGTGTGCATGTGTGTATATACAAACAAATGTATATAGAGGTGTTAAAAAAAACAATGGAAGTCAGTTTTCTGCTTCTACTGTGGGTTCGAGGAATTGAATTCAGGATGTCAGGCTTATATGACAGATGCTTTTACCCGTTTACACATACATACATACACACACACACACACACACACACACACACACACACACACACACACACGATATGTGTGTGCACACTCTCGCCTTAACATGGATTCTGAGGGTAGAAGTGTGGTGCTATTGCTTTCAAGTCAGGCATTTTGCCCATTGAAATATCTCCCAGCCCTCCGTCTTTATAAGGTTCCCCTTGAATGCCCTGTTATGGCACATGAATACTGGGTCCCAGCCTCTTCTTATTTCCAAATAAACTCATTGCTCTGGGCAGTCTGTCTCTCTGTTAGTCATTTTAGGTTGACATTATTCTAATAGCTTTGTAATTCTGAAACTTCAAAGTGTGAGCCTTCCAACTTTATTCTTGTCAAGGTTGTTTTGGCTAGAATGATATTTTATAAGCTTAAGTTTGATCAAGTGACTCCTTGCATAAAATCAGTGACATTTAATTATCTTGTACAATTTCACATCCCTTACTCGCACTGTAAGGTTTGGAGTTCAGCCCTTGCCTGGTTTCGTCTCTTCTTCATTTGCCCCCTTGCTCACTGCCTTGTAACTACATTCAAATGCCTTCTCAACATGGACCTTTGTGCTCTGCATGCCCTTCATTCACACTGCCTCACCCCTACTCATTCTTCAAATCTTAGCCCAAGTGCCACTTTAAAATAAACACCGATTTGAGGGATGGCTTTAGTAATGCCTAGCATTTGACCCCTAGGACCCATGTAAAAAATGTTGAGTGTGGTGGTGCATGCTTATAATCCCAGTGCTGGGGAGGAGGAGACAGGTCTAGCCTCAGGCTTCACTGGCCTATTAGGATGACATAAATGGTGGATTCCAGGCCAGTGGGAATCCCTGTCTCGAGATGTGGGTGGTGTTTCTGAGGATGACATCCAAGATTGACCTCTACATACAGGCACACTCATACCTCTCTCTCTCTCTCTCTCTCTCTTGCTCTCTCTCTCTCTCTCTCTCTCTCTCTCTCTCTCTCTCTCCACACACACACACACACACACACACACACACACACACACAGATAAGTGCTGAATGGAGACATCTGGCACTAACTGGTTATTTGGTCCTTTGGTCCTTGGGTTTTGTTTGTTTGTTTTTTAATGTGCATTGATGCTTGACCTGCATGTCTGTGTGAGGAAGTCAGAGCCACTTGAGTTATAGGCAGTTGTGAGCTGCCATGTGGGTGCCAGGAATTGAATCCTGATCCTCTGGAAGAGCAACCAGTGCTCTCAACCACTGAGCCAACTCTCCAGCCCCCTCTTATATTCTTTTTATTTGATATCCTGCTGCTTAAAATTGTCATGCTGTGTCTTCCTTGGACCTGTTGTCATTTGAGTGCAGTAGACTCTCAGCTTTTTAGACTGCCCCCTCCTCTACTAGCTTCACTAGTTTGGGAGGCCCCCTCCTTATAATATAGTTTTAATTTCATCAAGCAGAATGTTACTTTTCCAGGGTTGGATCTTACTTTGTTTTCTGTTACTTGGTCTTCCATTGTTTTTTCTTCCCACGAACTCTCTTTTAAATTAAATCCTGGAATAACATCTTAAGTGTGCCTTCCATATAATGGATACCATTTTGGATGAAGACTTTTTAATGCTGTATTACTACCAATTATCTTAATTGATGCTTTTTATTTGTAGTCTTTTTTTTTTTTTTATTAAGCCAATCTTTTCATTTCAATCTATTCTTTAGGATTCTTGATTGAAGTTCTGTGCAGTGCCTGACAGAATAGTATGTGCTCAGCTACATCAAATGGATTAATATATGAATAAACAAAAACCAGATCTTGGTTGGTATAGCTCACTGAGACTATTAAAACACTTTTTTAGTTATGTATTCATTTTTTTTAGAAAACATCTGTGTTGAGGTGTGATTTGTATGTCTTAATACTCACCCATTGTTAGAGTACAATTCAGTGATTTTATTAGATTTTATATTTGTGCGACTGT
Source organism: Cricetiscus sungorus (assembly GCA_030556225.1). NCBI lineage: Eukaryota > Metazoa > Chordata > Mammalia > Rodentia > Cricetidae > Cricetiscus > Cricetiscus sungorus. The sequence goes on along the minus strand of JANBXA010000044.1, from coordinate 19,780,213 downwards.
GGCAGCAGTCCAGACAGGAAGTTTTCCTCTGTTGTGGAAAGTCTCATAGTGCCTGATGGCAGTTAAGTTCTCGTTTCTGCAGTCGGTTCTCTCTCTGTAAGCGTGTCCATGTATATATACTGTATACATGAGTGGTTGTTACTTTTTAGATAGTTAAATGGCAGCTGTATTATATACCTAGGAATGGCTTAAAGTATGGCTGTATTTCTGTAAAGTATATGTGTTCTTGTAATTGTTTTTTAAGCATAGTTTCTAGGGTTCGCCTCTCTGTGTAGCCCAGTGCCCAGAAGTCAGCTAGTGTTTGAATAGTGCTTGGCTCAGATAGATGAGCCTTGAGCTATTTATTCTACCAGTACATCTGGCCTTGAGCAGGGGAGCTGTCAAGTCCAGGCTGTTTGTACATCTACTTCTTTCCTTTGTGTCCCCTTCCTTTCCCTTTCCCATTCTCTTTTTCGTTTTCCTTTTCCCGTCTCCTTTCATTTTTTTTCAGACAGGGTATCACACTAGTCCAGCCTGACCTAGAACTCGGTATATAGACCAGGCTAGCACTAAACTTCCAGCATTCTTCCTGACTCAAATTTCTGAGTATTGGGGTTATAAATCTGAGCCATACAGACTTCTCTGTTCCCAACTCTTTTGTGCCTGAGTTGCCCAGCCAGCACTGCAGCCTCAGCCTGCTAGAATTGCTAACCTTCTTGTTCAACTTGACAGTGCACTTGGGCATGCGTCTTGTTCACCACCTCAAATTAGCAAGCTCCCCTCCACTTAAGAGCAAAGCTCTCAGTGCTAACTGTTTACACTGCCCTGCTGCCCATGGTCCCTACTGAGCTGGGAAATGGCAGAATTACAGACTCGATGTTCTGGCCAGCTTTTACAGTGTTCAGTTATAAATGTTCTTAGGTTGTTTTATTCCTTTGATCCAGAGCACTGAAAGACCCAGTTGTTAATTAAGCTTTATAATTGGTTGGGGGGAGGGAGTAGGACTGGCTCCATTGTCACTGGGCCAGAGCTGGAAGTCCTGACTCAGAATGTAGTCTTCTTCTCTTCCTCTTCTTCTAAGGTTTACTTTTTAAAAAATTTTATTTCATGTGTGTAGGTGTTTTGTCTGCATGTACATATATGTAGCACTTGTGTGCTTGGCACCCATGGAAGCAGGGAGAGGACATAAGTTCTTCTGAAACTGGAGTTACAGATGATTATTAATTATTAGCCCCCATGTGGATGCTGAGAATTGGACCCAAGTCCTCTGCAAGAGCCGCAAGTGCTGAGCCATCTCAGGTTGTCCCTGGGTCTTCATGCTAGGCACGCACTCTTGCCATTTACCTGTGTTCCAGTACTCTCTTATTTTTGAAAGATCTTGTGAAGTTGCCCACATTGTCCTCAAATATACTGTGTAAAGGAGGCAGGCCCTAACCCAGTCCACTTTCCTCAGCCCCTGAGTAGCTGGGTTACAGCCTGCACCGCGCACTGTGCTTCTTCCCATTTGTGGATCCTATGTTCTTAGGTAATAAAACATCCAGATTGCTTCTGCTGCTTTCTGGCTATAACATTGCCAACTGGTCTGTAAACAGTCATAATGTGATGGTAATCTTTGTTTTTTCTACCAGATGCTGACCATCTTTCTGACTCTCCATGGCCTGAACATTTCTTGACAATAATTTTGAGCAAAATATATGTTTAAAAAAAAAAGATAACCACATCAAGATGGTGGGAAAGCTGAAACAGAACTTACTTTTGGCATGTCTGGTGATTAGTTCTGTGACAGTATTTTACCTGGGCCAGCATGCCATGGAGTGCCATCACCGGATAGAGGAACGTAGCCAGCCAGCTAGACTGGAGAACCCCAAGACGACTATGCGAACTGGCCTGGACATCAAAGCCAACAAAACATTCACCTATCACAAAGATATGCCTTTAATATTTATCGGAGGTGTGCCTCGGAGTGGAACCACACTCATGAGGGCTATGCTGGATGCCCATCCTGACATCCGCTGTGGAGAGGAAACCAGGGTCATTCCTCGGATCCTTGCCCTGAAGCAGATGTGGTCCCGGTCCAGTAAAGAGAAGATCCGCCTGGATGAGGCTGGTGTCACTGATGACGTGCTGGATTCTGCCATGCAAGCCTTCCTTCTGGAGGTCATTGTTAAACATGGGGAGCCGGCGCCTTATTTATGTAACAAAGATCCTTTTGCCCTGAAATCCTTGGCTTACCTTGCTAGGTTATTCCCCAATGCCAAATTTCTCCTGATGGTCCGAGATGGCCGGGCATCAGTACATTCAATGATTTCTCGAAAAGTTACTATAGCCGGATTTGACCTGAACAGCTACAGGGACTGTTTAACCAAGTGGAATCGGGCCATAGAAACAATGTACGTCCAGTGTATGGAGGTCGGTTACAAAAAATGCATGTTGGTTCACTATGAACAGCTTGTTTTACACCCTGAACGGTGGATGAGAACACTCTTAAAGTTCCTCCATATTCCATGGAACCATTCGGTTTTGCACCATGAAGAAATGATCGGGAAAGCTGGGGGAGTGTCTCTGTCAAAGTGAGTAAACACAGTGTCTCTTCTTTTTTAGCCCTGTATTCAACTGATAAAGATAACGTTGGCTCAGGCCAGCGCTCGGAAGGCAGAGGTCAGCCTCTGTGAGTTCAAGGCCAACCAGGTCTATGAAGTGTTGTATACTAGTCAGGGACACAGAGAGACAGACTGTCTCAAGAAAGAAAAGATATACACAAGTATATGTTTGTTTTTCATTGGCAAGGTTATTTTTGTTTGCTACCAGTTTATTTTTTTTATCCTTCCCTTTTCATGCACACGGGTTATTCATATATATATGTATGTATGTATGTATATATATATATATATATATATATAGTGATTTGTGTTTGTTTGATCAGTACAAACCCAAGTTATATACAGTGAAAAACTTTTTTTCACTGATCTCAGATTTTAATGTCCATCATTCACATTCAGTGGCTTTGATTCTTAGGTATTTCTGCAAATAAGAATGATTGGCTGTTTTGTAGCTTGTATCAGGAAGTACACCTACTTCCTGTGTAAGTGATACTAAGTGTGTAAGCACTTAGTGAATTCAAAGCATTTAGATTTCTTTCTTGTCCTTTGTTTGTTTGTTTGTTTGTTTTTGAAACAGTCTCTCATATACCCTGGGCTAGCTTCAGACTCCCTGTTAGCTAAGGATGACTTTGAACTTCTGGTCCTCCTGCCTCTACCAGTTCATGCAGTGCTGGGGATGGAACCCAGGGCTTCATGTATGCTAGGCAAGCCCTTTACTGAGTCCTATCACCAAGCTGAATTTAGAAAGTGTTACAGAGATAATAAGGACATTCTTATCTCCTGCAGGCAGGAGATTGGTAAGCCACAGGAAGATAAAGGCCAGAGGTAGACTCCAGAGCTTGCCCTTGGTGGGCTCTGGTATTTTTCCAAGGAATTGTAGTATATCCCTTGCTTCTTTGGTTATGTGAAGGATACATTGTGTTTTTACAAAAGGCTAGAGAGTCTCCAAAATTTGGGCACCTGGTTCACATAAGAAGTTTGTTAGATTCAGCATGTATACAACGTGATCTTATCATTTTTGAAATGTCAGTGCCTGCTTTCTTTCTCCTGAACTAGCTGTCCTGACACTGATAAACTGATTGGTGAGTTTTATTCCTGCTGTGAGGCTATGCAAATGGAAGATGCTGTTAAATTTGAGAGAGCAAACTGGTTATACGTAAATTTCACTTTTGTTCATATATATTCCTCTATAAAATGAAAATTAAAAAAAAGTAGATCACATATTTGGAACATGTAGTGGCATAGGATATACATTACTGTTCCAAAATGTAGGGAAGGGCGTATAGTAAGGAAACACTGGACTAAAGCAAGACCAAAACCAGCTTGGAAACCCCCAAACTCTGCTCTCATCTCTCTCTCTCTCTCTCTCTCTCTCTCTCTCTCTCTCTCTCTCTCTCTCTCTCTCTCTCTCTGTGTGTGTGTGTGTGTGTGTGTGTGTGTGTGTACACGCTTATGAGTGATCTTACTGTTTCATTCTGGAAGCTCATTCATCTTTTTTTTTTATTATTTATTTATTTTATCTGTATAACATGAGTTCAATGCCAGTAGAGACAGATATCAGATTGTCTGGAGCTGGAGTTAAGGGGGTTGTGAACTGCCCAGCACGGGTGCTGTTAGCCAAACTTAGGTCCATCACAAGAGCAGCAGAACTCTTAAGCACTTTGACAACTCTCTAGCTCCTCATTCATCTTGTCCTTTGCAGCATACTCCTCTTGTTTTTTTTATTTGTTTTTTTAAACCATATGTAATGCTTATTGTTCAAATTTTGATTTGATGATAGCTTGATGAGCATGATGAGCATATACTTTTTTGTTTGTTTGTTTTGTTTTTTGAGACAGGGTTTCTCTGTATTGCTTTGGAGCCTGTCTTGGAACTAGCTCTGTAGATCAAGTTGGCCTCAAACTCACAGAGATCCAACTGCCTCTGCCTCCTGAGTGCTGGGATTAAAGGCCTGAGCCACCAATGCCTGGTGGCATGGTGGCATATACCTTTAATCTCAGAGTTCAGGAGACAGAGACAGATGGATCTCTCTGAGTTTGAGACCATCTTGATCTACATAGTGAGTTCCAAACAAGAAGCCAGTTGATACCCTGCTTAGTTGACACCCTGTCTCAAACAAAACAACATCCTATCAAAACCATGTTGCTGCTTGAGTAACTATAAAATGAAAATTTATAGAATATCTTTTAAATGTGTTTCATAATTCTAAACTTATTTTGGTTTTGTTTGATTACTTTTCTCATTACTCATAGTGTTTTTCTGCTTATTTGTGTGCCAGACATTGTGACTATTACTATTCTGGGTCTTGGATATTTTTGTACTTTCTATATATGCTCTAAAAATATTGAGCTTTGTTCTGGAGTTCATTTAAATGATGTGGCCAGTTTGAATGTTTAGAATTTTGTGTCTGTGTTTTTTTTTTTTTGGTGAGTCAAAGAACTGTTCACTTTATGCTTTCTTTGAGCAAGGCCTTCCCGAGTACTGTCTACTGGGTAGAGTGTTCCTATCTGGATGCTAGGAACAGGCCCTGTTCTGTTGCCATATAAGGGCTGGACACAGTTCCTTATACATTGTTTTAGATGTTTCTTTCCCCTTATTATAGTTCCAGAATCCCTGTGTTCAATTTTGTCTTTTTCCTGAAAGCTCCAGCCACTCTCATTGGACTTTCTGCTCCATTTTGTGTGTGTGTGTGTGTGTGTGTGTGTGTGTGTGTGTGTGTGTGTACGTGTGTCTACTGATTCATGCCTTCATGATGGGACATGTATCATGTAGCCTAGACTGGCCTTGAACTCCCTATATAGTTGTATCTTTCAGGGTTCTCTACAGTAACAAAACTAATAGACTGAATCTCTCTCTCTCTCTCTCTCTCTCTCTCTCTCTCTCTCTCTCTCTCTCTGTATGATTTATTGGAGTGACTTACAGGCTGCAGTCCAACTAATGCAATAATGGCTGGCTGTGAATGGAAAATCTAAGAATCCAGTATTTGCTCAGTCTACAAGACTGGATGTCTCAGCTGGTCTTCAGTGTGTGCTGGAGGCCTGAAGAAGTGGGCTCCAATGCCAGTGAATGGATGTGCTAGCAAGGCAAGGACAAGCAGGCAGAGAGCAAAATCGACCTCCTTCTAGGTCCTTTTTACAGGCTTCCAGCAGAAGGTATGACCCAGATTAAAGGCAGGTCATCCCACCCTGAGATCTGGATCCAAGGTGTGTGTCTTCCTGCCTCAAAGGTCCAGACTAGAAGCAGATTTATTTATCCATTTCAAACCAAGCAAAAGATGTCTCACAGGTGTGCCCTCCATTTCTGGATTGTAGTTCATTCCAGATGAAGTCAAGTTGACAACCAAGAATAGCCACCACAACAATCAAGGATGGTCTTGAATCTCTGATCCTCCTACTTGTATTTCTGGACTGTTGGGATTTCAGGCCTGTGCCACCAATCCCATCTCTTCCTCCTGTCATGAGTTAATATGTTTTTTAACTGTATTTTGTAGTTGTGACTTTCCTGTTCTGAGGGCTCAATTTTCTGCTCTATCTCCGTAACACAATTGTGTTAGTTTTCAGTTTGTATTCCTAATGTGTAGAAGCTGACGAAAACCTAAGGCTATTTTTCTGTAAACACTTGTATCTCAGCCATCTTGGATGCTTGTGTTAATCACAGCTTCTGCACTCCATGATCATGTCAATGATACTGCAGTTTCATTTGGAATTCAATATCATTTATTACCTTATATGAAGGCAAACTTTTCTTCGTCATTGTTTTCTCTTAGCTTACCAATATTGTACATTTGCATTAAGTGTTTGATACGTTGATTTAATAGGAATGAAGAAAGAGGCATCTTCAAATGGTTTAAAATGTTTGCTAGGGACTGAAATGAGGGTCCAGCGGTTAAAGAACACTTGCTGCTCTTGCAGAGAACCCAGGTTCAGTTCCCAGCACCCACACTGAGTGATCCACAGCTATCTATAATTCTATTTTCAGGGTTCTAATGCCCTCTTTTGCCTGCTCTGGCAACTGCACACATGTGGTGCATTTACATACACCCAGGTACACACATACAATAGAATAAATCATTATCTATAAATCTTCAAAATAATACTGAAATGAAAACTGGAGAAATGACTCATCAGTTAAGAGCGCTAGTTGTCCTCGCAAAGAACCCAGGTTCAATTCTCAGCACTCTCATGATGACTTACAACTGTATGTAATTCCAGTTACAGGGGAATACAAAGCCCTCTTCTGACCTCTGTGCATATTGGACACACATATGGTACGCATACATACATACATACATACATACATACATACATACATACATACATACATGCAAAACATTCATAGACATAAAATAAGAATAAATCAATCTTAAAACATTTTCTGGGGGCTGGAGAGATGGCTCAGTGGTTTAGAGCACTGACTGCTCTTCCAGAGGATCTGGGTTCAGTTCCCAGCACCCACATGGCAGCTCACAACTGTCTAACTCCAAGATCTGACAGCCTCACACAGACATACATGCAGGAAAAAACAGTAATGCACATAAAATAAATAAAATATTTAAAAAATAACAAAAACCGTTTTCTGGGGATCAGCAAGTTAGCTCAGCAGATGAGAGTGCTTTTCACACCCAAATAGTAGAAGAGGAACCAGTTCTTCCTGGTTCTCTTCCTCCATTCTCTTCATTGCATGGCTACCTCTAAAAAATGAATATAATAAAACTTACTTTGAAAGTGTTTCCTGGGCCGGTGGGATGACTCAGCAGCTAAAAGTCAGTCTTGCTTTTAAGACTCATGACCTGAGTTTGAGTCTGATCCCTGGACCCAGCTGATAGAATAAAAGCTATTCCTTACAAGTTGTCCTCTGATCTTCATATGTGCAACACACACACACACACACACACACACACACACACACACACACACACTTAAATAAGCAAGTAATAATTTAAAATAAAATATTTTGCTGTTTTAGGGCAGCATCAGAAAACACTGGTGCAGGAAAGAAGTAGGATTTCCTTCTCTGTAAGATCAGCATGCACATACACAACCCACAGGAGAATAAGCAAACCTGTAAGAATCAGGTTTTTTGAAAACCTAGAAAGAGTTAAAAGCTCAAAACATCTAGGGGCTGAGAGATGGCTCAGCAAGTAAGAGCACTTGTTGCTCCTGCAGAGGCCTTGGGTTTGGTTCTCAGCACTCTGAGCCCCTGTTAACCATCTGTCACTCAGTTCCAGAGAATCCTCCACTCTTATGGTTGCAGCAGGCACTGCCTGCCTGTGGTGCGCAGACATACATGCAGGCAACACTCATGCACTTAAAAATCTATTAAAAAACATCTCGGGGAGTACTTATTCATAAACTATCTGAATTTCAGTGGGAAGAGTGGTTATTTATAGTGTTTTATTTACCCCAGCCCTGCTCATCCTTCTCTGTATCAGCTGGACTGAATGAACATTCTGGATTTATGGTGCTGATTTTCTTTTTGGGTAGTTCCTTGGAAAGCCAGTTTAAAGGCTCTTTATTCCTTCTGACCCAGAACTGGTTCACCAGTGACGCTGCTGAGAATGTGGAGGGCTGTTACCACCAGAAACATTTAGGGGTTTTGTCATGCTGCCTGAGTCAGCAGGTAGCAATGTGGACAAACACCAGAAACCCTGAAAATGTAAAAGGACTCCTTGATATGTTTCTGTAAGTGCAGATGGCCAAGATCCTGTACATATGTGCATACCTGGGGAGGACTTCTGGCTGATCTCAAGGCTCCACAGAGGCAAGAAACAAAGGCACAGGCAGAGTTATAAACCAGCTGGCTGAATAGTGTGCCCCAAACACATGGAGCTCTTTGGCTTTAGGCATATAAGAAACTTGGTCTAGCCTGGCAGTGGAGTCGAATACCTTTGGTCCCAGCACTCAGGAGGCAGAGGCAGGTGGATCTCAGTGTGTTCAAGGACCTCCTGGTCTGCAGAGTGAGTTCCAGGACAGCCAGAACAACACAGAGAAGCCCTGTCTCAAAGAAACAAACAAATGAAACAAAAACTGGTTGTTGGCTAACCAACAGTTTGACAGACTTCAGTGCCACACAACAGAAAAAGAAATGCAGGCTTTGTAGAGTCAATTCTGACTGTGTGTGTGTGTGTGTGTGTGTGTGTGTGTGTGTGTGTGTGTTTGTTCATGTGAGGTACACCTATGCCGATGCCCATGCATATGTGTATGTATGCATATGGAGGCTAGAAGTCAGTCTTGGATGTTGTTTCTCAAGTGCTGTCCACCTTGGTTTTTAAGCCCCAGGGATCCTTCTCTAGCACTAGGATTGAAAGCATGTGCATTTTCACCTAGGTTCTGAGCATCAAACTCAGGCCTTTCACACTGCAAGGCAAACACTTTATGTATGGAGCCATCTCCCATGCCCTGAATAATTTATTTTTTAATTAAAAATAAGCCAAAAGCAGGTAGGCCAACCAGGGTTACATAGAGAGATCATGTCTCAAACAAAAATAACAAACAAAAGACAAACACCCCCCTTCCCGTAAATCTAACATCTAATTATGCATCTGTTGGTTTCTGTGCTGCTTAGTTTTGTTTTTTTTTTTTTTTTTGTTTTTTTGTTTGTTTTTTTTGTCTACTTGAAACAAGCCAGGGTCATTTGGGGAAGAGGGAACTTCAGCTGAGAAAATACCTCCTGGGAGCTCTGTAGAGATGACTTAACAGTTAAGAACGTTTACTGTTCTTGTAGAGGATGGGGATTCAGTCCCCAGCACCCACACCGTGGTTTATAACCATCTGCAGTTTCAAGGGATCCAATACCTTTTGATTTTTACTGGCACTGAACACATGTGCTGCACATATGTATGCAGGCAAAGCAGCAACACAAAATAAAACGAGAAAGTCTAAAACATAAGGAGAAAGCATTTCTTTTAGTTTCCCTGTAGGCAAGTTTGTGGGACTAATAACTGCTGTGGGAGGGCCCAGTCCACTGTGGGCGGGGCCACCCCTGTACAAGTGGTCCTTGGTTCTGTAAGAAAGCAAGCTGAGCAAGCCATGGAGACAGCAGACCTTCCATGGTCTCTGCTCCAGGTTCCTGCCCTGAGTCCCCTCCAGGATGGATTATAACTGGGATGTGTAAGCCAAATAAACCCTTTCCTTCCCACATTCCTTTTGTTACAGTGTTTTTATCACAGCAACAGAAAGCAAACCAAGATAGCATACTGGATTTTAGCTAGCATTTTGATGCTTGGCCCCTTGTGTTGCTGCTGAAGCCCAGAACAGCTCAGCAGCATAATTACAAGCAGCGTTTAGCCACACTGGTTGTTCCTTCGTGCTGGAGGGCCAAAGCAATGTGTTAGTGAGGGAACATTTGAGAAATGGGATTCAGTGCTTTTACAGCCACATTAGGCCATTAGAAAAAAATGAAATCAGATTTGCTGTTTGCAAAGAATGCAGGGCTGGCTGGCCACACACCAAGATGTTACTTCAGAGAAAATAAGACAACCGGGGAGGAACTGCAGCACAACTGCTTTGTCCCCACACAAAAGAATAAAGGCTGAGGCTTGGCCAGCGTGTGGGGGAGCTGGAGTGGACTAAAGGGAGGCCCTTTAACCCCTCCTTCTCCTTGTGTCAACTGTTACTGTAAACCAAGAAACACTCATTGTTTCCGGAGAATAGAAATGATTTCCCTAGCTTCTTTTATTCAGTAGACAGGAGAAATAATCAGAAAGAAGATACTTAAAGCAGTCCTGAAAATGTGATTTTACTAATTTCATTCTAGAGAATATCACTGATTTTACAAGATGGATGTTAAACAGGTTATTATCAAAGAAATAAAAGGTGTTGAAGAGATGTCATGTATAAGATGCTCACCACTAGATTATTTCCAACCAGTAGAGAACAAATAGTGTAATGTTACATAAGCCGCCGCCAGAGAGAGAGAGAGAGAGAGAGAGAGAGAGAGAGAGAGAGAGAGAGAGAGAGAGAGAGAAGCATTGAGGCTGTAATCCTAGGGTGCTGGAACTAGATATAGGAGGATCAGGAGTTAGAGGCTAGCCAGGGTCTGATATATGGAGAATTGGAGAGTGTCTTAGGGTGACTGTAGCTATGATGACACACCATGATCAAAAGGAAGTTGTGGGGGAAAGGGTTTGTTTGGCTACACTTCATTCAGCATTGCTGTTCATCATCCATCACTGAAGGAAGTCAGGGCAGGAAAGCAAACAGGGTGGGAACCTAGAGGCAGGAACTGATACAGAGGCTGTGGAGGGGCGCTGCTTACTGCCTTGTTCCTCATAGCTTGCTCAACCTGCTTTCTTATAGAACCCAGGATCACCAGCCCAGGGATAGCATCATCCACAATGTACTGGGCTGTCCCCCATCAATCACTAATTAAGAAGGTGTCCCACAGCCAATCTTACAGAGGTATTATTTTTAATCCAGTTTCCCTCCTCTCAGATGACTTTAGTTTGTTTTTGTCGAGTTGACATAAAACCACCCAGTACAGACACCAATGGGGCTACTTAAGACCTTATGTCAAAAGCAAACAAAATCAGGACAGGGGTGGAGAAATGACTCAGTAATTAATAGGGAGTACTGCTTTTGCAGAGGACCCAAGTTTGACTACCAGCACCCATGTTAAAGTGATTTACAACCATCTGTAATGCCAATCCCAAGGAGTGTATTGTGTGTGGTTTTAATATCAACTTGCCACAAGTTAGACTCACCTGAGTGGGAGCCTCACCTGAAGAACTATCCTGTGGGCCCTAACTGACATGGGGAGACCCACCCCCAGTGTAGACAGCACCTTTTGGTGGGAGCCCAGATGAAGAAAGGGTTATCAGGGGGAAGACTTTTGCTTGCTTGGCTTCCTTCTTGATGCTGGGTGGATCTGCCTTTTGGTTGCTGCTGACTCCTTAGATGATAGCAGAACCAGGGTTTTCATGCCAGCAGCTCTCCAAGAACCTTCCAGGCTTCAGGTGCCAGATTGGGCTACTAAGGCAGCCTCCTTGGAGACTGAGTATTGGTTGTCAACCTCCCAGTGAGAGAGCTATTCAAGCATCCATCTTCATGGACCAAATAGACTCCTCAGTCCTCAGCTTCTTGGGTGTGATTCGGCTGTTGTTACTTTTTTTTTTCTTCCTTAAGATATAAAGCTGTTGGCTTGTTACTAGCAGTTCTTATTGGCTAACTCTGTCTTAAATATTAAGCTATTTCTATCAATCTAGTATTTCCACATGGTCTTATCTTACCGGAGAGAGGGCCCAGAGTTCTGCCTTCTTGGTCCTACATATTGAATCTCCACTCCCTCTCCCTTAATTTTCCTTATCGCCTTGTCATGCGTATCTTGCTTTCCTGTTGGCCAACAGTGCTTTATTCATTAACTAATAGGAGAAACATATTTGCAGAATGACATCTCTCATCATCTCTTTTCTGTCTAAATAAAAAGAAGGATTTTAACCCTAACATAGCAAAATATATAACAAAACAGTTATCAAATAAGAACCATAGTTAACAAATAAGAACCACAGTTAACAATATTTAGTCCATTAACATTTAGCAAGATTTAAAGAAAATATTTTATCATCTCTCCTATCTTTGTGAGGCTAAAGTCTTATATGTAACTTATCTTTAACTAAGGGAAACTATAACCATAACTATCCGTCTTCAGCTCCCTCAAACACCACAGAAGGATAATATATAAACTCTAGAAATGACAGAGACAACTCGCCTGGTCAGTCACGCAAAGTTCTTCTGTAATGTTTCATCTTCAGCCCATAGGCCATAGTGTGTCTGGCAAAGCAGGAAACTTTAAACTGTCTGCCTGTATTGTCAGTTTGTCAGTCACTTTTCTCTGTATCCTGCAGAATGCCTAGAAGACTCTTCTATGAAGCAGGAACCCTGTAGCAATGTCCGTCTTGTATCAGCAGTCTCTTTCCTGTGGGTCCTGCATGTCCAGTTTATACAGCATAAAGTCAAACAGTCCAGACAAGAGCAGTGTCTTGCCCAGATGGCTGGTCTTGCCATATGGGAAGTAAACTCCATAATGGGTTTCTTTGATGTCCATCTTCCTTTCTGACGCAGGTAGTGTTGCCAGGAGCAGTTGTGCTTCATAGAGAGAGGGCCCGGACCTCTGCTCTCTCAAATCTCTACATGTTGAATCCTCTATTGTTACTATTTTAAAGCTGACTTAAATTCTGATATTCCCTCTCCCTGCTTGGTTCTGTTGTTCCAGAGAACTCTGACAAAAACAGGACCTGACACCTCTGACCTCTGTGGGTTCCTGCACTCACGCATACATGCATACAATTAAAAGCAAAAATGGGGCTGGGGCCATGGCTCAGCAGTTAAGAACACGTGCTGCTTTCATGGAGGACCTGGGTTTCATTGCTGGCACCTAAATGGCAGATAGCAACCACCTGAAGCCCTCCTCTGACTCCTGTGCATAGCCACATGTGATGCCCAGACATACATGAGGAAAACACCCATACACATGAATCAAAAATAATTAAAAACTTATTCTTTTGTTTTTCAAAATAGAGTTTCCCTGTGTAGCCCTGACTGTCCTGGAAACTCCTCTGTAGACCAGGCTGGCCTCGAACTCACAGAGATCCACCTGGAGCTGGGCATACAGGCTGTTGTAAGCTGCCTGGTATGAGTGCTGGGAACTGAACTCAGGTACACTGCAAGGTAGGAAGCGCTCTTAACTGCTGAGCCATCTCTCCAGTCCCTCTTTACCTCACATTGAAGACTATTTTATTTGTTGAGAGGACAACACAGTGTATCCTTGATTGACCTGGAACTAGACCTAGCCAGCCTCAAACTTTGAGAGATCTAAACTTCCTGAGTGCTGGGTATTTTTATTTTCATGTGTTTGTGTCATCTCTGTAACCCTGTGGAGACCAGGAAAGTGTGTTGGATCCCTTAGAGCAGTGCTTCTCAGCCTCTGGGTCTTGACCCCTTAAAGGTCAACCCTTTCATAGGAGTTGCCTAAAGACCACTGGAAAACACAGGTCTTTACATTAAGATTCATAACTGGCTGGAGAGATGGCTCAGCAGTTAGGGTCACTGGTTGTTCTAACAGAGGTCCTGAATTCAATTCCCAGCAACCACATGGCAGTTCACAGCCATCCATGGTGAGATCTGCTGTCCTCTTCTGGTGTGCAGGCAGACGTGCAGATAGAGCACTCATATACATAAAAAATAAATTTAAAAAGGTTCATTACAGCAGCAAAATTACAGTTATGATGTAGTGATGGAATAATTTTATGGATGGGGGTCACTCCAACATACGGAACTGTATTAAAGGGTTGCAGCATTGGGAAGGTTGAGACCCTCTGCTCTAGAGCTACCTGTTATGGGTGGCTGGAAACTGAATATAGATCTTTTGCAAGAGCAGCAAGCAGTATTAACCTTAGAGACATCTCACCAGCCTTTAATTTTTTTTTTTTTTTTACCATATACTTTATTTTTGAAGGATACAGGCATAATAGTCTATAATGTTCCGTGTAGCATGCTGATTCTCCCACACATTCTTCTCAATTCTATACTACGTACCAGTTGGCTGCTGAATCTAGAAGCTAAGGCAGGCCACAGTCAGATTTGGCCATATTATTTATTCATGTACGGTTCTCTTTCTTTCATAGTGTTAGCAGCTCTTGTTCTTCAGTGCCTAGATGTATCAGTTTGCTGAATCTTGTGTCTTTTGTAATTTTGATTTCTTTTTCATATATTAGTTATAAAATTTTAATATCCCACTTTTCGGTTTGTTAGCATTTGTTCATGATTCTTTGTGTGCACATGCCCACAAGTGTAAGCAATTATGTTGTATGTATCGTCTGTATGCCATGTTTTTATTTTTAGATTTACATATTTTGTTTTATGTGTATGGGTTTTGCCTGCAGGTATGTATGTGCATCATCTGTGTGCCTGGTGCCTATTATGGGGTCATGAGAATGGGCATCACCTGGAACTGGAGTTGCAAATCATTGTGAGCTGCCATTTGGGTGCTGGGAGATGACTCTTGCTCCTTTGCAAGAACTCTTAACTACTGAGCCATCATTCCAGCCTCCATTATAACACAATTTTACAAAACTAAATTATCTGTCTAGAAGTGTGTGTTTATGTGTACACCCGTGTGCTCTGTGGGTGTTCATCCAGGCTAGAAGGTTGGATCACCTGGAGCCCGAGTGTGTCAGGCAGTTATAAGCCACCCAAAGTAGGTGCCTTGATCTGACTCTGGTCCTCTTTAAGAGCAGCAAATGCTCTTAGCTACTGAGCCATGTCTCCTGTCCCATAATGCCCAAATTTCTGTTGTTTACACATTTTAAAATATGCTTGTTAGAATTATTAGAATTACATGTATTTATTTGTGTGTGTGTGTGTGTGTGTGTGTGTGTGTGTGTGTGTGTGTGTGTGTGTTTGGGTCTATCTGTGTATACCCAAATGACACTGTGTGTGTATGTGGAGCTGAGAAGACAGATGTAAAAGTTG
Source organism: Cricetiscus sungorus (assembly GCA_030556225.1). Classification (NCBI taxonomy): domain Eukaryota; kingdom Metazoa; phylum Chordata; class Mammalia; order Rodentia; family Cricetidae; genus Cricetiscus; species Cricetiscus sungorus. Next base: position 19,765,167 of record JANBXA010000044.1, on the reverse strand, counting down.
GTTTTCTTCTACCATGTAGGTTCTGGATGTGGAGCTCAAGTCATCAGGCTTGGTGGCAAGTGCCTTTATTGGCCTAGCTATGTCACTGAACTAACTAATCCTTTTTTTTTTTTTTGTTTTTTGTTTTCTGAGACAGGGTTTGTCTGTATTGCTTTGGAGTTTGTCCTGGAACTCGCTCTGTAGACCAGGCTGGCCTCGAACTCACAGAGATCCGCCTGCCTCTGTCTCCCAAGTGCTGGGGTCAAAGTCGTGTGCCACCACAGTGCCTGGCTGGTCCTATGCATTTTAAAACCATCCTTTTCACAAAGACAAAACCTGAACATTTTTCGATATTAGTCTTTAAAAATAAGGCTTCTGGTGGCATTTCATTGTGTATTTCCCTGTAATCATGGCCTGTTGACTTTCATTCTTTCTCTTTGCATGTCCATTCCAATACTATGCTTCAATACTGAGGATTTGAGTTCTGGTAGTAGTTGCTGCATACTGTAATTCAACTGCAGCTTGACAGACAGCCTGGCTGTGGTCTTTACCTACCCCACACGGTCATTTAGGGTGTTGGCCTTGACCCCATTTCTTGAGATGAAACAGCTATGACTGTGGGTTCTGATTAGATGCTGGACTCTCATGACTGATGGGGGTGCTGGCCAGTTCACATTGGGCTGTGGGGTTTGAAGCACACCGAGGTATCAAGCACTCTGTTTTAAGGTTCCAGGGAGATGGAGAGTGCCAGAAAGGTGACTGAAAGCCCTACTACATATCAAAACCATAGGTTGGCTACCTTCTAAGACTGAAGGAGATATTCTTTTGCTGTCCAGTTTTCCTTTGCATTTTATTATGTTGATAGGTTTGTTGGTACAAAAACTAAGCCATCTCACCTGCCCATACTGTCTGTTCTTTTTTCTTGAGGCAGGGTCTCACTGTTTAGCTTTGGCTGGTTTTGAACTCACTATATAGATCAAGCTGTCTTTGAGCTTAAGGAAACCCACCTGATTCTGTCTTCCAAGTGCTGGGATTAAAGGTGTACACCACCATACTTGGCTCCCATACCATCTATTCTAATGGATCATGACAACATCCATCCAACCTTTAATAATTGTTTTATAATTCAATGCAGGCAATTATGATTCTCATTTCCTTGTGTGTGTGTGTGTGTGTGTGTGTGTGTGTGTGTGTGTGTGTGTGTGTGTGTGTGTGTGTGTGTTTAAGTGAGTGAATACGGGCACATTGTTTGAATCAGAGGGGAGGGAGGGAGGGAGGGGGAGAGAGAGAGAGAGAATATATTGATACACTGTATGGGTCAGAAGACAAGTTTTAAAAGTCAGTGTCTTCTATTAAGTGTTTTTACCCACTGAGCCATCTCAGCAGCAGACAATTAAAGAACTAAAAGCTATCAAAGAGAATTTATAATTGTTTAACTTTTTCTTTCCTTCCTTTCTTTTTTTTTTTTTTTTTTTTTTGAGACAGGGTGTTTTTCTGTATTGCTTTGGAGCCTGTCCTGGAACTAGCTCTGTAGACCAGGCTGGCCTCCCACTCACAGAGATCCACCTGTCTCTGCCTCCCGAGTGCTGGGATTAAAGGAGTGTGTCACCAATGCCCGGCTGACTTTACTTTTTTTTTGAGTTGAGAGTCCCATGGAGTCATGCTGACCTCTGACTTGGCTTTTGTACATGGATAAGCTGGAACTCCTAATCCTCCTGTCTCTGCTTTTGGAATGCTGAGATTATAAGTGCATGCCACCATGTTTTTGTTTTGTGTAGATTTTAAGTAAGTAATTGTTCATGTTGTTGTTTTCAGAGTGGAAAGGTCAACAGACCAAGTCATCAAGCCTGTCAATGTCGGGGCGCTGTCAAAGTGGGTTGGAAAGATACCCCCAGATGTTTTACAAGACATGGCAGTGATTGCACCCATGCTTGCCAAACTTGGATATGATCCATATGCCAATCCCCCTAACTATGGAAAACCTGACCCTAAGATCCTTGAAAACACCAGAAGGGTAAGTGAGACTCCCAAAGTAACTAAGGAAAATAGTCATGGGAATTTGGTTTTGAGTAGATTTTTTTTTCTTGTTTTGTTTCTTACTGTTTATGACCAGAAAATTATTTTAAATTACCATTGTTCTAACTTGTTGAATGCCTTAGCATCAGAAGTCTGCAGTTTCAGGAAAAACCCTTCTTTCGAAGGGGACAGGTCAACCATGTGCTCTGCTCAGTGTGTAGGATGTTGTCCTCTGGCTTCCATTTGCTTGGTGACATTTATTCCCATTGTTGATTGCCCTAAATTTGCACAAACAACAGAATTACTGGTGGCCTGACTTCTGGCTTCTTTTCCCTTTCCTTAAGTGTAAGGAGCACTGTACTTTTAAGGCTTTGTTTAGATGAGCAGGATTTCTTGACTCCCCCTGAAGGCCAGACATTAGCTACATGAGAAGAAAGATTAGATATACTAGCCCTCTGTTGAAAGTTACTAGTAAGGACTGGGGAGATAGCTTAGTCAGTAAAGCTTGTTGCTCAGATGTATGGTCCTGGGTTCAGTGTCCAGAACCCACAGATATTCTGGGTGTGATGTCCACCTCCATACACATGTGGACATGCACCTCCCCCAGCATATATAAGCATGCATACATTATAACAATAAATACAATTTCCTGTGGAGAGATGTCTCTGCAGTTAAGAGCACTCCCTGGCTGCTCTTGGAGAGGACCTGGATTCAGTTCCTAGCACCGACATGGCAGCTCACAACTGCTTATAACTTCAGTTCCAAGGGATCAGATGCCCATTTTTAGTCTCCAAGGGCACTGTATACATGTGATACATTACATACATGCAGGCAAGACACTTAACACATACAATAAAAATAAACTAGGTTGCAGCTTTACAGACTTGGTTCAGAGCAGTAGTAAAAACTTAAAGAACTAACCTGATAAATATATTAGTGGTTTCGAATCAGCACTTTACATTTCTGCTAAAAGTTTTTATTGGGTAAGATAAATATAAAATTTACACAATTTTTTTTTTAACATCTGGGCTGGGGGCAGGTTGAGCAGAGTCTCCTGTGACTCAGGCTGGCCTTTAACTCACTATATAGTAGAGGTGCTGGGTATTGAACTCAGGTTCTATATTTTAGGGTTTTCATTAAGGTTAGATTAATAAAAGTGAGATTAATCCAGGTCAAAGTGTCTGAGATTTTTTTTTTATGGTGCTTGATATATGTTGCTGAACACACATGTATACTGCAGAAGCCATTGAAAAGCAATATAATGGAGGTGATTTATTTGAGATTTTTGCTGATTTTAATAGATTTCACTGATTATTGTAATTGAACATTTCCAGTTTATTAGCTGTTTGTATGTAGGGTTTTTTTTGTTTGTTTGTCTGTTTGTTTTGCTTTTGCTTTTTCAAGACAGGGTTTTTCTGTGTAGCCTTGGCTGTCCTGGACCTAGATGTGTAGACCAGGCTGGCCTTTAACTCAGAGATCCACCTGCCTCTGCTGGTATTAAAGGCGTGTGCCACCACCACCTGGCTGTTTGTTGTGTTTTGTGAATTGCCTCTTAAGTTTCTGAAGTTTTATTGTTTCACATATTGAAGTTTTAAACTGCAGCTTGCTAAATAGCAAGCCAACATTAATGTAGCATCCCACTTCTCCATCCCTGACTTTTTGTAATGGGCTGGGAACCAGTAGCTCTCTCCTGTGCACAAGACTGGAAGGGATTTCAAGGTCCCCAGGACAGTGGTCACTACAGTTTCACATGTGCAAGTTGTCTTGCCTAGATTATTCTTGGCCTTCTTGAGTGGTAGTTGGGAAGAATGCTGTGGTTACAATCCATGTGACTCGAGAATGTGTTTTATACACACTGTGGCTTTTGAAAGGGTTTCATAATGCTTCCTGGGGGGCGGGGAGTTGAGGAAGAAAAGATGCATTCCATTTTTGATCCCTTTGTAGTAATGTATGCAATCCTAGCATGCTTAGATTCTTGCTTGTAATTTACATTTACTGTGTGTGCTGTGGCACACATATGGAAATCAGAGGAAACTCTGGAGAGTTCTCTTCTTCCGCTTTCATGTGGGTTCCAGGAGTCACACTCTGCTTGCCAGGTTTGCACTGCTACCATTTGCGTCCTGTGAACCATCTTGCTGACCCCGTCCTTGTCTTTTGAATTTGAGTTTCATTGTCTGTCTTAACCAGTTAACTGTATTACAAACCAAATCCTATGTATCTTCAAAACTTTTCCTTTCTGTTTTTTTTTTTCCTCTTGCCTTTGATGACTCAGATGCTGATAATATGCAGCAGCCATGAGTTGTATCATGACCATATACTTCCAAAGAGATCTCTGTTTGTCAGAGATGGGTGACTCCCGAGAAAAAAAGGTGGCTGGAGGAATTGGGCCTTCACTTATGGTGTGGAGAAGGGGGAGGAAAAGGAGGGTAGGAGAAAAATTGCATTTTGACTGGGAATGTAGGAATCCCTATCTCTAGGCCAAAAAAGCTGGTTTTCATAGTGTGCGGAGCCAGGATTAATGATGTCTGAGTCAGCACATCTTAGGACTACATTGCCCAATTCCAGATCAAAGTCATGTGTGTTGTGGTTGCTGCAACTCACACAGAAACGAGATGCTAATGGGTTCTGTGCCCTCTTCTACCACTCCCCAGTCCCCGGATTGTGGCACACTTTTATAAATAATAGTCTCTGGGTCACATTTCAGCCTTTTCCTCTTCCATAGCTTTTTAATCTTTTTAGACTTAGCAACTTATTTGAAAATATAACCCTCCCTACCTCAGAAATAATAGGCATCTGCATACATTGAATTTCAGCAGACACAGGTTAAAGCCTCCTGTTTCATAGTGTTCTTGCCAAGCTCATCCGCCCTTAAGACTTCCTATTACAACCTGTTTGCTGACAATTGTCACTCTGTAGGCTTTTCCTGGGGGTGAGGGTTTCTGAGCTGAAGGTTCATTGCTCCTAACTGCTACTTGGATGCATGAAAGAACCTCATATCCAGCGTACAGAATCAAACTTACTGTCCAAACTTGTTGCTTGCTAGGAAGTTGGCTGCAATTGCTCCTGACTGGAAGAAATCCAGACGAGGTGATAGGAATGTGGCTGTGATGGCCTGCCTGTGCAGTCTGCAAGCCAGAGAGCAGATAGGAGTTGGTGCACACAGGTCAAGCCCGGTGCTGTTTAAAGACCTGGTTGCTAAACTGGAAGAGTCAGGGTTTTGGCTGTGCTCAGTGGAAGAGCACTTTGCTAGCATGTGTGAGCTGGATTCAATCCCTAGTGCTACTGGAAAAGGAAGTAAAATTGAACTGAAAAGTAAAAGTGAGCTGAAAAGAAGTCCCAGGCCAGGTGTGGTGGTGCAGGCATGTAATCCCAGCACTTAAGAGGCGGAGAAGGAAGAGCATCACATTTAAGCCACAGTGTCTTACCCTGGGATTCCAGGCCAGACTCAACTACAGGGTAAGATGCTGTCTCAAGAAAAGGTATACGTGGGGCTGGAGAGATGGTTCAGTGATTAAGAGCACTTGCTGCTCTTGTACAAGCACCCACATGGCAGCTCGCAAACCATCTGTAACTTCAGTTCCAGGGGATCTGTTACCCTCTTCTAGCCCCCATGGGCACCAGGCACGCACATGGTGCAAACACATGCATATAGGTAAGACATCCGTTCGCATAAAGAATTTAAAAGGAAAAGCTATGTAACAGTAATAATTGAAGAGGTCATGAGTTTGAGAGGGGGTGGAGGGAGGCATGGAAGGAGGTGGAGTGGGGAGAAGATGGGGTAGAAATGTTATAAATGCAGTACTCATGCACGAAATTCTCAAAAACAAAAATAAATGTTCCTCATTTCTTATGTTTTTGGTTGTGAGCCTAGCCTTTAACAGCTGAGCCATCTCTCCAGCCCTGTTCCTCATTTCTTAAACAAGAAAGCAAAGAGGGAAGAAGGGGTAAAACAGCTCCAAGTGTGACTGGCGTATCCTATGTCAATCTTACTGAGAAAAGAGGAAGTCATAGTTAGTGGAAAGGCAGGGGTCAGGGTGCAGAAGGCACAGTGCAAGACAAGAAGGCACTTGCAGTGAGTGAGGGAAGCTGGGTTGACTGCCTGAACTGTGCAGTAAGAAGCCACATTGGGGCCACAGAGATGACTCAGTTGCTAAAAGCACCTGTCAGGTCTGGCAGCTTGAGTTCTATCCATGGAACCCATGGTGGATGGAGAAAACCTACTATTGAAAGTTGTTCTCTGACCTTCATACATACGTACACCATGGCACACCTGCATACACACATATGTACACACAGTAACACACGCTTTAATAGAGTATCAAGAAAGAAAGAAACTGCAGCAGGTGAAATATACACTTGCTAGAGCCTAGAAGGTACTGTTGCATGTTCAGGTGCCTGTACCGAACCAAAGCTGCTTCTGCTTGTGTCTGTCTCTGTGCATGGCATTCTTGTTTGTCCAGCTGTTCATCTTAGGGTCACCTAGTGTTCCAGATCTCGTGTGAAAATTCTTGAGTAGGGGGCTAGAGGGATGGTTCCGTTGTTAAGAGTGGTTGCTCATCTTGTAGAGAATCTGCAAATCATACATACCTCCAGCTCCTGAACCCACCACACACACACACACACACACACACACACACACACACACACACACACACACACCCTCCTTAAAATAAGTGTTTAAAAATATTGTTAATTATTTAACAATTCTTGGCTGGGTGGTGATGGTGCACGCCTTTAATCCCAGCACTTGGGAGGCAGAGGCAGGTTGGTCTCTGTATGTTCGAGGCCAATCTGGTCTACAGAGCAAGTTTCAGGACAGCCAGGGTTGCACAAAGAGATCCTTTCTCAAAATAAACAAATAAAAAGTAGCTCTGTTTTTAGTGTGGGATATAGTCTAAACTTCTTAGAACAACATTTACTTTTTAAATATTTGGGGATTTTGTTTTTATGTTTTTGTTTGTTTTTTCCATCCTGGTTTTTAATGTGATTGTTCTGTGGACAGAGAACATGCACATTATGATTTCAATTTTTAACTATGCTTAAAATTGCTTTGTGGCCTCATGTTCATGTGGGAAACTGTTCTGTAGTTGTGATATGCTATGAATGTCATCATATTGTTTAGTTTGATAATTCTTAGTTGGGTTATAAATTTTGAGAAGAGCACTTTGCTTGTGGCCTTTCTCCTTTTATTATCGGTTGTACTTCATGCACTTTAAATCCATTTTGCTAAGAGAATAACCAGATAGAGCTTGAGGCATTAGCTCTTCCCATGAGGTAGCCTCAGCACTGATGTTTTTCCTAGCTGTTGGTCTTGTCTGATAAGAGTAGAGCCACATGTGTGGTCTGTTTTCCTCATCCTTTAATTTTTAATCTGTCTTTATATTTAATTATATTAAAAGTGATTAAGTGATGGTATTGTGGTTAATGTAGTTTGACAGTCCCTCCATTTTAAATGAGATCTTTAATTCCTTACATGTATTGTAATTACTCTTCTGGTTGGGCTGAATTAAGTCTACCACCAAGTGTTTGTTTCTTATTTTTGAGCTTTCTATCTTCGTTCCTTTATTTTCCTGGCTTCTTTTGGATTAATCTGGTATTTCTTAGTATTTTGTTTTATCTGCTATGGCAATTATCTCTTCATTTTAGCTATGTCTTGTGTTTGTCTATTATGGTTGCTCTAGAACAAGGGCTGCAAATTTTCCTGTAAACAGACAGTTATTAAATATTTTATGCATTGTGGACCACATGTTTTTCTTGATAGAGATTTCTTCCCAGCATCTTTTCTCTTCAGCCAGATGCCTTATTAGGATTTGCTAGCTACTAATTCTCTTAGTTTGTTTTTTTAAGCTAAATGTTTTTCTTTGGGAGTTTTAAAATTACATTTAGTTATTTTGTATGGGGAGAAGTGCACATGGACCACGTGTCTGGCTTTCAGTCTGTTTGGGGTGGGGGTGGGGGTGGGGGATATAGACCAGAGGCTGACTTCACTTGTCTTTCTCCTTCACTCTCCACCTTATTCATTGAGGCAGGGGCTCTCTGTTGAACCCAGATTAGCCAGCTTGCTCTGGGGGGTCCCTGGAATTGCAGGGGAGACACCACACCCACCCAGCATTGATGTGGGGTCTAGAGATATAAACTTAGGTCCTCATTCTTGCATAACAGTGCTTATCTACCAGACCATCTCTTAGCCCCATTCTGGCTCTTTATTGGTTTTAAATTAAATGAGCATGTTTTTTTTAATTCACTGATTCTTTTTTCTTCTGAATCCAGTTTGCCTCCCAGTGACGTTTTCATTTCCAGTTCTTAAATTTCTATTTCTCGTTGGGATCTTCCATCTCTTCATTATGTCTGTCTTTTTATGTTCTTCAGTATGTCAGCAACACTGGTCAGAAACATATCTCTGTGCTGTTGCCTGAGGAATTTCTTGTCCAAACTTTCTGCCAGAGTCCAGATTATCGACCTCCCTCAGCTCTAGTATGAAGTGGAGTTGGAGATTATTATGAAAAGACTTTGACATTCATTTGAGGTTAACAAAGACTTCCAAATAGAGATGCTCAGGACAGATCAGGGCAGACAATACTCATGTGTGAGTTCCTTGAGAGACACTATAGATGCTCAGGGCAGATTAGGACAGATACTAGAGAGATGCTCAGGGTAGATTAGGACAGACCACACTCATGTGTGGGTTCCTGGAGAGACACTAGAGATGCTCAGGGCAGATTAGGACAGACCACACTCACATGTGGGTTCCTGGAGAGACAGTTCTTCACTGTCTTTTTGTTGCTGTGTATGTAATTTTGGAAGGTTCTGAATTTGTCTCTTCAAAGGACTGCTTAGGAATATAAAGGAGATGCTAGAGTGGTTCCTGATGTTCTCTGCATAGGATTACAACTGAGAAAAGAAAATCCCAGATCACAGGTTTAGAGAAGTGAGGTGATTTTACTGTAAATTAAATAGTCTTGTTTGTGAGATTCTGAGACAGGGGTTTTGTCTGGGAAAGGAGTGAAGCCATATTCAGGATCATATTTGCCCCTGTATTACACATGGTTCACTGCTGCATTGACATTGTTTGAAGTCTATCTGTATAAAAGGCCTACTGTCTCCATGTCAGCAACCTTCACAGCAGACATTCATTGTTTGGATTCCTGACTCTCAGATAGTGAGAGGCTTCAGCCAGCCTGCGGAGAGAGGGGCCTTTCCCTTCCTATATCTGCTTAAGTTTCTGTCTTTGTGTCCCAGGCCAGTGCTTCAGAGATAGCTTCATGATCAATGTCTTCACCCATGGGCCTGTGTTGACGCTTTAGAATTGTGGATCCTACTCATTTACTTCCCCGTGTTAGATGTGTGTTGCCTTACTGGACCTTCTGTATGAAAGTAGAGCTATGGCACTGGAGTGTTGGCTCAGCTCACAGAGTTCACCCTGCAGCTGTGAAGACCTGTCATCAGTCCCAAGTGCCTGCCTCAGGAACCTGGGCACAGAGGATGAGCCAGCTATCCCAGTGCTGCGCCGACAGAGAATGGAGGGCCCCTGGCCAGCTGGTTTAGCTGAATCAGTAAGCAACAGTACATGAGACTGTCTCAGAAAACACAGTGCAGAGCACTGGAGGAAAACACTCAGTGTTGACCTCTGGCCTCTGTACGCATGTGCACATGTGTGTACACATGAACACAGGCATGTGAACATAGAACACACATACACACAAAGCTTTGTCTTTTCTTTCCTCCTTCATTTAGCTGGAGTGGTTGTTCAGATCTTACAGTGAGCTGTTCTGGGGTTGAACCCCAGCTTTTAACTTTAGTTTTCCTTTCAGAGTTAAGTGAATAAAGGGAGATGGGACCTTACGTTCCCACATCCTGTGTGCTATCTAGCTGAAGGACTGATTTGTTTTGTATCAGTAATTACCTGGGAGGTAAGTCAGCTGCCTGCTGCAGCCCTGCTTTCCAGCCCTACCTCATCACCCCACACTCTGCAGATCCCCCTTGGGGTACAGTTGCCCCACCAAGAGATTTTTTTACTCTTGGTGTCTTTCCACATTGGTGTTGTTTGAGGCAGTCCCACTTTGTAGCACTGGCTGCCTTTGAGCTTGCTACATAGACCAGGCTGTCCTAACTCCCAGAGACCCTCCTGCCTCTTCCTTGTGAGTGCTGGCATTTTTAAAAGGGGGTGGTGGGTTCTGGAAATGTGGGCTCACCATGCTGCAGGGCTAGAATGTCTGTGCTTATTTAACCCTCCCACCTCCGCCGAGCGCTGGGGCCATGCAGATTTCCACTGTGGGGTGGTGGTGGCTGATTGTTCAGTTTTGTTTTTTTTTTTTTTTTTTTGTCCCTTCTTGTTTTGAAACCAAGGTTTCATGCAGTCTAGACTGGCTAGAACTCAGTGTGAAGTTAGGCTGACACTGAACTCTTGATCCTCCTGCTCTGCCTCCCAAGTCCCGGAGTGACAGGCGTGCTCCCTGACACCCACCAGCTCCACTGTAGCTTTCTGTTTGTTTGCATGTGGATTTATGTATTTAATTCTATGTGTATGAGTGTTGTGCCTGCATTTATGTATGAGTGAGTAGCACATACATGCTTGTTGCCTGTGTAAGTCAGAGGAAGGCACTGGGTCCCCTGGAACTGGAATGATGGACGGTTGTGAGCCGCTGAATGGGTGGTGAAAACCAAACCCAGGTCCTCTGCAAGAGCAAAAAGTGCTCTTGACCACTGAGCCACCTCTTCTGCCCTTCCACTCTGTTTTAAAGGGATTAAAAGTATTAGAAAATGAATTGTTCCCGGGGTCAAGTTGCTGTGGCAAGGCCTGGCTCATTCTTAAAACTGGAATTGTTCAGCTGGTGGTGGTTGTGCACACCTTTAATCCCACACTCAGGAGACAGAGGCAGGTGGCTCTCTGTGACTTCAAGACCACCTGGTCTACAGATGGAGTTCCAGGACAGCTAAGGCTGTCAAGAGAAGCCAAGTCTCAAGAAACAAAACAAAAACATCAAGTCATTCTCATCTTTCCTGACGTGTCGATACTGTTCTTTATAAGTGTGTTTACCAGAAATCCTCCTCGGGTCAGCACTTCCCTAAGCTCCTGTTGGCTCTGTATGTTTGTCCTCCTTGTCTGTGTACAGCAGGGAGCCAGCCCCTCCTGTGTTTCAGTTCTTTTAAGCCATTCATGATGTCTTCTTTCAGAACTGCTGGTTAGCCTCCTGCAGAGGAAGGAGGAGGTCCCAAGCCTCCTCTGCCTTTCTCTTCTGCCTTCATTAGTCAGACTAGCTTTTGAAAACAAGGTGGGTAGCTCTTTGCAGTTTTCCCCTCGAATTTTGAAGAAGGAAATCAGTTCTCTTTGTGTCAACAGACAGCCTGGAACTTTAAAAAAATGGTTGTACTAAGCATTGATGTTTCTTAGAAGACCCGGCATCTGTGTGGGATGGAGGAGACCATAGTAAACCAGTGTAACTAGAAGTTGGTTTTTAAGACCCGTGCTGCTGTGCATGGCACAATGTAGAAGATGGTACCTGGGTTAACCACTTTTTTCATTAAAAAAAAATCCTTAAAAATAACTTAATTTTAGCTGGCTATGGCATGTACTCCTGTAATCCCAGTACTTAAGAGCCTGAGGTAGGAGGATTACCATGAGCCCAGAGACAACCTACATGGTGAGTGCCAGGGCAATCAGAGTTGGGGTTCTGTTTTGTTTTAATCTCTAGCTATAGCCTAACTTTTTAATAAAGACATGAAAAACTGAGTCTCACAGAGTGACGGCATTCCCACTGTTTGTGACCATGCTAGGTAGCTCCTTAAACTCTGCCATGGCTTCTAAAGCGGGGGACAGAACAAGACTGCCTCATCTTTACTGCCTCGTTCATCTCCAGCTACCCTGCCAGGAGAGTTAGGCAGCTCAAGGGATGGAAAACCCCATCCCTGACATCTCCCTCCAGCCTCACCCGTGCACATTTCAGTGGCAGGGACGTGGAAGGACAGAACAGAAACTGTAGAAGTGTCCACATGAAGGAGGGACCCAGGCACATGCACAATAACCATTAAAATGTTTTTTAAAGACTAGAGGTGAAGGTGATAATTAGAGAAAAATTGCATACATGAAACCTAGTGGAGGTTTAGCCAGTGAATGGTAGATGCCTGCAGAGGAGAGAACAGGGTAGTGGAGAGCTTTCCAGGCAGGCTGCGACCTGACAGGTACAAGCTCTCACCGGTTCTAAGAAACATTGTGAAAAGGCAGCAGAACCCCCATAGAGTTTGGTAGTGTTTGTAAATTTCAAGGATCTTAGGAGGTTGGAAAGGAAGGGAGGGAGGGAAGGAGGGAGAGACAGAGGGATTGTCAACAAACAGAAGTAATACTGTTTGCAGTGTTCTCACTTACAACACTAAATGTTAGCAGATGACAGACACTGAAGTGATTTTTAATTGCACATGTAATTTTCTTACTAGTTTTTGGGTAGATTGTATATATCATGTTCCTTAACCTCTGGTTTCTTTTCGTTCGTTCGTTTGTTTGTTTGTTTATTTAGTTTGTTGGGGGTGGGGGAAGTAGGATCTGTCTGTGTAGCCTGAATTGTGCAGGAACTCGCTGTAGCTCAGTCTAATCTCAAACTCACAATCTACTGTCTCAACCCTTGGAGTGCTGGATTTGCCAAGGAGAGACACATACCCAACCCACTACCTTTTATAATTTTTATTTATAGATTTTTAAATGTTTTTATGTGTATGAGTGTTGTGTGATGGATGTCTGTGCACCCTGTATGTGCAGAGTTTGGAAGGCGTTAGATCCCTCAGGATTGGAGTTATAGGTGATTGTGAGCCACCAAGCGGGTGCTGGAAACCAAACGCAGGTCCTCTGCAATAGCAACAAGTGCTCTTAACTGCTGCACCATCTCTCGAGATCGTCCATTGCCTTTTAAATAGTCTAGGGAAATATCAGTATAGGAATGGCACCTGCTGCAGAATAGTACCTCTTAAACACGGCAGGAATGCTGCACCAATGAAATCTCAACAGTATAGTACCTAAACAAGACCTGCATAGTGACCACACCGGCCAGCATGCCAATGTGGTTGGGGGAAATTTCATAAGGTCCTTCCCTATTAGATGGAAGAGCCACAGCCAGTCAGTGGCTGCTGTGGTAGGGATCTGTTTTTGCCAGGGACAGGCCCCTTGTTATGTTATCCAATCCCAAGTGGTCAGCCCTAAACAAATGTTCATACAAACAACACTAAATGGACTTAGGATTTATACATACATGCATGTACACATACATATCCCCCAGTCTTTCACAAAGAATAGTGGAGAGCTGGGCCAGGATACCAGGCCTAATATGGCAGTGGCTGGTTCTTTGGAGCATTCCACACTCACTATTGTGGCTATTGTAATCCTGGACAAGCATGGTCCATCACATTGATCTTGAACTGTAGTCTTTAGAACCTTATGCTAGCCACACTCACTATTGTGGCTATTGTAATCCTGGACAAGCATGGTCCATCACATTGATCTTGAACTGTAGTCTTTAGAACCTTATGCTAGCCACACTCACTATTGTGGCTATTGTAATCCTGGACAAGCATGGTCCATCACATTGATCTTGAACTGTAGTCTTTAGAACCTTATGCTAGGGGCTAGAGAGATCATTTCACAGTTCAGAGCACTGACTTCCAGAGGACTGGGTTCAATTCCCAGCACTCACAGCGTGACTCAGAACTGCCTGTAACCCAAGTTCTAGGGGATCTCATACTCTCTTCTGGACTCCATAGGTACTACATGAATGTCCTACACAGACATACATCCATGTAAAACACCCATATACTTACACTGAAAACAAACTATATAGATCAGGTTTGCATCGAACCCTCATATTCTCACCTCTCTTTACCTCTTAAGTTCTAGAATTAAAGGCATTTGTCACCATTCTGGGCCTGAAATTCAAAGTCTTAATGGTAAATTTTATATATTGGTACTAATTACTGTGATAGGAAAAGTTTTCTGTTTTCTATTGGTTATGTCATCCTCATTGATTTAATCACTTTTTGACTTGTGTTTATCCAACAATTATGGCACTGTAACTTTCTCTCTCTCTCTCTCTCTCTCTCTCTCTCTCTGTGTGTGTGTGTGTGTGTGTGTGTGTGTGTGTGAAAGATGCCTTTAGAGTGGACTTTTATGCTTCAGGGCTGATGAATGCATTTTCTTCACAGTGTAGGGCGCATTAACATCTAATCCACTGTTTCCAGATAGGACAAGACTATTGAACTTTCTAAGAACCCAATCTGTGATGTGCACAACTGCCAGAACATTTAAAATCAGATGAGAACATGTAAACACACATGTCAGCAGCTGTTAGACAGCATTTCTGTTTGGAAGATAATGAGTCTCTCTGGGTCACACAAGCCCAGAGGGAATGGAAATGTAAACTGTAAGCTGGCTTCCTTCCTGTATTGTCATTCCTGGCTGGAATTGTGCTTTCTCTGCATGTGAAACTACCAAGTCATAATTCCTCAAGGGAAAGTAATAGAAGTAATGAATTGCATGAATGATGGCTAACAGGCGAAGCATGTACTATTGGTGAGGGTCTATCAGGAACTGAGACTTAAAATTAATCCAATTCTGCACATAATGATGTTTAAGCTAATTCTGTGCACTTCAATACAAGTGGAAGGACAGAAACAAGAATTCTGTTGGGCTTAGAGAAAGAAAGGGGAACAATAAAGGATGTTCTAATTAATTGCGAATTTTGAATTTTACAACATGGAACATGAAAAGACTGTGAGACCCATGTTTGGCCTTTAAAAATATGCAGTTAAAATATGAGGTTGGGCTGTAGTAAGTGGTGTAGTGCCTGTCTGGGATGTGCAAGGCCCTGGGCTCTGTCCACAGGACTGTAATAATAATAATAATAATAATAATAATAATAATAATAATAATGATGATGGAAACTGTAGTATGTGTACTTTGAAGTAAGCTGTGAGCAGAAGCCACACTTTAAATTCTGAAGTGTCTAGTACAGTACCAAGTACATAATCTGGGCACCAGTCCATACTGTTGGAGGTTGTATAAAGCTTTGTCATTATAAATTTTGTTTTTGTTTTAAGATTTATTGTTTTTATTTTTCTCCCTTAAAAGATTTTACAATTTTTCCAGGATGTCACTGCACAAGTGTGGGAGGCCCAGCCTAAGTTACAGCAAGTTGCTAATTCTCTCGTGCCAGGCCAACAAAAATTTTTCCACAAATATATATATATATATATATATATATATATATATATATATATATATATATATTTTGTGTGTGTGTGTGTGTGTGTGTGTGTGTGTGTGTGTGTGTGTGTGTGTGTGTGTGTGTTGGGGGTAACCACAGAGGCCAGAAGAAGATGTTGGTTCACTGGAGCTGGGCTTCTAGGTGGTTGTGGGCTGCCCAGTGTCAGTGCTAGGGGCTAAACTTGGGTCCTTGGAAGAGCAGCAAGTGCTCTTAACTGCTGAGCCATCTCTCCAGTCCCCTGATCTGATTCTTTTTTAATTCATTGTGTGTGGATGTTTTGCTCACATTTATATCTGCTTACCACGTGTGTGCCTAGTGTCTGGAGAAGCCAGGAGATGGGGTCTTGTCCCCTGGAACTGTAGTTATAGATGGCTGTGAGCCATCTGCAAGACCAAGTGCTCTTGGTCATTGAGTCATCATTCCAGCCCTGACATTTACAATCTCGCCCAATGAACTATGTAAGGTTAATGTATTTGTTGTTTAAAAGCGTTTTTATCTTCCTGACTCCACTCAGGGAAGACTTAAATGAATAGCATGCCTTTATACCTTGAACATAGACTTTGGTCTACAGTTTTTCTCATTTGCTTCATTTCTCCTGTGTGTGTATATGACACA
Organism: Cricetiscus sungorus; assembly: GCA_030556225.1. Taxonomy (NCBI): domain Eukaryota; kingdom Metazoa; phylum Chordata; class Mammalia; order Rodentia; family Cricetidae; genus Cricetiscus; species Cricetiscus sungorus. The sequence goes on along the minus strand of JANBXA010000044.1, from coordinate 19,749,313 downwards.
GGACTTTGGCTTCAGCTGCTTTATTGTTTGAAAATAGCAGATGTGCTTCCTCCTTGGCACATACATCTGGAAGAAAGTTGTCCCATATAACAAACTTGAGTTACGATTCAAAGACACGGGGGTGGGTGACCATGGGAACTTGAGGGGTCAGGTTGGGGGTGAATGGAGGGGAGAGTACTGAAAGAGATGACTGGAAAAGGGGGACTTTTCTGGTCAGGGAAACTCCCACGAATCAACAAGAATGATCCCAGCTAAGACTCCTAGCAATAGTGCGTATGTAGCCCAAACTGGCCATCCCTGTGATCAGATTGGTGACTACCCTAGCTGTCATCGGAAAGTGTTCATTCAGTAACTGATGGAAACAGAGGCGGAGACCCACAGCCAAATATTATTAGGCTGAGCTCAGAGAATCCTGCTGAAGAGAGGGAGGAAGGAGTGTAGGAACCAGATGGGTCTAGGATATCACAAGAAAACCACAGGAACCACTAACCTGGCTCAGAGGGGCTCCCAATCTGAACCAACAATCAGGGATCTGTGTGGGACTGACCTAAGCCCACTCCATGTGTAACAATTGTATAGTCTGCTTGTGGGACTCCTAGCAATGGGATCAGGGGCTCTCCTTAATACTTTAGCTGGCTCTTGAGAACCTGTTCCTCATACTGGATTGCCTTTCCTATAGCATCCATGCTACAGTCCATTCCACTAATCAGGTGAAGGCCTAGAGATTTAAGTAAGAGAAAAGACAGCGGGTCATTCGCAATAGGAAATGCCCTTTATTGAGGGGAAGGAGCAGGCTTATATACTAACAGCACAGTGGAAAACAGTTCACGGTCAAGCGTGCAAGTTCTCCGGCTTAGTTCTTCCCCCAGCAGATGTGTGTTAGCAAATCAGGAAGAGTACCAATAACAACTCTGGGGCAAGATGTTCCAGCTAAGACTGCAGAATGTTCCAGCCAACAACTCAGACTTGCTCAAGGTGCCTTGAGGGTCCATACAGGGCCCTACACTTGTCCAAACTAAATATAAGGGGAGGTATTTAGTCTTACGGCAATTTGATATATGCCATGCTTTGTTGATACTCATGGGAGGCCTGCCCCTTTCTCAACAGAAATGGGAGGAATAGATTGGGGCTGTGTGGAGGGGAGGGGAGGGGAGAGGAGGGAGGAGAAACTGCAGTTAGGTTGTAAAATAAATATATTTTAGAAAAGATTCAAGGATATGTGTGAGAGGTTTGTTTGTTTTAAAGATATATTTATTTTTGATGGTGTGTGTGTGTGTGTGTGTGTGTGTGTGTGTGTGTGTGTGTGTGTGTACCTGTGCCTGCAGTGTCCAGAAAGAGGGTATTGGATCCTCTGGAGCTGGAGTTTCAGGTGATTGTGAGCTACCTGATGTGGGTACTGAGGATTGAACAGGGTTCTCTGGAAGAGGAGCAAATGCTTTTAAGCACTGGGCCATCTTCCTAGACTCCATGAGAGGGCTTTTGCTTTGCTTTGTTTTGTTTTGTTTTTTTGTCTGTACAGGCTACATGACTGGTGGTGCCTTAGCACTGTGTTTAATCCTGGGTTAACCTACAAACTGCAGACGTTCTAGGGGCAATGCATGTGATAGACTGCATAATGGCTTATGAAGACATCCACTTCCCATTCCTATGATGTGACCAGGGAGTTTACAGGTATAATTCAGGTCCTTATGAGGGGTGGGTAATAGAAGATGCTGTATTGATGGGGGAGTAGAATCTGTGGAGGGAATATGACTTTGCTACACTGACACAGTGAGGATGGAGACCTGGGCATCTTTTCAACTACCACATCTCAGCTCCTTTTCTTTACACAACAAAAATGAATAGTTCTTTCCCAAGTTCTTCTGGTGTCTTTCACTGTATGTATCGAGAAGAAATGAGGTGATACCTTTAACACTTGGCTTGGAGAGTCCTTGGCTATATACCCTTGGTTTATTATATTTGGTTCATTATGCTTTCTTCATATCCAGGTTGCTAAATTTTTGGCTACTGCTTAACAAAGCTCTCCCTGCCCCTGTGTTGTCCCTCCCATCCTTTAAAATGTTCATAGGTAGGCTCTTCAAAGTCCAAAATCTGCTAACTCAGCTTTTGGCCACTTAGGCTTTTATAATAGCTTCTCTCCTAAAAGTCCTGGCTCCCACCTGCTTTTCCTTGCTGGTCCTGTCCACATTTTAGGTATGTTCTGCAACGTAATAATTTCATCCCGTGTTGCATATCTGCTGAGACATAACATGTTGCCCTCAGGCCTATTAGCAGTTTAAAACCAAAAACATACATAATCTTAGCATGCAGGAATGGGGAACCCAGGTGCAGCTGAACGGTCTCAGCTGTGGGTTCAGGGAAAAAACTGAAGAGATGGTTTGTTGGGAGATAAGTTTATTAGAAGAGTCACTAACTTCAAAAACAGGCAGACAGTAATATGGTTGGGGCTCTGAGGAGAGTGCAACCTTCAGCACCAGAGACAGATACTTATGGCAGGGTCTCTGGGGATAAAAATCAGGCCCAAGTGGCTGAAGTTGGGCCTCTTCTTACAGCTCTGTAACCAGGCTCTCAGATCCCCAAGTAGACAGGGAAGGTAGTAGAGAACAGGATGTGTGGCCACAAATACTTCTTTGATGTAAACTCACTTTCTCAGATCAGAAACCCTGGACCTAGAGGTGTGATAGCTAGAGATTGTCATAGACAGTGTCTCAGCAGGTACCTGTGATGGGGTAGGGGGCTGCTGCAGGTATTGTGGCCTAAACAGCAGTCAGATTGTAATATAATCTTTTAAAAACATGTTTAAAGATTTTTTTTTTAATTCTGTTTCATGTGTGTGAGGGCTTTGACTGCACCTGCAAAGGTCAGAAGAGGGCATTGGGTCCCCTGGAACTAGAGTTAAGGATAACGGTCAGCCAATGCATGGGTTCTGGCCATCAAACCTGGATCCTCTGCCAGAGCAGCAAATGATCTAAATCACTGAGCCCCTTTATTATTACATCATTACAATCTGTTGTGTTGCTTTTGGTTTTGTTTTGTTTTGTTTTGAGACAGGGTTTCTATGTAGTCTTGGCCATCCTGGAACTTGGTGTGTAGATCAAGCTTGCCTCAATCTCACAGAGATCTGGCCACCTCTGCCTCCCAAGTTCTGGGATTAATGGTGTGTGCCGTGCTACCACACCTGGCTGTTCTTGTAAAGTACCGGAGTCTTATTCTCAGCACCCACACCAGCAGCTCACAGCTGCTTGTAACTCCCAACTCCAGGGGATCCAGCACCCTTTTTTGATCCTCTGAGCACATTTACTCATGTGGTATATACAGACACAAACACAGACAGCCAGACAGGCAGACACCACACACTCATACACAAATAAATCAAAATTTTAAAGACCTTGTTTTTGTTTGTCGACATAATGTTTTAATTATCATCTGTGGCTCCAAAGCCCTGCAGTCAGCCCTCCGCTTGCCCTTCAGGCCACAAACTGGAGGGCCGTTCAGTCCCAGGGTCCCTGCTCTTCTGTCACAACATGTAGGTTTAAATTAAGTCTCTATCATTCCATTTACCAACAAAGACTCAGAAGTCGGATGTGAGGGAGAAACCCTGCTAGAGAAGCTAAGACGTGACCAGCTAATCTTGCTTTTTGGCTGAAAACTTAGCAACTTAGAAACTCTTCATTCATGCCAAAACCAAAAGAAAGGGCCTTTGCTTCCTTTGCATTTTCTCTGTCCAAATTGCCTGCTTCTCTATGGCCAATTCCAGTCAGCTAGATGCTGGTTCCATCCCCTGATTCAAGGTAAACTTTAACAGTCTGGGAGTGTCATAGTATTGTCAAATATCCATAACAGAATCTAGTATCATTCATTCTGTTTTTTGTTTTGTTTTGTTTTGTTTTTGAGACAGGGTTTTTCTGTGTAGTTTTGGAGACTGTCCTGGAATTCACCTTGTAGACCAGGTTGGTCTACAAGAGCTAATTCCAGGACAGCCTCCAAAGCCACAGAGAAATCCTGTCTCTGAGAAAGAGAAAGAAAGAAAAGATTTCATCTGTGTCATTAGTAGTATAGCAATTCATATTATTTTTTACTATAGCATATACACTGTTGTTGTTTTGATACAGCTGCTGTGATGCAGCTGCTAGGGCCTAAGAAACATAAACACGAGATTGAGCGCCCACGTGGAGTTTATTGAGAGAGGGGAGAGGAAAGAGAGGGGTAGCTGGTGGCCAACCGAAAGCGGGGAGAGAGAGAGGGAGAAGGGGGGGCCCAGAGAGAGCAAGAGAGGGAAGCAAGAAAAAGGACAAGAGAAGCAAGAGAGAGCAAGAGAGAGAGGTGCGCTTGGCGCGCTTGCTTTAAAAGGGGAGCTTGCGCATGCGTAACCCAGTCTCCGCCCAGCCAGGTAAGGCCTGACGTAGTGATTACGCATCCCGCCCATTAGAGGCGGGGCCCACAGACTGCCGAGCCTCAACATTCCCACCTCTTATTACTATTAAAAAGGTGGGGGTTGGGCATGGCCCAACAGGGTGAGACTGCAGGTTTCTAACATAACACTATATGTATTGACTATATTTAATAATTTATTATTATTTAGTGGTCCTGCGGATTAAAGCTAGGATATCATACATACTAGGAAATTACTCTATCAATGAGCCACATCCGTTTTTAGACAGGGTGTCACTGTATGTCCCTGACCATCCTGTATCTTGCTATATGGACCAAGCTGACATCAAACTCAGAGAGTCACCTGCCTCTGCTTCACAAATGCTGGGACAAATGCTTCACAAATGCTAAAAGCATATGCCATCACATCTTGACTGTTTGGAGTTCCTTTTGGGGCAGGGTGTCAAGTAGCCTGTGCTGGCCTTGAACTCACTGTGTAGTTGAGGCTGGCCTTAAACTTGAGATTCTCCTGCCTCCACCTCCCAATTGCTTGGGTTATAAATGTGCATCTCTGTGCCCGGTTTACTTGTCCTTTCTGAGTGTGTTATTTCTCAGGACTGCTTTTGTGATACTGTATCTGGAAGTAAGGGTTTGTTTTAGTGTCTGCCCTTATATCAAACTTTATCATCCTAATTATAGCTACTTGTCTAGCAAGAATTCGTGTGTGTGTGTGTGTGTGTGTGTGTGTGTGTGTACATACACACCATATTAGTTACATTTCAATTGCTATAACAAAACACCATGACCAAATCAATACATAAAGCAAGTAATTGGGCTTAAGGTTTCATGAAAGTCTGCATGGCAGCAAGCAACAGGCATGTTGACCCTAGAGCAGCAGTAAGCAGAGAGTGATCTGACATCTTAAAGCCTACCCCCAATGACAGACTTCCCTTCCTAAAGAGTTCTACCAGCTGGGGGACCAAGTATTCAAACATACATGCGTGGGGCTGGGATGTAGCTAGGTTTGCTTACCCAGCACACCAAAAGTCCTCGATTCCATCCCTAGGACTGTATAAACCAAGCGTAATGATGCAGGCCTGTAATCCCAGCACGGGAACAGTAGAAACAGGAGGATTAGAAATTCAAGGTGATTCTTAGCTAAATAATGCATTTAAGGCCAGTCCGGTATGACCTATTCTCAAAAGAAAAGATATATGAGTTTTAAGTAGGTGTCACTTTAAGGATCATCTAACATACCTTAATAGGATTCTAGGTTAAATTGAGGAAACTGAGGTTGACTCAGATGGAAAATTGATGGGCAGTCAGGAGGAGCTTGCTCCTAACCAAGGTGAATTCTGAGGGAAATCACCTAGGGCTTGCTTCCTCCCAGTTACTAGGAATGGCACTTCAAACGCTCTGGCCTTTTTATCTTGATTTCCTCCCTCACATACCCTGCTCTCTCTTAGCCAGCCAGCTCAGGAGCACTGGGGCAGTTGCTGCAGGAGGAGGGTCTCATTGAGCTCTGTTTCTCTTGCTGCCACGAACTGAGGGTTCCTCTCTCCTTCCAAACTCCCCAGGGGTGAAGCAGCAGCCCGATAGCTGCAGATGTGCACCCGGAGGCTCCAGTTCCCTGAAACTCACTCCTGCTCTGTTCTTTCCAGGTCTATAAAGGAGAATTTCAGCTACCTGACTTTCTGAAAGAAAAGCCCCAGGTACCGTATGTACGTCACTTCCCTTTCCTCCTCTTTTACGTAAGAGCTGGGTCTTCCACAAAGTAAGCTCTTGGAAAGACAACGAACAAAATTTAAAAAATGAAAACAAGAAAATAAAAGCCAGTGTGCTGGTTTATACCAATAATGCTGGCCATCAGCAGAGATGAGAGGGTCACCACAAATCCAAGCCAGCCTGGGCTCCAGAGTGGAGTTCCAGGCCAGCTCCCTTCTCAACATACAAAGAAACAAAAAACTAAGGGAAAGAGAAAGTGACCTGTGCTGGTGGTAGTGAATGAATGGTTATGATTTGAGAGAGTTCAGGGTCTCCCACAGCTGGGGAAGTGCTTCATTAATGACATGTGTATATGACTGCATATGCATTCACTCAGTATCTCACACATGAATCTGCCCAGCCTCCTGAGCATCTTACTTGTATTAAGAATATGCAGCCACTTTTGGGATTTTTTTTTTATCATATTCACATCTGTAGAGTTTTAACTGTTCTCACATTGGATACTAAAAGACCTGTAATGCATTGTGCACACACCAGTTGGCTGTCAACAAATGATGAGAGTTCAAAGCTTATGCTTTTAAAAATAATTAAAGCCACTGGGCATGGTGACACATGCATTTTATCCTTCTTGGGAGGCAGAAGCAGATGGATCTCTGTGAGTTTGAGACCATCATGGTCTATAGAGTGAATTCTAGGACAGCCAAGGCTATTTATTTAGAGAGTCTCTGACTCCAACAAGCAAATGAATAAACCAATCCTCGAGCCAGGCATAGTGGTGCCCACTTTTAGTCCCACTTGGGAGGCACAAGCAGGCAAATCTCTGTGAGTTGAAAGCCAGCGTGGTCTACATAGGAGGTTCCAGAACAGCCAAGCCAACATAGTAAGACACTGTCTCAAGAACAAAACAAAACAAACAAACCAACAAACCAAAAAACAATGTTTAATTACAACTGTAATATTTCAATTCACTTGCATTCCATTGTTGTGTCCTGAGTTGGAGGAAAAAAAAAAAGTTATGGTGGATGTGCCTGAGGTAGCCCAGTGTCCCATCATCCTCGATCACCTGTGTAACTGCTGGGAGAAGTAGACATCACTGCCTGTCCGCATTAGCCTTTATGTTCAGCATGGGGCTGAGGCATACTATCTCTGGGGTGCTGCTGTCTGTGTGAACTGTGTCTCATGCAGCAAGCCTGGAGTAAGCAGACTGTCCTCTGGAGCTCAGTGACACTGTCTCCCACCAGGGACGAAGGCTGTGCCCAACCTGACCACTGTCAGTTACCAGCCCTCTGTAATAATGTGTGATACTAGAGTTTCAGGTTACATTCAAGGCATATTCTTAACAGTATATACTTAACTCTTTCATGTATTCAATAATTGTTTGCTAGGGATCTGTTATGAGTGAGAAATTAGGATACAGCCTCAGAAATTGGAGGAAAAGGAAAGGTCTTCTCAAGGAACTCGATCTTCCTCAGAGATCTGACACTTGCACAGAGGGGAGAGCAGGGCGAGGCCCAAAGTGTGCATGACATCTCAGAGCCCTGGATGAATTCCCAAAGGGACTGTTACTCACAGCCTTGGAAATGAGAACCAGAAAGAAACCCAAGAGGCAGAATAAAGTTGAAGAAACCCAGAAAGGGGATTTGAGACCGAAACTGAAGGCGGTCCTGTGCTCCAGCACACACCCAAGTCATCTCCAGATGGAGAAGGAAGTGGTTAGAAGCATACAAGAGAATGCCCCAGTCCTTTAGAGAGAAAGATGTCGTCATCCATGAAGACACGATCATGAATGTAAAGGATAATAAATTTCAGGACATTGGTGGCACACATCTTTAATCCCAGCAATCAGGAGGCAGAGGCAGGTGGATCTCTGAGTTTGAGGCAAGCCTGGTGTACAGAGTGAGTTCCAAGCTAGCCAGGGATGCTGAAGAAACCCTGTCTTGGGGAGAGGGAATGATAAATTTCACACCTGAGTTGAGAATATTTACTTGTTAAACCTTGCCATAGCTGGATATAATGGTACATGTTTGTTTTCCCAGCACTGGGAAGGTAGAAGCAGGAGGATAATAAGTTCAAGGCCGGCCTGGGCCTATCTTAAAGAAACAAAAACAGTAAATAGTAGTAGAGTTAGTGAGATGGCTCAGTGGGTAAAGGCATTGCCACCAAGCCTGACAACCCAGGTTTCTCCTGAAGGCTTTCCTCTGACTTCCACATTCTTGCTGTGGTACACACATTCCCCCATAGAACATTCACACAAACAGCCATCTACACAAAACTAAATATGTACACTAGTATATATAATGGCTGCTCTTCCAAGGTGAATTCCAAGCCACCTACATGGTGGCTCCCAGCCATCTGTAGCTCTAGAGCCAGGGGATCTGATGCCCTCTTTTGTTTCTTCAGGTACCAGGCATGCACATGATGTGTAGACATACGTGTAGGCAAAATACCCATACACATTAAATAAGTAAGAATTTAAAAGAAAGACTATGGTTTAAGGAAGAAACGGGTCCAAGTGTGGACACATGCTTGTAGTCTAAATACTTGTGAACTGCAGGCAGAAGGATCAAGTCCCAGCTACACAATGTTCAGGGTCCTCTGGGTTTACATGAAACCCTGTCACAAAAAGGAAACAAGAAATAAAAACTTTCCAGGCATGGTAGCATGTGCTTGTAATCCCAGAATTAGGAGGCAGAGGCAGGAAGACTGCTGTGAGTTCAGCCAGTTCCACTTAATGGGCTTCAAGGTCAGTCAGAAGTAAGGAAGAGGTGCACAGGTTGTGTCTGGGAGCGCCCTGTGCAGTGAGAGCCCACACTCTTTCCGCTAGCTCATGTGCTCAATAACCAAAAGCTGGACTGTGGCTCCCAGGATCTGATTTGAGGCCAGGCCAACTCGAAGGTTCAGTCATCCAGCCACAGGGTTGGTCTTTCTGATAATGAGCCTACCCTGTCATCTCATGTCCTAACATAAACTAAGATGTGACTCATGGGGTTTGTGAGGAACAAAGGCATCCCTGTTACTCAGGAGATGCCAAGGATTTGGTCTGTCCCTGGAGTGTGGGAAAGGCTGGTCTAGTTCCTTTCTTTAGAATAGTTACAGGCTGAGTTTACCCTGAGTTTACTCTGAGCAGACCCTGTTATGGGTCTAGGGTTGCTTAAAGGGCCATTCACCGTGACCATGAATAACATAGGGCCAGGACTGCACATGAGAGTGCTTCCAAGATGCAGCCCCTGGTGCAGCCCCTAGCCATGTCAGCCCAGGGCTTCTAAGGGCAAAACCGTAAGATTATATGTATTCTGTTCATGTGTAGGCAGGGTTTTGCTTTAATATATATGTCTTGCAGTTGTCCTTGTCATCTTTTTTAGCAAATCAAGTTTGATTATAAAAGCAGAAATAGCAATTAGACTAATGACCTACTATTTTGCTAAAGCAGCAAATTTGACAAGATCAGTCAGTTTTAAGAATAGTCTTCAATGTCTTGGGGGGGGGGGAAGGGAAGTGAGCAGCTGGGATGCAGCCTATATATGCTAGAGGCTTTTTTTTCTTTTTGCCTTTTGCCTTGTCTTTCAAGCATATTAATTTAAACTTTGAATGTATGTTATCCATCACAGCCCTTTAAGCCATGCCTGGTGTGTTGGTGAGAGCAGTCTCCTCTTCTGCTCCCCGGCTGACGGCAAGGGTTTTAACCTATCTATGGGTTTCTCCCACAGACTGAGCAAGTGGAGTAGCTGAGCCTGGATCTCCCCACAGCGAGGTGAGGCCTGCCAGGTACCGCTGGGTGGGATTCGACAGTTGTGTTGTCCAGATGACTGTGTGTCCAGATAGACAGCACAGCTCTGGCCTCAGGCATCCTGGGTTGGCATTGGCCCTGTCATGACCCTCCCGGCACCAAGCAGCTTAATCTGTGTCTGTCCCCTCATCTGTGAATTGAATAGTATGGTAAGCAGAGATCCATGATAAGATCTAACTGACAGTGCCTGGCATAGAGTAAGTGTGGGGATGGTGTTTGGCTTTAACATTGCGAGGGGCTGAGAGCCCGAGAGGCCCAGTCACCTGTGTGCTGACTAGTTAGAGTGATCCCAGAGAGCCCATTCATCTGTCAAGGTCATGTCACATAGTAAAAAGTTGGTATAGTGGCATTGGACATTAGTGGTAGCATTGGCATCATTAGAAAGGCCCTTGTGTTCTCTTGCTTTGTACCTTGAAGTTATTTGCAGGTATTAGAAACATCACGATGGCAAAGTGTGTTCCTCATGTCCCTCAGAGCCACTGTGCTCTGGTTGTCCACCTTCCTGCCTGTGAACTGCAGGAGCCCACCCACCCCCTGGGGCAAATAAGGAAGCAGGGTTTGTATGATACAGGAAGGGCAGCTTTGATCTGTGCCCGTGATCACATGCTGTGTGTTTGCCCTAGGGACAACCGCTGCCTTTTCTGTAGAAGGGAAATCTCTGGAACTGCTGTCTTCTGCTGGGAAGAGTGGGGTGTCCCAACTACCTGCCAGCCTCATCCCTTGTCCCCAAGGGAGGTGTCACACAACCAGCCTCCCTGAGTGATGGCTCTTAAGCCCAGTGACATGCACCACCCTCAAGATGAGGAACCCAGCAAGGACACAGTTCTGTTACAGCTCCTCTTGTCTTGTCTTTTCTTACCAGATTCCAGTCTTAATTTCAAGAGTGGGAGACTTTAAAGATGGCATCTGTTAACAAAATTGGCAGTCTTACTCAGAATAGGCTGTCTGTACACGTTCCAGTGTTTTGTAGAACACCCGTGCCTGTTTAAGCGTATTGATGTGGATAATAGTAAATACCTTAATTATTTAAATAAGTCATTGTATTGTTTCAGAGACATTGGGAAATTACTGTATACATTTACAGCCTAATGACTTTTGTATTTTATTTTTCAAAATAAAAGCTTAAATGTGAAGCATTCAAGTGGTTATGTTTTCGGTACTGTCATTCAGAGGCATAAACCTTCTCACATGGCTTGCTGTGGGCTGTGCTGTAGGTCCTCTCTGTACTGTCTCTCCCCCCTCCCCTTTGTGTGTGTATGTATGTATTTGGGGTGTATGTGGGTATATGCACACATACTTGGTCATGCATGTATGTGTGGCCTGAGGTTGATGTCAGGTGTCCTCCTTTACCCTTCACCATATTTTTTGAGTCAAGGTCTCTCAGTTAACCTGGAGCTTATGTTTTTTGGCTAGGCTGCTAGACTAGCTGGCCAGCAAGCCCTAGGAATCTGCCTGTCTTTATTTCACCATCTCTGGAGTTACAGAGGCTTACACCACTATCATGGCTGGCATTTACATGGGTGTTGGGGATCTGAACCCATATCCTCAGGCTTGCACAGCAAGCACTTTACTTGAATAGCCGCCTGTCTCCCTAGCTCTTGGCATGGTTATTTCTTTCTTTCTCTCTTTCTCTCTTTCTTTCTTTCTTTCTTTCTTTCTTTCTTTCTTTCTTTCTTTCTTTCTTTTTGAGGGGGGTTGGGGACAGGGTTTCTCTGTGTAGCTTTGGAGTCTGTCCTAGAACTCACTCCATAGACCAGGCTGGCCTCAAACTCGCAGAGATCGGTCTGCTTCTGCCTCCCAAGTGCTGGGATTAAAGGCTTGCACCACCACCACCCAGCTGACATAACCATTTTTTTATATTTTTGGTTATGAGCCTAGCCTTTAACGGAGCCATCTCTCCAGCCCTGGCATAATCATTTCTTAATGAAGTTTTGTTTGTTTTGAGACAGGGTCTCTTTGTGGCCCTGGTTGCCCTGGAACTCACTATGTAGATCAGGCTGGTATTGAACTCACAGAGATCTGCCTGGCTCTGCCTCCCGAGTGTGTCACTTTCCTGGTGAAGATTTCTGTAACTTATTTCAAAGACTTGTTGCCATTATTTTGATGAATCCTGTTCTGTTTAATCCTGGCATGCTGTGTTTAAGGTCAAAGAACTGGCTGTTTCCAAGAAGCCGTTATCACGGAACATGAATAACAGAGATAATAATAATCACATTCATCGATTATGTTTCCGGTGCCAGGCACGGAACAAGATATTTTACATATTATTCCGTCTTCACACCTGCTGCTGGTTAATCATATCTACATCACCAACGACAGCACTTTCTGCCCTGTCACTCAGCCAGAAACTTAAAGGTCATCCTTGTTTTCACCCTCTTCTCTTTCCATCCATGCATGTACAAGAGTACAAGACCTTTGATCCTACCTTCAAGTGATTATTGAATTTATCCACTTGCCTCCAGCTTCTCTGTTCCAACCCTAATCGAAGAATTCACCATTTGTCACCATGACACCATTTCAGCAGGTAAACTAAGCAGTATCTCCAGTTCCACGCATGCCCTGATCCTCTCCATTTAAGACTTTACTACCTCCCTGGGAATAAAATACACACTCTGCTGTAATCCAGCCCCAGTCCTCTGCTCGATCCCACCATGGACCTCTCTCCCTGGAATGTCTTGCCCTCTACTCCTGGCCTGGTAGCTGCCTCTTTATCCTGAGGTTCCCGCAAGTCCCATATCCTAAAGAAGATTCTCTAGCTCTTGTACAAAAACTTGTCACCCTGTGCTGGTTACTTTTGCATTGCTGTGACCAAGGTACTGGACAGAAACAACTTCACAGGAAGAAGACATTCTTTTGGCTTATGGTCCATCATGGAGGGATGACATGGAGAGTGGATGTTGAGTATTTGACCAGGAAGCATAGTGGCCAAAGCCAGGTGAGGGTATGACCTTCAAAGGTACACCCTGGAAGAAGGTACTGTTAGAATCAGGTTGCCGCTCAGACCACAGTGCTACAGCACCCTTCCCCTTACATCCCAATAGGCTCCTTACTGAGTCATTGTCTGTGAGGCTAATAGGCTTCCTTGTGACCAGACTTCTGGGGAAGTTAGCTAACACTAAAGGGGGTCTTAGTGGCCATCCTACTCCCTATTCTCTGCCTCCTGCCCGGGAATGGGAGAGCCAGACTGCAGAATTGTGTTCCCATCCTCAGAGATGTAGAAGAGACTCCTGCTTCTGCCATTAGGCCCTGATTCCTCCCTCCAGCTCATTTTGCTGTCTGTATGTGGTGGATATTTTGTCTGTCTATGGTATGAATAAGTCTCCTGGTAAATGCCTTACCCTCAGCAGTCCTTAATGTTATTCTTAAACCTATATCTGAGACGGTCCATGCCCCTGATGACATATGAATACCTCCATCAGGCTCCTGAAGGATAGAACCCACTCAGCTGGCCAAAAGTACATGATGTAGCCTATACTTCCCAGACACTCCATTGCACCCCTTCATAACATCTTTCTTTCCCTGGCCTACGTATATCCCCCCTCCCCAAGACAGGGTTTCTCTGTGTAGCCCTAGCTGTCCTGGAACTCTCTCTGTAGGCCAGGCTGACCTCAAACTCAAAGAGATCCACCTGCCTCTGCCTCCCATGTGCTGGGATTAAAGGTGTGTACCACAATTTCCTGTCTTTTTTTCTTTTATTTTGAGACAGGGTCTCATTCGGTAGGCCAGGTCAGTCTATGTGGTACAGGCTGGCCCCAAAATTGTAGCAACTCTTTTGCCAGGATTAAAGGTATAAGCCACTATGCCTGGCTCTGGTCTAAGCATATATTTCTTGAGCTCTATGGGAAAAAAAAAAGTCAGAAAGAAAAAAGGCCTTTGTGTTCCATATGACATAACAGAGTCCTTTCAGAATTTTATTTTATCCATCTACTAATTTATTTTTCAGACAGGATCTTATTTACTCTATATAATCCAAGATGCCCTAGAATTCACTGTATATCCTAGGCAGCCTTCAGACTTGTGTCTGTCTCCCTGCCTTATCCTACCAAGTGTCCGTAATCATTTTGTAAACATGTCTATATTAGTGAAAAGTTAGGGTTTCATAGAGTCAAATGAAGGAAGCCCTATAGAAGAAATGAAAGGTGGCCGGAGTAAAGTTGAATACATATTTGGATGGAGCCAAACAATGAAAATGTATCCTTTTCAGTCATACCAACTGGGAGGAGGATTACGATTTCTGGGACTAACCTGGGATACATATTGAGGTCGGGCAAACCTGGGCTATGAAGTAGAAACCAGTAAGTGGGCATGCAATACATGCCTGTAATTCCATCACTTGAGAGACCAATCAAGGAGTATTGGGAATTCCGGGCCATTCTGGACTACATGAGACCTTTGTCAAAGTGAAAAAGGACTGAAGTAATGGCTCAGGGGTTAAGAACACCTGCTGCTCTTGCACAGAACCCAGGTTCGATTCCCAGCACCTATGAGGTGGCTCCCAGCTGTCACCGTTTTCTGGCCTCCTCTGACACAGCATGCATGGTGTACATACAAGCATGCAGGCAAAACATGCATCCACATAAAATCTAAAAGTTGTCTTTGAAAATTAAAAGAAAGAAAGGAAACGGGAAAAATACAGTAATCCTTTAGCCAGGCGTTCTAAGGAGGATTACCCAGTGCTCCTTCAAGGTCAAGACCTGGTGGAGCCTGAATGATAGCTCAATGGATGGGTGGGTGCCGTGCTGAGACCTACATTTGTCAAGATAATGAATAAGTTCGGGGAAATAAAGTATCTTATCCAGCATTGTCCATTGAGTAAGTGTTGGGGGTAGAGCACAATGCAGGCAGCCTAGACCCAGAGCCTGGGTCTTAATTATCACTTACTACCTTCCAATGACCATCTTTACACAAGACCTTTTCCTTTACTCATCATCAGTACTTACGGGAACTTTTTGAGTACCAGCCTAGACTTAGTAATTTCACAGACATGATTGTGTACAAAGAACTTTGGGTAGATTACTGTCCTTAGGACATTAGGACAATGGTGAAAATGAAGAAAAAAACATATGTAAACCTTTATTTCAACCAATCACAAAGCTTATATTAGCTACCAAAAAAACGGGCTGGTAGGTGATGGACTAGGCAAGACATTCCTCTTTGCTTTTAAGTTTTGTTGTTGCTTTGAGTCTTTTGTTTTTAAAGTCTTGTTTATTTTTTTAGTTTTGAATTTTAATTGTTGCCTGCATGTGTGTCTATGTATGCCCTGTTCCCATAATGGCCAGTAGAGAGTGTCAGACCCACTTGGACTGAAGTTCCAGACAGTTGTGAGCCACCATGTAAGTGCTGGAATTGAACCTGGGTCCTCTGGAAGAGTATCGCACAAACTTCTAAGCCATCTCTCCAGGCCCTAAAGATTTTAGTGTGTGTGTGTGTGTGTGTGTGTGTGTGCACGTGCACAGGAGTTCAGTGCCCATGGAGGCCAGAGGACGCCATCTATCTATCCTCCATCCTTACAGATAGAATTATGGCTGGTTGTAAGACCCCTGATATACATAGTGGGAACCCAACTCTGGGTCTCTGTAAGAGTAATGTTTGTTTTCTGTTTTGTTTTGGTTTTTTTGAAACAAGATTCACTGTGTAGCCCAGGCTAATCTCAAACTTAAAATCCTCTTGCCTCAGTTTCCAGAGTTCTGGGATTACACACATGTCACCAAGTCTAGCTTCAAAAATCTGTATTTCTAAAGAACTGAGAAGCCTGTCCTGTCTGGGCTGTTGCAGGGGAGAGTTGCTTCTCCTGCTACACTGTCACTCTTCCCTGTAGCCTTCCAGGACTTTGTCTTCGCACAGGGAACACTGTCTTGTGTGGGATTCGGAAAAAGAGGTAAGTTTTATTCCTTTAGGACTCATTTTTATTTCTTTTTCTCCTTACAGTTTAAATCGTAACAAAGTAGTTTGTGATTTTGAGTGGGGTGTGTGTGTGTGTGTGTGTGTGTGTGTGTAGTTTGGTTTTCTGAATTGGTCACAGGTAGCCCAACCTCCTCTCTATGTAGCCAAGGGACGCTTTTGGCCTTTTCATCCCTTTACCTCTACCTCCAAAAGTGCTAGGTTTCAGGAGTTTGCCACCATGCCTGGCCCTATCTTGCGAGAAAAATAAATGAGTCTCATCCTTTCCAGGGTTATTACTAAAAAGCTCACACTGGTTCATTGTCACAGCAAAGCCACTGTTAGGTTGTTATTTAGTGTAGAAATGACCTCATGGTCTGGCTTTGGTATGGAAAGCCTAAAGTGCCATCTGTTGGCTAAACCTGGAATGACAGTGGGATCTGAAAATGGTTTTTGGACGACAAGGAAATAGATAAGAATGCATTAAAAGCTTTGTCTACTCTGCACACAGTGAGACAGCTCAGTGAGTAAAGGCAGCTGTCATCAAGCCTGGCCACTAGAGTTTTATCCCAGGAACCCACATTGTTGGAGGGGAGAACTGAAGCCTGCATGTTGTCCTCTGACCACACTTGACACAGAACAAGGCAAACTACGTAGATGAAAAAGATTGTTTTTACAAGGAGAGAGTGGGGCTTCACTTGCTGCTCTTGCAGAGGACTTAGGATGTTCTCAGCACAACTGTCTGTAACTCCAGTTCTGGGGGTCTGATGCCCTCTTCTCAAACAGCTAGGCACTAGGTTACTAGGTACTAAGCGGCATATAGTGCATATACATACATACACACATACAGGCCAGACATTCATACAAACAAGTAACAAAAAGGAGAAAGTTTTGTCTACAAAAACGTCCACTACAATGAGCTTGTTTTTAAAAATGAGCTGGGTATATAGTTTCTATTGATTTTTATGTGTATGAGTGTTTTGCCTGCATCTGTGTCTGTGTACCATATGAGTGCCTGGTACACACAGAGGCCAAAAGAGGGTGTCAGGTCCCTGGGACTGGAGTTAACAGTTGTAAACCCCAGGTTGGTCCTGGGAATCAAACCCAAGTCCTTTGGAAAAGCACTCAGCACTCTTAACTGCTAAGCCATCTCTCCAGTCCCAAGATATTTCCTTAGATGGAAAGAAAATAAAGATTGGAATTCTCTAATCCTGCAGGTTTTGAATAATGTGATTGACATGACTACTTAAACTTAACCCTCTTTCTTCCTCCACCACTCCTGTTTGATTTTTTTAAAGCTATGTTCCCATTATCCCGGGCTGGCGTTGAATTTTCTAGGTAGCTGAGGAATACCATGACTGCTGAGCCTCTCTCAAGCACTGGGATGCAAGGGACTTAATGCCCCACTTGGCTTGACACCTCCCCCCCCCCTCTCTCTCTGAGGTAGTGTTTCTCTGTAGCTTTGCAGTCTGTCCTAGAACTAGCTCTTGTAGACCAGGCTGGTCTCGAAATCACAGAGATCCTCCAGCCTCTGCCTCCTGAATGCTAGGACTAAAGGCATGCACCACCACAGCCTGGGAACACATTTATTTTCTATCACTTACTACTTAAGATTAGCAATATTGATGCTGTGGAGACTTGGCTCTTTTTCGATCTTCATTGAAATGTGAATACAGAACAAAGCAGAGTAACTTGATGGAGCTGGCTTGGAGAGACCACACTGAGGCTAGGATTTATGTCTTCCTTTTGCAGGGATGGTAAATGGTGTCCAGGGAGCCAAGTCTGGCCACACACACTTCTTTTGGTCTTGTCTGTGGTTGCTACAATGACAGAAACCAAAAGGCTTGCCAAGCCTAGAGACTTTTACTCTCTGGATCTGCTCAGGAAAGCCTACACACTTCCTATTTTAATCCTATATTGCCTTGGAACTAGTATTTCCCTGTGCCTGAAAGTTTCTAGCCAACTCAGAGCTCAGCTGAATTCAGTTCCAAATGCCAGAACTTAAGAGCTAGTAAGTCAGGTGTGATGGTATATGCCTCTGGTGGAGGCAGGAGGATTAGAAGTTCAAGGTTATCCTGGAATGCTAAGGGAACCCTAGGCCATTTCGGGATACGTGAGGCCCTGTCTCAAGACAAAATAAAGACTGGGAATATGGCTCAGCAGTTAAGAGCACTTGCTGCTTTTCCAGAGGACCTGAGTTCAGTTCCTAACTCCCATGTTAGATGGGAGCTACCACCTGTAGCTCCAGCTCTCCGGGATCTGGCCCTCTTCTTTTGGCCTCTGCAGGTACCCATACACAGGTGCATAAACACAGAGAGATACATGAAGAAAAATAGAATTAAGAGAATAAATATGAACTGAATGAGTGCTCACTTCTTTTCTTTAAAAAATGAAAAAGAGCTGGAGAGATGGCTCAGCAGTTAAGAGCACTGGCTACTTTACAAAGGACCCAGGTTCAATTCCCAGCACCCACATGGCAGGTGGCAGCTCACATCTGTCTGCAATTCCAGTTCCAGGGCATCTGACATTCTCACACAGACACACATGCAGGCAAAACACCAATGTTTGTAAAATAAAAATAAATAAATCACTAAAAATTTTTCTTTGGGGGGAGTTGGCCAAAAACATCACCATTGAGTGCCTAATTTCAGGGCCTGATGTTATATGACTTGTTTATGTGATTCTTTGGGGAGTTCCAGGGCACAAAGCCTCTGTCCACGGAGAAGAGAGCCACCCAGCACATCCCCAGAGGCTCCCTGACCCCTCTGCACAGCCTCCCTGTGAGCTGGCTAGAAGTCATTCTTGGAGTGGTGTGGAAGGTAACTGCTTGCTGCCAGGAAACTGTCCATCCTTCCTGCTTTCCCAGCAGCCCTCACTCCAGGCTGCTGACCTTGGATTTCCCAAATGGTTTAAACAAAACCAAATGAGAAAGTACATTCCTAAAGGAAATTCTTGGCAGAAAATGGAAGAAAGCTCCAGCACATAAAAATGATTACATATGCATCTTCCCTCTCCTATACTCTTCCTTCCTTCCTTCCTTCCTTCCTTCCTTCCTTCCTTCCTTCCTTCCTTTCCTCTTTCCTTCCTTCTCTCCCCTACTTTTACTTTTTGTTTTGATTTTTGAGACAGAGTTTCTGTGTCACCCTGGCTGTCCTGGAACTCACTCTGTAGACCAGGCTGGCCTTGAACTCACAGCAATCCACCCGCTTCTGCTGGGGTTAAGGGCATGTGCCGCCAGCACCCAGCCCTCTTTCATTTTTGAGCCAGGGTCTCACATAGCTGAAGCTGGCTGCAAACCCATTGTGTAGCTGAGGGTAACCTTCAACTTCTGATCCTCCTGCTTCCACCTCCTGAGTGGTGGCGCTTATAAGTTTTATTTTTTTATTTCTTTGTGTGTTTATGTGCACATGCTCACTCGTATGCCTTGGTATGGGTATGGAGATTGGGGGACAACTTTCAGGAGTTGGTTCTTCCCTCCCCCCCCATGTGGGCTCCAGTGTTTGAACATAGATTGGTGGCAAGTGCCTTGACCTGATGAGCCACCTCATTGGTCCAAGTTTTATTGTGATTATTGCAACACTATCCTGTTAATATATTGCTGAGGGTGGAACCCAGGGCTTAGTGCATGGTAGGTATTCTACCAACCAAAATAAACTTCAACTCTTTTTTCTTTTTTTAGGTCTCACTATGTATCTCAGTTTGGCCTCAAACTCTTCCTGCCTCAGTCTCCCACGTTCGGGGCTTGCAGGTGATTGCCACCTGCTGTGGAACGATCTTTGTCCACTGTAAATATGTGTTACTCTCATTGATTCATAAAGAGCTGACTGGCCTATAGCTGGTCAGGAAGAGATTGTGCGGGAGAGTCCCACTAGGAGGATGCTATGAAGAAGAAGGGTGGAAACTGGGGGGTCTTGAGAGACACAGAAAGAAGCAAGATGGGTATGCCTCTTGGCAGGTGCTCATCCAGGTGTTCAGTTATTGTTCTAAGCCCGAAAGTCATCTTGGATTCTAGGAACAGCAGAGATTCACAGCATAGACACCCACCCACAAGCCCCTGGGGGCAGTTGTCCATGATAGCAAGGCCACAGCTGGAGAAACCCTATTCAGCTTGTCTCAAGCTAGGATTTCTTTGGACCACCTTACAGAAGCAAAACCAAGACAACCCTCACTTGACCGGGGCTGCTTCATTATGTGTATCTCTTCTCCTTCACCCCAACTCATCATCTACTTAAACCTCAAGTTCATGTCAATTATCAGATGCACTTGGAGGTAACAGGACTCCTTTGCCGTCTCCTCTTCCCAATGTGGCCGTGCCAATTAAATCTGGTTTTCTCTTTAAGTGGTTTTCTGAGACCAGCGATGGAACGAGCCTGTTGGACTTTTTTCTGAGGGAACCTCCCCCAACAGAGGTCACCCGGTCACCCGGTGTGTTGCCTCAAGTGGGTCATCTGGGTAGCTGGGTAGATCCTTCTGGAAGAGCCTGTTTCCAGCTGTGTCCTAGTGCCGAGGTAATGATCATGCCATCATGGTGAGGTCATCTAGAGTTGCAGGTATGGATTCTTTTTCTCTGTCCAGGTGAAAAGAATGACAAAGCAGGAAAGGCAAGGACTCTACAGTCTGCCAAGTTGTACTGAAGTCACACACAGAGCAAAAGACACAGACTCCCCTCCAGTGGAGAAGGGATTCAGATATCCCGCCTACAGGAGGGCTTGAGTCTTGTGGTAGTATAGGGTGGATCTCCATCTCCTTGTTTCTGACTGGTCAATTTAAACAATAGGAGGGAGCTGATAACCCATATCATTATGAAAGCTGAGACATGTCTGGCCAGGTCTAAGAGAGAAGGGGGACCCCGCTTGTGGAGGGATACGGGAGTGCTCTTGTCCTCTACCTATAGGGCTTCTTTGCCAACCTGTCGGTAGGCGCTGTCATTCATCGATCTTAAAGGTTCCTATTTGGGGTTTTGTTTTTTTTTCCCCTCTATGGTTTTTATTTTATTTTTTTCCTTTTGAGTGTTTTTTGTTTGTTTGTTTGGGTTTTTTTTTTGTTTGTTTCCTCATGCAACCCAAGATGGATTCAAGGCTGACCTTGAGTCCTTAGCCTCTTGTCACCACCTCCCAAGTACTGGGATTACAGTACTGGGATTACACCATGCCCAATCCTGTTGTTGTTGTTGTTGTTGTTATTATTATTATTATAAACAAGAGTTGAATTCTATTGTTATTATTATAGAAGAGTTGAATTCTCAGAAATCCTTCCAAGCCTTCCAAGTCGCTGCGATTAAAGTATGGGCTACCAAGCCTGTGTTTTTTGTTTTGTTTTTAATTCAGATTCCTGTGTGAGTCGACGAAAAAAGCCTAGCACAGCAGCTATGCCCTTGTGGTTCAAGAAGGGCCAGCCACGTCGTTTCAGGGCTCAATTTCCACCTTCCGCACCGGCCTGTGCCCTCAGCTCTGCTCAACGCATCTTCAGAGACAGCTTGCCCGAGCCTCTTTTTTACTGTGGAGACAAGCAAGTACTGTCTGCTTGCCCAGGATTCTCTAGGCCAGTGAAGAGAAGGTGGCCTGGAGCTTCACACCCGCTAGAGAGTCAATGCGAGCCCCACCAGGGCGCTGCTCCCCTGAGCACGCTTCCTGCCAATCAGAGGCGCAGCCAGCGAGGACATAGCCAATGGAAAGAAGCAATTGGGTGGCCGCGCCCCAGGACCATCACTGTCATTGAGCACCCGGAGTGCAGAGCGCGTGCCCATTAGTTAGATGGCCAATAAGAGTCGGGCCGGTCGGCAAGCCGGCTGTCAGTGATCACTCTAACTCAAAATCTGAATGTGTAGTCTCTATGGCCGGACCAGATTTTAACAATCAGGGCGGGGCTAATTTCACTCTTCCAATAGCAGAAGGCGGCCCGGAAATACAAGTCCGCCTAGACAGAACCGCTGCCCTAGGTAAGCAGCCTGAACCAAGGGAGGGAGCGCTCCCGTTAGTCGGAGAGCCAATCAGAGTGGAACAAGCCAAGCTAGCAACCAACAGCTACCCCGCCTCGAGGCCAAACGTATTTCCCTTCTGATTGGACGAGGCCCTTGCCAATCACAGCAGGAGCCAGTGAAATCTCGGCCAATAGCAAGAAGCGCCCGATTCCGATTTGCGGCGCAGGATCCACGCGCTGGTTGCCCATCGAGGTCGGCGCTTGGTGATCACCTCCCCTCGGCCAAACCCTCAAGCAGGCCGGCGACGCTCGCGCTTGTCAGTTAGAGAGCCAATCAGAGCTGGGGAGGCCAGTGGCCACTTCGGGGCAGGCCGAACTGTTTCCTCTCTGATTGGGCGAGCCTCCTGACAATCAGGGCGGAGCCAGCGAAGGCTCGGCCAATAGCAGGAGGCGGACGGGTCAGCGCAGCGACTAACTGTAGGCGCGGTGGTCGTTAGACTGTTGGGAGAGCCGCGCACGACGTCCAACCTGCGCGCAGGCCCTCGGCGACTGGCGCCCGCCGGCTGCCCTCCTCGCCATGTCAGGCACTGCTAGGCTTTAGTTCTTCAGGCCTCCGCCCACCCGCCTACCCGAAGCCGCGCCCACCGCCCAGAGCCAGAGGGATGGTGGTAGTCACCGGGCGGGAGCCAGACAGCCGTCACTCGGACGGTGCCATGTCCAGCTCTGAAGCCGAAGACGACTTCCTAGAGCCGGCCACTCCTACGGCCACGCAGGCGGGGCACGGGCTGCCCCTGCTGCCCCAGGAGGTACCTGGACCGAGCGATGGGGGAAGGGAGGACTGATGGGAAGCACGGGAGAGACTGGTGCTTGTAGAACTGACCTTGGGAGGTGAGCCTCCCGAGGAGCTATCCACCCCTGATGCCACTCCTGCACTAGGTGTGTCCTCCCTGCCCGGGGTCACCTGCATCCCGTGTGCCTCCTTCCCATACTCAGTAGCTACCAGGATGTGCAATTCCATTCCTGTATCCTGTCTCACCTTTATCAACTAAAGAAGGACTCCAGACCCTTTCTACACATAGCATGTTCCGTACAATCCCAAAGGAGGCCCTGGGTTGCCCAGGTGTATTCTCCAGCTGACCAGGGAGCGGTGTAAGATAACCTATATGGTGCTGTGGAGTGGTTTAGGGAAAGGACACACCCTAGTGGGCCGACCACTCCCATCCAGTTGCTTTCCTGCAGTGAACAGCCTACACTACCACACGGGGCAATTTCATTTGCTAGAAGGACAGACATGAATGGTAGAGCACTCGGGGCAAAGGAAACAGCATGAACAAGGACATAAAGGTGATAAATTCGGGAAATAGAAGGAGGGCACCGAAGGCTCGAACTGTAGAGCAGAGACGGTGGGATTGGGGTCCTCATTCATCTGTTGCTGTGCTGTGGCACACTGTGGCTTCGTTAGTAGTCCTTCATGTGGGTGACACTTTGCACCCGAAATGATCCTCCAGAGAAACAGGAAGATGGATAAGGAAATGGAATTTCAGTGGACAGAGTTTTCTGAAGGGCTGGCTGGGTGAGGCTCTCAGGCAGCAGATACTGTATAATACTTTCTAACACTTTGTTAGTGTTAGAAGCCCTGCATTGCCAGCATCGTGGGAAACTTGTGAAAATAAGTAAAAATCTAGCCATAACTCTGCAGTCAGGGAAAAGAGCCAATAGAGATACAGCGGTGCTTTTTTTTTTTTTTTTTTTTTTTGCACTGTCATTGGGCAAAAGATACGGTTTGAGGGAAAGGGCACACAACCCCACAGACTGCAGAGCAGATGTTCAGTCCCAGCTTCCTAAGAATCACACCCCTTCATGCGATATCTAGAACTCTTTTCAGTTTTTTGTTTTACATATTATGGTACAAATAAGTGGATTAGTATGAACCAATTCTAAAACAGAACTGCAGAAGTGCAAAGCATTATACCAAAATGATATTTGAGCTTTGACACGTACGCAGAATGGGGTTAGAGTTTCTGTAGAAAAGCAGAAGGCATTTTGCACTGTAAGAGTTGAAATTTGCTAGGTGTGATGGTGTAAACCTTTAATCGCAAAACTCCAGAGGTAGAGGCAGGTGGATTTTTGTGAGTTCCAGGACAACCAGGTCTACATAGTGAGGCACTAAGAGTCGAGTTCATACTTAGAATTGTAAATCTTGTATATTACATTAATTGATTTTGTGGTTTTAGCTTTTACTGTAAGGCAGGTCTTAGGTAAATAAGTTTTATTTCATCATTTGTATCTTTTATTTTTCATGGGATAGGGTCTCTCTTTGTGGCCCTGATTAGCTTCTCTCTCTCACTATGTAGAACCAGGGTGGCCTCATAGAGAGTATCTTGCCTCTGCCTCCCAAGTGCTGGGACCCAAGATGTATACCACCATGCCTAGCTGCGTTCTTTTTCTTTTTTCTTTTTTTAACAAAGGATTTGTGAAAACTGGAGGAAAGGACTGTTTAGACAAATCTATAGACCTTAGACTTTCACCATAGCTAGAGTGATGTTATAACATTGAGAGAGAAATAATACTTCTGCTGGGATAAAATTTGAGTTGACTTGGAGGTGGTTTGTGGGAAAGTTAGACCTGGAAACAGTTTTTTCATATATAGTTTGAAGAAAATAGAGCACTGAAAGATTTTTTTTTTTTAATTCTCTAGCATTTCAGGAAGGGACGCTTGTGGGTTCCAAGGCTAACCTTTACCATCATTTCCTGTCCTCACTTTCCACCAAAACCTTTAGCTGACTTTCAGACTAATCAATGACTGTAGATTGAGCAGGAGAGGAATGGAGTGCGGTACATAATGAGGATTGGGAGTGCTGAGAGTGAAGGTCAGCCAGAGAGCTCCTGCATAGCATGTGAGGTCTCTGGATGAGAAAAAGGAATGAGGACCAGATGCCTCAGTGCATTCAAAAGCAGCTATTGGTCTCCGTTCACAACCGGCAAGCACACGCCTACCATCTTCATGCCTTTGGGATGCCTGGCATCTCATAAAATGGATTGAGAGGAAAAAGGTTGTCACTGCATTATTGTTCTAGGTGCTGTGACAGAGGAAAGTGTGACACAGTGAGGGCCATAATGGAGGACTGTGTACACAATTCTGTCTAGGGACATGAGAAGGACGATAGAGCAGTACTGGTCACAGAAACTTAGAGAATAAACCAGTGCTGCTACCTGACCTGGT
This sequence comes from Cricetiscus sungorus, assembly GCA_030556225.1. NCBI lineage: Eukaryota > Metazoa > Chordata > Mammalia > Rodentia > Cricetidae > Cricetiscus > Cricetiscus sungorus. The sequence goes on along the minus strand of JANBXA010000044.1, from coordinate 19,724,408 downwards.
GCCTTGGTGTGAACTAGAAAAGGGCACACACCTGGGTCGACAGGCAACATTCATCCAGGTGCTTACACAGTCAACAACCTACTGCCACATTTGGCAATCTCGTTTGTTAGCTGTAAAGAGGAAGCTAGTGAGAGTGTTTGTGCCCAAGGAGACAGCACGGATAAGGACATGCAGACAATGTGTTTGGGAAGGAGAAGATGATGAAATCTGAGCAGAGGTTGTGGAGTTGGGCTGAAGAGGGACCGGATTTAAGAGCTATCAGGTGGGATGAACAGGACTTGGTGATTGATACTCAAGGAGAAAGGGGAAAAAAAGTGTTCAGATGGTCTCTGAGTTTGTGATGACTAAGTGAATGGTACGACATTAATCAGACCTAGGCAGACTGCTCTGGAGGATTCCACCTCTCTTGTTACTTTGCCAGTCTGAAAGCTGTGGTGCTTCCTTTCCAGTTTCCTGAGGTCATTCCCCTTAACATTGGAGGGGCTCACTTTACCACACGCCTGTCCACCCTGAGGCGCTATGAAGACACCATGTTGGCTGCCATGTTCAGTGGACGACATTACATCCCTACAGATTCCGAGGGCCGTTACTTCATTGACCGAGATGGCACACACTTTGGGTATGGCTCTTCCTCTACAATCAGCTCCATAGTCATAGCAAGCAAGTAGCCTGGGGTCCCATCTTGGGTGTTGGCATATACCATGGTACCAGAGGAGATAGCTTAGTGGTGGAATTTAATAAATGTTCTTAATGATTGGATTAAAATGCTTAGATGCTTTGCCAGAGGAGGTGAGTACAGCACAAGAAAAAAAAAAATTAAGACAGGATTTCTCTGTAACAGTCCTGACTGTTGGAACTCACTCTGTAGACTAGGCTGGCCTTGAACTCAGAGATCCTCCTGCCTCTACCTCCCAAGTGCTGGGACTAAAGGCATGCAATACCACTGCCTGGCCAAGAAACTCCAATACTGGCAGGATTTTATGGAACTTTTCTCATCCTGTTCAGTTTGAGACCTGGAGAATCAGTCTCTATGTGGATATATAGAGGAATGCACTTGGAGTCAGAGAATGTAAAAAAAAAAAAAAAATCTGGAGAAAATCTTTAGATTCTGGGACTCAATAATACCATGCAAGTTGGCATGATGGCACTCAGCTGTAAGCCCAGCTCTTAAGGGGTGGAAACAGGAAGACTGCAGGTGCTTCTAGGCCAGTGTGGGTTATATAACAAGACCCTGACTCAACACTCCCAGCAAACACCATCACCTACTGCAGCACAGAGGAGGCATTGGTCTGTAACTGTGGTTCTGAGGCTTGCAGTGATTCAAAACAAAAAAGGTGACAGAAAGGCTGGTGCCCATTTCTCCCCCTTCATCTTGTTAGGAAACCCTTAAAAAACAAATACAAAAACAAAAAACTTGTGTTGTTACTGGGATTTTGACAACAATGCACACACATACACACACCCCACAGTCTCAATGTATTTGAGATATATATCCTAAAGAAATATATATGTGATTTGTGCACCTTCCCACGACTGTCTCAGTTTCATTGCAATTAAGATTTCTTTTTTTTATGCATGCATCTCACTTGTGTGTGGACACCCTCAGAGACTGCAATAAGATGTTGGATCCCCTAGAACTGGAGTCACAGGCAGCTGTGAGCTGCCTTGTGGGTGCTGAGAACTGACCTGGGTCCTCTGGAAGAGCCATCAATTTCCTTGTTGAGATGAGAAATAATTGTAGCTGTCTGGTGGGCTTGTCAGTGAGGGTTAGATAAAGAGCCTGTGTGTGGCCTCAACTAGGTCACATCTTCAGAGCAGAGTCCTCTGCTCCTTCAGACTACCCGTGGAGATGACTGGAGAATTGGCATGGCCTTTGACCTTGAACTAATGGCCTGGGAAGCAGAAACTCTTCAACTGATCTATGTGTCTTTGTATTGACCTCCAGTAAGGTTTGCCTACAAGGGTCATCTTTGTCCTTAGAAAGGAGCCTCTGGCCAAAAAAAAAATTGTTTTGCAGTGTCTGGTTTTCCCCAGTGGGCTATCAGCTGCCTCTGATGGTGAGAAAACAAAGTGTCACATCACTCTGTAACTATAAAAAGATTTTTGTTTGCAGGCATTTGGGGAGGAAAGCGCTGGCCCCAGCTGGCAGCTCTTAGCTGGGCCTTGCCCAGGGTTCTGTTTGTCAGAGCTCATAAGGGTTTGTTGAAGATCCCAGAGGACTGAATTGAAGGGGTGGGAGTGGCTAGCGAGATTGGAGGTGAAGAATATGTATTGCTCCTACAGAGGACCTGGGTTCAGGTCCCGCACCTGTGTCAGTGGCTCTCGATAGATTGTGACTTCAGTTTCAGGGGATCTGACTGTTTTGCCCTCTACACTGTGTCCACACTCTGTGCACATATCCACATACTCCCACACGCCAGACAATGAAGACTAATAAAAATCTTCAAAAGGGTTGTGGGGAGGGAGAACAGGATCCAAATTGAGGCTTATATGCCAGTGCTCTTTGGGCCTTGACTGGAAAGTGGCAAAAAAATATAACAGAAAGCAAGATGTAGTGGTATTCATGCTGGGGGTTTATCAGAGGTAGATGGAGTTTTCCTGAGAGTCAAAGTATGAGTTCAAGGTATTAGGAAGGGTACGCACATCTGCTGTTGTAGCTTATACATCATGGGGGCTGCTTGGGCCTCTGTGGGAATCCCTCCTTGTGCATACAACAGTTTGCTTCTAATGAAGTCAGGACCAGAGTCAGTCATGACTGGACTTGAGCTTTTGCCAGCTGTGGCTCCTTCAACAATTATTTTCCATACCATCCTGGACCCCAGCTAGGCCTCATTTATAGGCAGGAACTAAGAGAATGCCTGCTCTATGATGTCATTAAAAGGACCAAATGGGTGGCACATGATTAGTGGCTAATGAAGATTAATACTTGGTGTTAACCAGGTGGTGGTGGTGCATGCCTTTAATCCCAGAACTCAGGAGGCAGAGGCAGGTAGATCTCTGTGAGTTCAAGACCAGCCTGAGCTACTTCCAGGACAGCCTTCAAAGCAATACAGAGAAACCCTGTCTGGAAAAAACAAAACAAAAAACAAGCAAACAAACAAACAAAAAAAGCACTGAATCTGTTCTTTAAGAAACTATATATGACTTTACTTAGTTGTGAAACCAGTTAGTTCCCACATTGTTTGGTATTTTTGTCTTCTGCGTATAGCTTCAGAATAATACTAATGGTAAGGATGGTGAGACAAGTAGAATTTTGTTGTTGTTAATCTGGTTGTGTAAAGCTACAATTATTCTATTATACTTTTGTTGTTGTTTTTGAGACAGGTTTTCTCTGTGTTGCCTGGTCTGTCCTGGAACTCACTCTGTAGACCAGGCTGGCCTCAAACTCCGAAATCCACCTGCCTCTGCCAAGTGCTGGGAATAAAGGAGCGTGCCACCACCACCCAGTGGGGTAATTTTCTTTCATTTTGTACATGATCACATCAAGGCACACAAAGGTCAAGTTCACTTAGCCCAAGTTATACAGCTGGCAGTGTGGCCCAAATTCTGCTCTCAATGCCTTGATAGCCTCCCACCTATCCCATGGTCCTTATCTCCTTCTCACCCTTTTTCCTGCACAGAGATGTGCTGAACTTCCTTCGTTCAGGGGACCTGCCACCCCGGGAGCATGTGCGAGCTGTGCACAAAGAGGCCCAGTACTATGCCATTGGGCCCCTCTTGGAGCAGCTGGAGAACATGCAACCGCTGAAGGGCGAGAAGGTGCGGCAGGCCTTTCTGGGGCTCATGCCCTACTACAAAGGTAAGGGCTCATCTGCCATGCACACTTGGGAAAGGGGTGGCAAGGCATCTTTCAGCTCCTAGGCCTTTCCCGAAAGTGGGTGGGTCCAGCATTCATCTAGATTAGGAGAAAATGTTCCCTTCTTTCAGTGACACTGGGAAAGACACCCACTCCCCCATCCTTCCAGAACAGCCAACAGATAAATTTCATGGGCCATGTTGAAGTGTGCCCTTTCTAGGTCCATGGAGTTCCCAATGAAGTCAGCCTCTTTCCCTCTGCATCCTGTCACTAGGTGTACACCTCTGTCTTGTTTGTGTGTATCTCTCCCCTCTGTTGCAACTCTGTCTATTGATGACTGTGGTGTTAAACTCTAGACCATTTGGAGCGGATTGTGGAGATTGCTCGGCTTCGCGCAGTGCAGCGGAAGGCCCGCTTTGCCAAGCTCAAGGTCTGTGTCTTCAAGGAAGAGATGCCCATCACCCCCTATGAGTGTCCACTCCTCAACTCGCTTCGCTTTGAGCGGAGTGAGAGTGACGGACAGCTCTTTGAGCACCACTGTGAAGTGGATGTGTCTTTTGGTCCTTGGGAGGCAGTGGCTGATGTGTATGACCTGTTGCACTGTCTGGTCACAGACCTCTCAGCCCAGGGCCTCACGGTGGACCACCAGTGCATCGGGGTGTGTGACAAGCACCTTGTCAACCACTACTATTGCAAACGGCCCATCTATGAGTTCAAAATCACATGGTGGTGAGTAGGCCTGGTAGACAAGAGTCCAGTGAAGGAGGCTGTCCATCCTCGTGGGTGGCTCTGGGAGTCTGATTCCCAAAGGAGCTGCTGACTGTCCCAGACCTGCTGAGGTGAGGACAGAGTGCTGAGGCATAGGTGCCAAGACACGGGTGCTGCTGCAGTCTCCCTGGCTCGCCTTCGTTGGGGACTCAGCCTGCTTTCTCCCGGTCTTTTCCTCGAGGCACGGCAGTCTTCACTGGAGGCCACAGGATCTAGTGAGGACGCCACTGGGAGTCCAGAGAGGTTTGAGACCCTCTTGACACCTTGCAGGACAGCTTCTGTCCAATTCAGAGCCACGTCACTGGTGGAGGTGTCATCACTTCCTCAGCCTGTTGGAACATTCCTGTGCTCAGTGTGTCAGTGGGAATAAGGAGTGTGGTAGGTGGTTTACCCAAGTGTCCCCCCTGGAGCCCTGGCCAAAGAAGGAGTCCTTTTCTTCCAATGACTGCAGCACCTTGTCTTAGGATATGGAAAGATATGTCCTGTGCTCCCAGAACATGCCTGTCACCTTCTCTTTGAGATTAACCACAGCTGCCAAAGCCATGTACCAGTTGGGCCTTAGAAAAAGCACAATGTTTACAGCCCTGCCCCAGGGCTTTGGCTTTACCTTCCTTGCAGTTACCCTCCCATAGGACTGGAATGTTAAGTTCCAAAGGTTCTTTCTGAAGATTTCCCCAAGTCAGGCAGACACAGAGTCTAGATCTTTTGATATGTAGCATCCTTCTCAGAGGCCGAGAACATGGCTTGCTGTCAAGTCTTGTGTTAGGATCCAATGTGGTGAACCTCTTTGGAAGGGACACTCTTTCCTTTGTAGTTTTCGTTCAGTGTTCCCCAGAGCGGAAAATAAGTACTGAGTGGAGGCACAGCTATCCTAGGAGCTGAAGATGATGGGAGTAGTAAGCATATGTGTTCTATTTTCTGTTTCAGCAAGAGAAACAGTCCACAGTAATTTCTTGTTCAGAGTCCGGGTGAAGCATGCATCCCTAAAGAGAGAGTTGTGTAGCTCTCCTCTGAGAGCATCGCATGTCCAGGCTGCACAGGGAAGAGGGTCTATGTAGTCTTGGGTATCCTTGACCATTCCTGGATAGCATTTTTTTTTTTTATTGAAATCCTTTTTTTAATGTAAGGAATTGTTAAGTGCAGCACCACCACGATCAGTCCTATAGGGTGAGAGTGGTTCAGTCAGACACTTGGGGGTTGAAGGCATCCATGGGCTCCAGAGGACTAGAAGGCCGAGCCCTGGGCACTGAGCCAAATGCCTCCATGCAGGTGCAGTGGCTTTCCAGGGCTCTTGTTGAAACACATGGTTTTGAACTTGTGCTTCACTCTGAGTGTAACAGAGGTAGAGACTGGGGTCCAAGAGGAAGTGAGTAGCAGTCATCTTCTGGGACACCTGTTTTCTTGGTTGTCCTCAATAGGATCTCTGGGGTGTCGATGCCCCTGCGTGGTCTTAGCCCAGCGCGGTGGCTCTGACCTTGTTCTAGCAAAGAAGTTCCTTATTTAAATAGCTTTTATTTTTATTTTTTGGACAGGGTCTCATGTAGCCAAGGTTGGCCTCAAATTAGCTGTATAGCTAAGAACAACCTTATACATCTTGACCTTCCTGCCTCTACCTCCGAAGCTCTGGGGGATATAGGCACATTTTCACCACATCTGGCTCTTCAGTTCATTTTTTTTCTTTAATGGCCTGTGAAGCACACTATTGAGGATGATGTCCATGTGAGTAGAGAGCCTACAATTAAGCCTGGGGATTTTAGTAACTGGGCCTGGGACTCTTCGTTCCTGCTATAGAGTCCCTCAGTGCTTGGAAACCAGGCCCAGACTGCTTGCTCAAGGTTGCTGGAGACACTGCTTTTCCATGCCCCCCCATTTTTTATTCTCAGGATGACGTTTTGTGCCATTGTGGCAAGAGAATGCTCCAGGCCACTGGAACAGGCAGAGGAGGGAAGAGGGACACTAGATAACCAGCTCAGAACTCTTCCTACCCTTTCAATTCCTTAATTTTTTTTAAAAATAGTTGATGTTTGCAATATTAGCACAAACTGACCATGTGCTGAATCTTCTTGTGTGTGTGTGTGTTTTTTTTTAAATAACAAATCCATTTGCATTTTTAAGTCAGGATGTCTGTACTTTCTTGCAGCACAGAAACTTTTCTTTGTACTACAAAATATATTTATTATAATTATAATTCTTCCTTGACTAGTGAAACTGAAATATGAATTATTAAATAAAGCAATATATATTGGGATCTGGGATGTGGTTTCATGATAGAACACCACCAACTATGCCCAAGGCCCTGGGTTCCCTCCCCAGTACTACAAAAAAAAAAATCATGTCAAAGTGTATCTTTGCTATTTGGATCTCTTCACTTACTTTGTACTCTTTCTCTTGGAGCTTTCCTCACATTAATAAAGGAATTCATCAGCCTGTTGGCCCTCTCTAATGAGAAGCCGAGGCCATTCTGAAATATGCTGTTGAATGTGGTGGCTGGAGATGGCTTCTAAATAAAGGGGTCATGTCTGTGTAAATTACTTTTGTCTGTTCAATCCCTCTCCAGTTGCAATTGCTCAGGCCCAGACCAAAAGGCCTGTTAAGGAAGTCCATTTTCAAAATGATTTGTGTGTCACGCCAATCAATGCCTCTCATCTGGTTCTGGTCAGACCAGTCATTGCTGAGTCAGACCTAAGTGCCTAGCCTTGGGCTCCCCCTGTTTTACTCTGGGCACCTTCTCTCCTGGGTGACATGCCCACTGGTTGAGATGATGAAGGATTTGATAGCACCACGTGGTGCAACGTCAGCCACAACAGAAATAAAATACAAAGTAGAGTTGTGGCAGAGAAGACTGAGGGAGAGCCACAGTGAAACAAAACGTCCCAAGGTGTGGTGGGGAAGTTGATTGTTACTGGTCTAATAGAGGAACCATTACCATCCATAACCTACATCTGTGTGTTCACCTGGCTGCCCAATTCTTCCAACGCTGAGAGCCAACAGTACTCTGAAACCTCCTACTCTTTTCTCTTGGGGTCTCACTGTCTGGGAACTACCTGCCTGAGCTCTGTGTTCCGGGCAGATCAAGTTCTGAGTTGCTCCTTGGAGGACCAACACACCTGCATCACAGAGAAATCGGGATGGGGTGAGGGACTAACACACTTGCAGTACAGAGCAAGTGGAGTGGGATGGGTGGGGGGTGTTGTGTGATGCTGGGCTTAGTTTAAAGACAGACATTACCCCAAACACTTTTCACACAAAGCATTTTGACCTAGGAAGGATAACAAGGGCCCTTCTGTGTGTGTGTGTGTGTGTCTGTGTCTGTTGTGTGTGATGTTTTTCGAGACAGGGTTTCTCAGACATTGCTTTGGAGAGCTTGTCCTGGAACTCGCTCTGTAAGAAAAGCTGGCCTCGAACTCAGAGATTTGCCTGCCTCTGCCTCTGCAGGGATTAAAGGCATGTGCCACCAATGCCCAGCCTCTGCATATTTTTTAAATAATTTATATTTTACATTCCAATTCCAGTTCTCCCTCACTCCTCTCCTCCCACTACCCTCACACACCCCCACACACCTCCCATCTGCTCCTCGGAGAGGGTAAGGCCTCCCCTATGGAGTCTGTCCCATCATCTCATTGAGGCCAAAGCACAGCACCCACCCCGACCATGTCTAGGCTGATCAAGGTATTTCTCCATATAGAATGGACTCCACTAAGTCAGTTTGTGCGTCAGAGTTAGATCTTGGACCCATTGCCAGTGGATTCAAGCCCCAGCCTCGACATTGCCACCTCTGTTCAGGGAATCGAATTTGGTCTTAAGACTGTTCCCCAGTTGTCAGACGGGATCAGTGATCTCTCACCAGCTCAGGCCTTCTGCACATTTTTAACCATATTTGATTGTAATATGTAAACAGTTAAGCTCTCTTGGGCTTATGTGCAGGCTCTTGCCTGGAGGGGATGTCCATCCCATGATTGTTAAGGAAGCCTTCCTTTGGTTATCTGATGTATATGTAGTGGGGAGGACTAAATTGGGAGGTGAGAGGTCAGCTGGGCCTGCTATCTTCATTTGCATAATTCTGGTTTTGTGTAGAGTCAACACTTCCCGTGTTCAATAACATGCCTGCATAGAGAGCCTCTGTTCCATTGGATGCTGTTTAAAATCAAGATCTAGAACCTGGGTGATACGCCTTTTCTTTACTGACTTAGGTCAGCCTTCCTTTGCCAGCAGACTCGTCTTGACCACTGCTTTAGATCTGGTGTTTGGGGATGCTGCAGGTAAATAATAAATAACCTAGCTCTTCCTGGGGACCAGTGCTGGACTCTGGGCTAACGAAGTTGAGGGGAAGGTGCCCGGAGAAAGCCCCTGCGGAAGCTCAGACAGGAGCGTACCCACCCCAGCTCAAGCACTGCTCAGCTACTTGCAGGAAGCCCTGGGGAGAAGTCTCCAAAAGAAGTCCCCCTGACCCAAGGTGTGGTGGGGAAGTTGATTGTTACTGGTCTAATAGAGGAACCAGCACTGGTGGTGGCACACGCCTTTAGTCCCAGCACTCCGGAGACAGAGGCAGGTGGATCTCTGTGAGTTCGAGACCAGCCTGGTCTACGAGAGCTAGTTCCAGGACAGCCTCCAAAACCACAGAGAAACCCTGTCTCGAAAAACCAAAAAATAAAGAATAAATTTAAAAAGTTCTTCTGTCCCCTGTCCTCTGTCCAATCACCACTTCCATTTCAAGGGACAACTTAGCAGCTCTAAGATGTATGAGCTTGAGTATTTAAGACCAAGACCCCTGAGGAAGTGAATAGGATTCATTTCCCCACCCCCACCCCTCTGAAAGTAGAGTGTGTCACCTTCCTGGCTAATCTCCTTAGGACACGTCTTGGAGTCACTCCCTGGATTGATCATGCAGATGGGCTCTGAAGTGCCTAGGGCTGCACAACTGTCTAGTGCACTGGTCCCCAACCTTCGGGGTCATGGCAAATGGTCTAACAACCATTTCACAGTGGTCACACATCAGATATTGGCATTACTATTTATAACAGCAAAATTCCAGTTAGAAAGTAGCAACGAACATTTTCTGGTGGGGTCACCACAACACGAGGAACTGTATGAAAGGGTTGAAGCGCTAGGAAGGTTGAGAACCACTGCTTGGATGCTTCCCTTACATCTCTGATTTGTCTGTTGATGCTAACACAAGCTAGGAACAGCTGAGCCAAGGTTCCAGTGGGAGCAGAGACTGCCCTCCCTCATGCAGACCAATAGTTATTTCCGAGGCTCTGGGCATTGCCCTGCCAACAGTGGAAACTTGAAAAGCATGAATGGCAGCTTCCCACGGTCTCGGCTGCTTTGGACGCTAAGGTAGGAGTTCTTGAACCCAGGAATTTGGGGCTAGTTAGGGGCAACATAGTCCTGAAGAGGAGTGGGGTCAAGGTCATGACCAGGGAACTCACAGAGACAGCTGAGTGGGCTAATGGGAACTCATGGACTCTGGACCATTAGGGAGCCAGCATGGGACCCACCTAGGCCCTCTGCATGTGTGACAGTTGTGTAGCTTGGTCCGTTTGTAAGGCACCTAGCAGTGAGATCAGCACCTGTCTCTGGCTCTGGCGCTTAGCTAGCTTTTGGGAACCTGTTCTCCATGCTAGATTAACTAGCCCAGCCTTGACAAAGTGGGAGGAGTCTACCCTCAACTTGAAGTTTGTTCAAGCCCATGGGAGGCCTGCCCCATTCAGAATGGAGGAGAGGATGGAGAAGGGGGTGGAGGGAAGTTGGGGGAGGGAACAGGAGGAGAGGAGGGAGGGGCAAGTATGGCCGGTGTGCAAAATAAGTGAAAAAATGTTTAAAAAAAAAAAAAAGTCAATATGTAGACTAGACTGGCCTCAAACTCCCAAGTGCTGCAATTGAAAGTATATGCACCATGCTTGGCTTTTTAAAGGTTTTATGTGTACGGCTGTTTTGTACGTACCATGTGTGTACCAACCAAGTGCCCACAGAGGCCAGAAGAGGGCTTCAGATCCCCTGGCACTAGAGGTCCACGAGGTTTTGTGTTGCTGCGTGGGTGCTGGGAATCAAGCCTGGGTCTTCTGTCAGCCAATGCTTTTAAACACTGGGGCATCCTTCCAGCCCGCTGGGGTCTTTTGCTTGTTTTTGAGACAGTCTCGCTGTGTAGCTGTGCTTGCCTTTGAACTGGTTCTGCCTCTGTTGCTAAAGTAAGGGATTGCGTGCCAGGCTGCTGCTGCTTGTCTTCTGTTTGCTCTTTGTTGTTTGTTTGTCTTCAGTGCTGGGGATTGAACCCATCCCTGCATATGCCAAGCAAGTGTTCTAACCAAGCTGTATCCTTCCTTGGGCTTAAACCCTGACCATTTTTTTAATGTTTATTTATTTATTTTAAGATTTATTATTTATACAGGGGCCCGATCAGTACAGATGCTTGTGCTTGCTGGGAATAGAACTCAGGACCTCTGCAAGAGCAGTCTGGGGTCTTAACCTCTGAGCCATCTCTCCAGCCCTTTAATGGTTTTTTTGAAACAGGGTTTCTCTGTAATAGTTCTGGCTGTCTTAAACTAGCTCTGTAGACCAGGCTGGCCTTGAATACACAGAGATCCTCCTGCCTTTGCTCTTAAGTGCTTACATATGTTTAGCCCCAAGTGCTGGGAATAAAGGTATGCATCTAATATTACTTCCTGGCTGAAACCCTGACTTATTTTTTAAACATAATTTCTTTATTGAATCTTTGGGAATTTCACATCGTGCATCCTAATTGTGTTCACCTCTTGGTCCCTCCTTATGCTTCCCTCACCCCTACAGTGTCCCCACCCAAATAAAAAAGCAAAACAAAGCAAGCAAACACACACACACACACACACACACACACACGCACGCACACACGCACGCACGCACGCACGCACACACACACACGCACGCACACACACACGCGCACACACACACACACCACACACGCGCGCACACACACACACGCACGCACACACGCACACACGCACACGCACACACACACGCACACGCACGCACACACACACACGCACGCACGCACGCACGCACACACACACACACACACACACACGCACGCACACACACACACACACACACACACACACACGCACACACACACGCACGCACACGCACACACACACACACACACACGCACACACACGCACACACACACACACACACACACACGCACGCACACACACACGCACACACACACACACACACCTGTCCTGGTGGCATTGGGAGCTGAGGTGTGTTGCACAGTATTCTGTTTTGTTCATTCAGCTGTACTTACAATGTTCATCGCAATGAGTATGGCTCCAACCTCTGGAAACCCTGACTTGTAATTGAAAGGAAACCTTAAACCCAGAGCATTAAAGGGCTCCTTAATTTCTAGCCCTTTTTGTTTGTTGAACTTTATCTCTTTCTCTTTTGAGACAGGCTGTCATGGAGCCCAATCTGGCCATAACCTTGGAATTCCATTGCTTCAGGCTCCTCAGTTTTGGGGTCACTTGTGGGTTCCACCTTGACATTAACTGGTTGTCCTTGTGACTGTGAGCTCTGTGTCTGTCTGTGTCTGTGCGGTGGAGGAAGGCCTTGCTCCTGGGACAGCGAGTTCAGGATGACCTCCTTGGTGAGTGACAGCTTACTGGCTGGGCCCTAGGTCCAGGAAAGCCTGTGCTAGTGGAGCTGCTGCCCCCTACAGCTAACTGCACAAACACACTGGGCATTTCACGAAGTGAAAGGTATCCACAATATGGCCTCTATTCCAAGGCTCTCCAAAACTGAGGTTCAATTCTTGTTGGAAAAGTCATTGCTATCTATGGCTGACAGGGTGTCAGAGAAGTCCCAGGATGCTTGCTTGGGGGCACTTCAGAATAAAACCACCAGAGAGAAGTGCCCGTTACAGCTGTTGGGCTGCCTGCATCGCTGGACGATGGATGCACTTCCACCAAGGCAAATAAATACCTGTCCTCTTCCACGGCTCACTAGCGCCCTCTAAGGACAAACTGGAGTATAACTTATTTAAAAAATCCAAGGTCTGCCTTTCTCTATTTCCATTGCCATCCTCTTGAAAAGGCAATGAAAGGTGAATTTGCAGCTGAGAGACAGCCCGCTGATAACAATCACATTTCCATGTTGACTGGCCCTGTTTTATAATCCTATCTAGGCTGTTTTCCTCGATTTTGAATGATATACTCACATCTGTTAAATGTTACTACTTACACATCTCTATCCTCTTCCCTCCTACCCAACTTGTGTTTCAGACCAATACAAAACTGGAGGGAAAAAAGGAAGCCAGTAAAATGAGGCAAGAAAATGTGGAGCTCAGACATTGGGGTCACCAAAGACAAGCTAGTCAGGAGGTTGGAGAGGTGGCTCATTGGTTAAGAGCACAGGCTGTTCTTCCAGAGGACCCTGGTTCAATTCCCAGCGGCCACATGACAGCTCACAACCTTCTGAGAATCTGATGCCCTCTTCTGCCCTCTGGGGGCACTGCATGCATGTGATACACAGACATACATGCTGGAGAAACCCCCATAAACATACAAACTAAGTTTAAAAAATAAATAGGGCAATGAAGATTTATAAAAAAAAAAATCCAGATTAATTAATTTGGTACTAAGCCAGTTTTTAATGAAGATAGTAACTTAATAACAGGTTTCCATTCGTGACTGGAACATAAAGTACTCAGTGTGATAATCCCCCCCCTTAAATCAGTAAGCAACATCAAACTTGGCAGAGGAATGGTAAAGGCATGAGGGATAGATTGTTCTGTTAATGGGTCTCAGTGAGTCAGAACTTCCAGGGTCCATGCTTTAGCTAGTTCCTTCCCATGCTGACCTTGGACTTGTCCACTTGACCGCCCTTCCTTCCTTCCTACTGAGACTTGTTTTGCAGTCAAGGCTGGACTCTAACTCACAATTCTCCTGCTTCAACAACTTGATTATTACCAGTTTGTGCTATGACAGACAGACCCAATTTCAAATTTCTCCAGTGCATTATTCCCCGTTTCCTGTATCATTTTCTCTCACACATCATTAGCTAATATACATTTCTTTGTTAACTCCACCACCTAGAACTTAACAGCATTTTTATTTGTTTATTTTTATTTTTTGAGACAGTTTCTCTACGTAGCCCTGGCTGTCCTGGAACTCACACTGTAGACCAGGCTGGCCTTCAACTCACATAGATCTTGCTGCATTTGCCTTTCAAGCGCTGGGACTAAAGGCATGCACTACCATGCCCAGCTTATTTTTAATTTTAAAGGTAGCATACCCAGCTGTTTTTAAAAAAAGAGTTCATTTATATGTGTGTGCATGTGTATTACTTGCACAGGTGTGTGCCATGTCACACACATGAGGGTACAGAATAATTTGCAGGAATCAGTTCTCTCCTACTACCTGGTCTCAAGGACTGAACTCAGGTCATCCGGTGGTTGAGTGTGTTTACCAAGTTAGCCATCTCACTAGCCCTGTCCCCTAGACTTTAACTCCTCGGTACCTTTGTTTTTATAATCCATCAAACAATAGGCTCTTAAGGAAAACTGCAGAGGGGAGTCCAGGAATCCCCACTCAGTAAATGATTAGACTGAAAGCAGGGATTGCAGCTCCAGTTGGTGTTTGGTGACTGCACTTAGACACACCATAAGTGGCATCTTGTATTGAGCCGGTGGACACAGGTCAGCACTCACTCCAAAGGAAACGAGTGTATTTGCAGCCAAATGTGAGTGACCATGGCCCTCCCAGATGACGTAATCACCATTGAAGTGTTTACTGGAACTTTGTTTTTTTTTTTTTTTTTTTAAATATGGTCTCATGTAGAGAAGGCTGGCCTCAAACTCACTGTGTAGCTGATGGTGAACTTGAACTTCGGATCCTCTTGCCTCAGCCTCCCATGTACTGGAATTATAAGCATGCACCATCCTATGTGATTTTTTCATAGTCATACATGAATGCACTAGCCAAGCTGGCTTGGGAGTTAGAGCAAAGTTGGGGGAATCTCTGCTTTAGGATTTGGCTGTGCTGTCTGTTGACATTCTCGGCTTTTGGATCGGTGCAAATACGTTCCAAAGATTTTACCCTATGGTCAAAAGGATATTAAGTCAGAGACAGATTGAGTCTTAAATGGCCATTAAGCAGACTGAAGACAGTTTGAGATACGGATCTACAACATTCCAACTCTCCAAAATCAGTCTACAGAATCTTTTTTTGTTGTTTGTTTTTTTTTGAGACAGGGTTTCTCAGTGGCTTTGGAGGCTGTCCTGGAACTAGCTCTGTAGTCCAGCTGGCCTCACAGATAACTGCCTGCCTCTGCCTCCAGAGTGCTGGGACTAAAGGTGTGCACCACCAATGCCTGGCCCAGTCTACAGAATCTTTAAGCCAAGTGTGGCTTTTTAGAAAACGCCACAAGGCAGATAATATTGAACTGTTGCCTCTAATGATCCTGAATGGGAACTCAGACTAGGTTCTGTTTGTACCTCCACTATTGTATGATACTGGCTAACTTATTTACTTATTTCACTTTTAGGTTTCAGTATACTCAAAGATTTTTTTTTTTTTTTAATTCTGAGGCTTGAACCTAGGGCCTCTGGGGGCAGGAACTAGCCTTCTATAGGTAGAGAAGGAAAAGGGCCTGTGGTGAAAACTACACATTGTTCATACATATTGTACTGAAATGAACCTGAGGTTTAAAAGACCGTTAAAGAGTCCAAGCAACAACAAGGCAGTGGTGGCACATGCCTTTCATCCCATAACTTGGGAGGCAGAGGCAGGGGTATCTCTGTGAGGTCAAGGCCAGCCTGGTCTCCTTTTTATTTATTTTTTAGATTTATGTATTTATTGTGCATAGTGTTCTGCCTGTATGTATGCTTGCAGGCCAGAAGAGGGCAACCAAATCTCATTTTGAGATGGTTGTGACCCGTCATGTAGTTGCTAGGAATTGAACTCGGGTCCTCTGGAAGAACCACTGAGCCATCTCTCAAGTCTGACAAACCCTTATCTTAAAAAAAAGGGGGGGGGGGAAAGAGAGGATGGGACGGGAGTGTTCAAACAAGCCAAGGAACCTGATGAAGTAAGGTCGGTGTCAGTTGGCCTGCTGGATGCTAGGCATTATTGCTCCCCCCTCCCTCCCCACTCCATTTGGTTTTTAGAAACAGGGTTTCTCTGTGTAGTCCTAGCTGTCTTGGAACTCTGTAGATCAGGCTGGCCTTGAACTCAGATATCCTCCTGCCTCTACCTCCCAGGTACTGGGATTAAAAGTGTGCACAACCACTGCCTGACCTGCCCTTTTTTCCTCTCTTTAATGTAGCTAATTAGAGCATACCAAATTGTAGGATGGCTTCTAACAACCCTGCCCCCTCTCACTGATGCCAAAAGTGTTACTTTTCTTCTGTAATAAATAGGGAGTATACAGGGAGTCTCCCTCAATTTTCCTTTTATAACTCTTTAAGATTACAATTGTTGCATGTGGGTGGGTGCATGTGCCATGCTCACACGGAGGTCAGAGGACAAAGTTGTGTTGTGAGTTGCTTCTTTCCTTCCACCCTTATGTTAGTTAGTTGGATTTGGGTTGTGAAGCTTGAATGGCGAGTCTGTACTCAGCCAGCCATCTCTTTCTCTCTCTTGTAAGTCTGTACTCAGCCAGCCATCTCTCTCTTGTAATTCTCTTTACTAAAACTTGCCTTCAACTCATTCCTACAAGTGCCTATGTATTTACTCTTCATAGGCCTTAAACACCCAGCTTGGAGCCATTTTCTCAGGCCAGTCTGACCATGTCTGGCACCCTAGCTCCATGTGTCAAGCACAACTGGGCCCACCAAGATCCCTTACACTCAACATTCCTGTGTCATCCACATGTGCTCTGGCTAGGAAGGAAAACACACAGCTGTAGCCCATGCTGTAATCCTCCCGCCTCAACCTCCAAGTGTTAAGATTAGAGTAATAAACCACCACATATGGCTTTTTTCACTTCTTAATTTTCACACAGGGTCTAAGTCACCCAGGCCTGGGATGAGAACTCTTGGTCTTCCCATGTCCACTTCCTCAGTACTGGGAGTATAGCCTGGTTGCTTGTGGAATAATTTCTTTAAGGTTCTAACTTGAATCCTTTTAAAGTCCTGAGATCTGTGAAGGCAAACCGAGTGTCAGTTCTGTGGACCACCTACCCAGGTGACCAGGCTCTTTCTAGAGGTGAACAAGAACGGAATGTCCTCGGACCAAACCAAACACAACAACAAAAACAACAACAAAAACAAAAAACAAAACTCAGAAAAGGTGAAAACAGGTATTGAGACAGAAAAAAGGCATTCCGTCTGGAAGGGTGTTTTTTCCAGAGCTGGGAAATGTCTTAATAGTTCCTGGTTGATCATTTGTAGGGCTCATGGTCTCTCTCACCCTTTTTACTTTATCTCCTCCACCCTGATGGTTCTTGGCCTGAGGGAAGATAACAAAGGCGGGTGAGGTATCTCAATTGTAAAGTGGGATTGTTATCTATTTTTACCGTCCAGTAGTCATGTGTTATTTTTCCCTTTGACCTCTTCTCTGACTACTTATTTCCTGCTAACTCCTCACAAGAAGAAAGACATGTTTTTATTTTCTAATGATTCCTTACATGCTGGGAAGTGTCTCCTGGACTGGGGGGTTCCTCTCAGATTTTGCGTTTGCTTGTTTTTGTTTTTCGAGACAGGGCTTCTTTGTGTAGCAATCCTGGCCGTCCTGGAACTCACTTTGTAGAACCAGGCTGGCCTCAAACTCACAGAGATCCACCTGCTTCTGCCTCCCAAGTGCTGGATTAAAGGTGTGCGCTACCACCGCCCGGCTCTTCTCAGATTTTTATGTCCTATACCGTGCTGTGACCATTCTTAGGGCTTCTTGTCGCCCTCAGGCTAGTGCAAGCAGAAGTGAGGAATGGCAGGGGAAACAGCGGCTTCTCGCAAGCCGCGGACACGTCAGCGATGGCCTCGCGGTCACTCGCTGTGCCAATTTGCTGTCCCTACAGCGCTCCTGGCTGTCAACCTCCTGAGTCGGATACTTTTTCCGGCGGGGAGCACCCAGGCCCCGGAAATCCGAAGCGTCACGGAAATGACGCAACACGTGCGCAACGCGCGCGTGCTTGTGGAGCCGGGGGCGGGGCGTGCGGGGGCAGGGGCGGGGCGGGAGCCGAGTGACTGAAGCTGGGAGCGGCTGTCGGACGCCGGCGGAGCCGCGAACCAGGTTCGGAGGGACAGGGGCCACCGAGGCGCGTTCCCCTTGGAGCGGGGTGGCGGCGGCGGCGTCCGGCTGGGCGCTGACCCCGGGCCGCTCCGTTCCGCCACTTAGGTGGGCGGGCGGCCGGGCGGGCGAGCGGGCGCCAGGCCTCCAGAGCTCCGCGCTCGGCCTCTCCTCCTCGGCCGAGTTCTTCACAGCTCGGCGGGACTCGGGCTCACGGGAAGACGCTGCTCCCGGTCTTCTGCTGCCGCTCTGACCCCGTCCCAGTCCGGAGTTGTGGTTGCGGCCGGGCGATCAGATTCGGACCCCGCGTGGGTCTCGCGGATGGCGCGGGCTGCTGTGGCGCCGGGTTTTGAATACTTCTCCCAAGTGGTAGTGGCAAGGTTATGTGTGTCTCCGAATAAGATGTCTTGAAGCTGAGGCAGGAGGATTGCCGCGAGTTTGAGGCCAGCCGTTGCCACATAGCAAGACCCGCTTATAGGGAAAAAATAAATAAAAGCAGCCCCTGATGCCGAGCTGTCTAGGAGAAGAGCGGAGGGGATGTCCCTCCATCCCCCTCGCGGAAGTTCACTCCAAAGAGGGAAGCGCCTTGGAGACTAGGTCACTGGCAGCTGGCTGTGTCTCAGAGCTGATGACCAGGCTCTGTGGTTAGGAAATGTGTGGCTGAATGACGGGCTCCGTCAGCCCGTGGAGTTTAGAGGTGGCATTTTGACAGGAGAAGTTTACAGCATCAGCTGGTTAAGAGGACAGACAGCTTTGGCTACAATCTTGTCAAGAAGATTGTACTTATAGTATGACTGACTTTAAGGTTTGCATATGCTCGGTAGGATCTGTTTAATCGAGCTATATCCCCAGCTTCCGTGCAGTCTTTATGAACTACTGTTTGGGGAATCATTTATTTATTTTGGTTGTGTATTTAGTTTTGGCGGGGTCGGGGGCAGGGTCTCATAATGCAGCCCTGGCTGGCCTGGGATGTCATGTGTAGATCAGACAAGACTCTGAACTTGGAGCTATCCTCCTGCCTGTGCCTCTCAAGTTCTGGGATTGCTGGTGTGGGCCACTGCATGTCTTTCTTTGGGTTTGTGTGTTCGTTCACATTGTATCACTATGGAGGCCAGAGGCTAGCTAATGTTGGATATCTTCTTTAATTTCTTACTAACCTTGGTTTTTGGTTACTAACCTTACTAACCTTGCTATGGGTCTCTCAGTCAACCTGGAGACCCATAGCAAGCCAGCAAGCTACAGCGATCTCCCAGTCTTTGCCTGCAAGTGCTGGTGTCAGAAGTGAAGCAGCCCCCTCCCCTTTTGTTTTCGTGTGTACTGGGGATCTGAACTCAGGTTCTCATGCATATGTGGCAAGTACTTTGTAGATTTAGCCGTCTCCCCAGCCCTGCTTTCGTTTCTGGAATGTATTTAGAAACAGTTTTATTATCGATTTAAGCACAGGTGTTAAGGGAGAGGGAGAGACACTTAAAGGACAGTACACCTTCAAGACATGGGAGTTGTCATCTCAAGAGAGTCTCCAAGATTTGTTGATTTGTTTTTTCAAGACATGGTTTCTCCGTAGCTCTGGCTGTCTTGAACTTGCTCTGTAGATCAGGCTGGCCTTGAAATCGCAGAGCCTCTGTCTCCTGAGTGCTGGGATTAAAGGTGAACTCCACCAATGCTGGTTTTTTTTTTTTTTTCTTTGTTTGTTTGTTTGTTTTTGGAGACAGGGTCTCTCTGTGTAGTCTATGTTTTCTGTACTGGAACTCACTTTATAGACCAGGCTGGCTGGCCTCGAACTCACAGAAACGTGCCTGCATCTTCCTTCTAGGAGTGCTGGGATTAAAGCTGTTCACTAACACTGTCCTGCATTTTACTTAATCAGAGAGTTAAGAAGTAGTCAGGATTTGAATTTTTACTTGCTTAAAAAAGTTGGACTGAAGAGTTGGCTCAGTGGTTAAGAGATCTGTGTGCTCTTGCAGGGGCCCCTGGTTCAGTTCCCAGTACTCCTGTGGTGCCTCACAGCAGTCTGTAACTCTAGATACAGGGATCTAATGTCCTTCTCTGGCCTCCAGGTGCACCAGACACATAAATGATGTGTAAGCATACATGTAAGCAAACACTTATACTTAAAATAACAATTATTATTATTATTTTTTTTAAAATCACAGTTCTGTTCTTTAGAAGTTAGCCAGTTGAGGGAAGAAGTGAACAGTAAAAATACTGGCATAGTGTGCTTGCCTAGTTTGCATTAAGGCCCTGGGTTCGATCCCTAGCAGTACAAACAAACAACCCTGAAAGTATTTCAGTATGATTCTATTATGGTGTGTGCTAGCATAGAGCGATGAGGATTAGAGCACAGGCCAGCCTTGTCAAATGTGGGAGGTGGAAGGAGGGATCAGGGCACACCTTCCGAAAGTGTCTTGAAGAATGGGCAATTCAGACCAACAAGCTGGAGTAGGAATTTTGGAGGCAGTTGAGTGTGTGTTGAGGGAGCAGGGACTAGAAGAGGTCACCCAAGTACATGAAACAGGTGTTGAAGGGATATGCAGGGCAGAGATGCCAGTTGGGGCTTTTCTGTGCTGGTGACAGGGCATGAAGCAAGGTCATCCTGTGGCTGAGATAAACTTTAAGCAGCAGCTTTCACACACAGGCTGCTGCATGGTTGAAGATGATTATGTCTGATGTAGTGCTGGGTTAGGTACTGTCACGAATTGGTTAATGTTTGGGTTGAATTGTGGATTCATTTGCTAAGATCGGCTCCAAGTAAATTTCCAGTAACAGGAAGTCTACTTTTACGTCTCCACTCTCAATCTACCCTGGGCATTTATTGGTTTTATGAGTACTTTGCTGACTACATGAGAACGCTCCATGGATGCCTCTCAGGCTTTGGCTAGATACTATAGAATTTTAAATACATCACTACAGTGTGCAGTTAAGCTCTGGCGCTCATTTTTATTGACTGTGACGAACACATCTCTAGCAGAGGTTATCTGTCCAATCAACACCTATGTGTCTGTAGAAATGCTGCCAAGTGGCTTTCTTAGCATGATAATAAAGTTACTATGATAAAATTGAGAGTTTCACAGAAAAGGAACACTTTGCAAATCTTACCCAATGTTTACTATTAGCAGACAACACTGTAAATAGTATGTACAAGGGAAACAATTGATTTTTATCACTGATTATTATTTAACTTTTTTGTTTTGTTTTGTTTTTTTCTTTTGAGACAGGGTTTTTCTGTGTAGCCCTGTCCTGGAACTCTCTGTAGACCAGGCTGTTGGCCTTGAACTCACTGCCTGTGCCTCCCTAGTTCTGGGATTAAAGGTGTGTGCCACCATGCCCATTTTGACTGGCAGTTTTTAATGTTTGAATAAAGTTCCTAAAATGCTTGAAGAAGAGACTGTAGAGGATCACCAGAGAAGGTCAGCCTGGGCAGCTCTCAGTGATGTCAGGATAACAAAAGAAGGCCTGGGTTGTCACTCAGTGGTAGGGCACCTGCTAACATGCTGGAGACTCTGATGGCTGCATTTATTTTTTCAATTATGTGTATGTGTATATAAGTATGTGCACACAATGTGCTCTTGGAGACCAGAGGAGGTTGTTGAATCTCCTGATATGGTGCTGGGAATTAAATTTGGGTCCTGTGCAAGAGCAGTACATGCTCTTAACCCGTGAGCTGTCTCTCCATCACCTTGCCTGTTTTTAGAGATTTCTGTTTTTTACTGAAACTTTTCCCACCGGCATAGGAAGTGTAATTTCGGTGGCATAGGAGAATGCTTTTTCCTTGTTTCTGGTAGCATACTTTACAGGCTTGTGATCACCAGGGCAGCCAATAGTTCTGTTATGATGTTAATTAGATGTAGCAGGCGTCCTAAGTCATGATCAGAGGGTCAACCGTAGAACATTACACATTGAGGTAGGGGTTCCTAGACTGGCTTTCTTGGGGGCGGGAGTACCGAGGGCCCTGGAACACATGTTCTGCAAGTACTGCACCACTGATTTACCTTCCCTGCCCTGAGTCATAAGCTGTTTATTTTTTTTCCCAAACGATACTGAGGATCTGAAGCAGGAAGATAGCCAGAGCCTTGGGGGCTCTAACCTTAGGGAGTGGCTAGGAAGGAACTGAATTAAATCTTGTTTTGTTTGTATATAGCTCTGGCTGTCCTGGATCTCACTATGTAGACCACTATCTAGTTAGGCCATCACACATGGTTCTTGAGTAAAATCTATGGACCACTTTTAAAACTAGTCAACTGAGTTGCCACTCAATGTAGTCACTGTAATTGAATTTGTGGTATTTTAAAATTAAATGTGGGGATTAAAATTTTAAGTGGGAGCCAGGCCGTGGTAGCACACGCCTTTAACCCCAGCACCTGGAAAGCAGAGGTACCAGCCTAGTCTACCTAGTGAGTTCCAGCACAAGCACCAAAGCCGTACAGAGAAACCCTGTTTCAAAGAAACAAAAACAAATTTTAAGTGGGGTGTGGGCTGGAGAGATGGCTCTGTGGTTAAGGATAGTAGCTGCTCTTGGAGAAGACCTGGGTTTGAATAAAAGCACCTACATAGCAGCTCACAACCATCTGTAACTCTTGTGCCAGGAGAATCTGATGTTCTCTTCTGGCCTTGGCAGGCACCAGGCACATAGGTGTTGCACATACACACACACAGGCAAACATTCATACATATAAAAATAAATATTTAAAAGTTAAAAGGGGGTTTAAAATCATTTTGTACCGAGTTTGTATATGTGTGAGCATGCACACATGTGAGTGCATTCTCAAGGTATGGGTAGATGTCAGAGAATGATCTGTGGGAGTCGATTTTCTCCTTCTGCCATATGGGTCCTGGTGATCAGATTCAAGTTGTCAGGCTCAGCAGCAGGCGCCTTTACTCAGTGAGCCATCTCCCCAGCCCTGAAAGAAAAAAGGGGGTTGTTATTACTTTTTTTTTTTTAGAAAATAAAAATAAGCTGTGATTAAAAAAAAAAAAAAGTTTTACCTGAACTTGTTACTTTTCAAGAGCAGAATACCAAATACGTAGTTCCTTATCAATTTCTGATTTTTATACTTTGCTGCCACTGCTGTCCTTCAGAATTAGGAAGTATAATGTCTTCAGATAGCTGCATGTGCAGTATTGGTTATCTTTGTACTTCATGTTTTTAGCATGGAGGTACCTCTGTTTTTTTCTCGGGTAAGAGTATATATTTGTATTAACCTACACTTTAGTAACTTAAAAGTACCATTGGTTCTTTATATGAAAACTGTGCTAATCTTGTATTTTATTTTTATTCTTTTTGTTTGTTTGAGGTAGGTCTTCACTTTGTAGCGTTGACTGTCCTACTCATTGTGTAGAATAGGCTGATCTCAAACTCACAGTATCTGCCTGCCTCTGTCTCTGCCTCCCTGGGATTAAAGCTATGTACCACCATGCCTGGAATCTTTTTTTTGTTTGTTTGTTTGTTAAGTATAAAAGCATAGAAATAATGTATGTCACATGACCTTATCGTACACGTCTCACAATTTGGGGGATTTTTACATAGGATATATTTACAATTTTCTATGTGTTTCAAGCTAAAAATACATAATGACAATATTTTGTTTTTGTAGCTCCTCTATAACACTGTATATAGAATTTTCTAATTTTAGGCATACTATTTGCTAGAGCAGTTTTTTTTTTTCCCTTTAGATGGCACTTTGGAGCACAGTTAAAAGATGCTTTTAGAGATTTGACTCAAAATGTTTATTAATGGATGAAATCTCTTTGTATTATGCCATAATTTTCTTAAGTAGAGCATATCTTATTCCAGAAGTGACTCTTAATGACTTGTGAAGGCATGCCCGGCCTGCTGCTAGTAACATGCCAAGCCAGATGAGTGAGTGTATGAGTGATTTGGAGTAGATGGAGTGTTAAGGTGGTATCAAGGACCAGCTTTGTACCATGTGCTAGGGCTGAAGTCTCAAGTTTCTGGTTGAGGGCTACAGAGGTGGCTGTGCTCCTTAGCAAGCTGAGAAAGGAGTGTAATGGTTTAGTGACCCTGAAAGATAATCAGAAACTCTTCAGTCCGTCCTTTAACATCCACATGCTTTGGAAGGGCTGTCTGCTCTGTCGTGTCTTAGCTGAATTACTCTGGCCTCATGTGATCCAAGTGTTTTGATGTTACTGTTTAATCAAGGGTCTGTTTCACATGATCCAGATAAGACTGCAGTCTTCAGACTACCCTCAGAAGTATTTTGTTTTCAGCTTTTGCTTTGATTTTGTGCTGTCTGGAAAGCGTCTTGAGTAGATCTATTTTATATTGTTGGACAGTCAGAATACTCTCTCTCTGTCTCTCTGTCTCTCTGTCTCTCTCTCTGTCTCTCTCGCTGTCTCTCTGTCTGTCTGTCTCTCTCTCTCTCTCTCTCTCTCTCTCTCTCTCTCTCTGTGTGTGTGTGTGTGTGTGTGTGTGTGTGTGTGTGTGTGTGTGTGTGTTAGATGGAAAAGGCTGACAGGAACATGAGATGGGCTGAAAGGATAACAAGACCAGAGTGAGGATTCATCTCTAGAAGTAGGTTTTGAGATAACTAGCTTCAGCACAGAGATCGTTAGCTTGAAAAGCCCACACACAGGATTTATGTTTAAGGTGGGAACATCTTAGGTACACAGCTAGTAAGTCATTGTCTTTGTTTTACACACTGAAAAGTTACTCTTTCCATAATAATAGGATTTCTAGAGTGCCAGCATGGTTGGTGTGGTCAGGTGACTGTTCTTATTTACCCTTAGTAAATAGTAGGTGGGACCATCTTTGCCTAAATACAGTTATGTAATGTTGTGACTCCTTAATTGCATTTCCATCAATCTTTGACATTGTTTTTTAAATGTACCCTGAAGAATGAGTTGGACCAGTGACTACAATAAGGATAATGCAAATCAGAATTCTAGAAACAGAATTGAAAGCTAATGAGATAGATTGACTAAAATATATCACAGAGTCTGGTGTGCAGTGCCATGATGCAGTGTGTTTATAGTGTGCACAGACTTCTGGCCTTCTTCTTCAGTACATGAAGGAAAAGAAAGACAAAATTCCCAAAGTTTTTTATAATTAGTGTCTTGAGACACTAATTTTTGGCTTCTATGTAGCAAATTAATTGTTTCAACCTTCAGAAGCTCTTTGGTGCACTTGTGATGATGCCTTTAAACACGGATACTTCACACTGTTTCTAGCTTTCCAGTTCTTAGCAGGAGGTTGGCACAAGCTTCTGTAATACTCAGAAAAGGGCATCTTAGGCTAGAGAGATGGCTCAGCTGTTATGAGCACTTGCTGATCTTCAAGGTCTTGGGTTCAATTCCCAGCACCCACATGGTGGCTCACAACCACGTGTAACTGCAGTTCCAGAGAGCCTGTCTTCTTCTGGCCTCTGTGGGCACCAGGCACATATGCAATACGTAGACATACATGCAGACAAAACACCAATATGAATAAAATAAAAATAATTAAAAAAGAAAAGGGTGCCACCATACATCTGTTTCTCATGCCTTTAATCCCAGCACTTGGGAGGCAGAGGCAGGCGGATCTCTGTGAGTCGGAGGCCAGCCTGGTCTACAGAGCGAGTTCCAGGACAGCCTCCAAAGCTACACAGAAACCTGACAAAAAAAGAAAAGGGCATCTCCTCCTTGAGTCAGGAGGAGAGACGAGTGGAGTCACATCTGTGGTACTTTCTTTATAGCTATAATTTCCAAGGTGGTTCCCAGTTGCATTGCTTAGGACCTAGATAAAGTCAGATTCTCAGACCTTGTGACTGAGAAGTATATGGGAAGAGGTGACATGGTTAAAGCAGAACTGAAAACAACCCTCCTGTGGTGTAGATGCTTTATGTCTCAGAGTGCTGTTCCTTGGGTGGGGTCAAGGCTGCTTGCTTAGGTGTTTAGTAATTGCCCATCTGAGTGCCTACTGCTCCTCTGGAAGAGCACTGAGAGAGGAGGACAGTAGGCTCGCACAGCTGGATTATCTTGAGCCTCAGGAATGGCATGCTCAGATTAGAGCTCTAATTGCTCAAGTGAAGAAGGTGTAGCTGAGCACAGCTGCCTGGAAGTCCTGAAGAATGCAGCTCCACAGGCTCAGCTCACTCTAAATTGTGTCTCACAGGATTGATTGTCTGTTGGGATTACTTGGGCAGAGTAGTGTTTACATACTTTGTTTTCTAACAGTTAAAATGGAAACCTGAAGTCAGTTGTATGCACAGAATCCTACTGCTTTTAGAAGGAATGGGAACAAGGCGGTGGTGGTACACACCTTTGATCCCAGCACTCAGGAGGCAGAGGCAGGTGGATCTCTGAATTCTAGGCCAGCCTGGTCTACAGGGTGAGTTCCAGAACAGCTAAAGATGTTACACAGAGAAACTCTGTCTCAAAAAACAAAACAAAAACAAAAAGAAAAAGAAAAAAGAAAGAAATGTGTATCAAGTTGACAAGTTGATAAAACCTGTGTATAGATTGGAAATGCCTTATCTTTGTGTGATGGTGCCTTCATAACGTAAAAGAAGGCTAAAAGATCATTCAAAAAGAGCACTTGGGAATCAAAGGGAAAATTTAAAGATATAGGCACAGATGCAGAGAATATCAGTGGGTAATCTATTTGAAAAAACTTACGCATGGTAACATATCAATAACGATTGCTTATATGGTGCTGAAGAAAGCACTCAGGTTAAAAGCACATTATAAAGAACCTGTAGCACCCATGTTGGGGACACACAACTACCTATAGTTCCAGCTCCCTGAGACCCAACACCCTTTTCTGGCCTTCTTGAGCACCTGCACTCACAAAAGTGCACACAGGACAACCTCCCCCCCCCCCATATCACATAGTTAAAAATAAAATCTTTAAAGACAAATAGTAATGACATTGGACAACCATTGATTATTAGCAAACATTAAAGTTTTCAGAGGCTGTGGGAAGTAGGTTCCCTTACCCTGTGAGTGGGATGGCAGACACTGTCTTTTTCTAAGGTCTGTTTGAAGACATGTGTCAAAATGTCAAGTGTCTGAACTAGGACTTTCCACTTGGGTTTTGAGGAGGCTGCTCAGGGTTTGCAGAGAACCTGCCTGTGTCCTTGTCCTGCCAGCTGGCAACCAATCTCAGGCTTTTTATTAATATTACCTCTCTCTATAAGAACATGCCTCATTGTCACATGTAAATGTTATTTTCCACTCTCTTTTTGCCTGTCTATTTTGGTCACAGGTGAGGCCTTTTTAAAACTGATGGACGTTTAAAATTTGGGTGTTCAAATTTCACTTCCTTCTTGATTTTCTTGTAGCTTCTAGGCATAGAAGTTTCATAAATATATGTTAGGTCTTTCATCTTTCTGTCTCCAAAGTTTTTAAGTTGTACCAGTTGTGATGGTGGACACCTATAATCCTATCACATGAATTACTTAGGAAGGAGACTTACTTAGGAAGACTGCAGGTCACTTTGGGTCACATAGTATGACAAATTGGAGACTTTGTCATCTCTTCCCTCTCTAAAAGAAGGAGGAGGAGGAGGAGGAGGAGGAGGAGGAGGAGGAGGAGGAGGAGGAGGAGGAGGAGGAGGAGGGTTGGATATGGTGGTATACACCTTTAATCCCAGCAGAGGCAGATGCATCCCTATGAGTTCAATATATGTATTTGTGTCTGTACCCATGTGTGCAGGAGGACAGAAGAGGGCATCAGATTCCCTGGAACTAGAGTTACAGGTGGATGCAAGCTGCCATGTGTTGCTGGGGATCGAACCCATGTCCTCTGCAAGAACAGCCAGTGCTTTTAACCACTGAGTCATCATCTCTTAGCCTCTTTAACAGGTTTTTCCAGTTATTTTGAGGGATGTCAGATTGCTGGCCAGTTGTTCACAACTGTTTGTCTAAAACACTGCCTTTCCCTTCTTCTTTAATATTATTTATATGTTGTGGTATATTAGGATTCATTTGGAGGTTTTGTATTTTTTGGTGATTTGTCTGAGTTCATACTTTTTTGTTTGTTTTTTGTTTTTCCCCTGTGAGGCTTTGGAGCCTCTTCTGTAACTCATTCTGTAGATCAAGTCTGACCTCAAACCCACAGACATCCACCTGCCTTTGCCTCCCAAGTGCTGGGATTAAAGGCGTGGGTCACTACCACCTGCTGAGTTCATATTGTTTTAACTAGTTTGCAGGAGAAATTTAGAAAATTAATTTAGAAAATTAGAAACTGTCCTGTGGGTTTTTTGTTTTTGTTTTTCGTTTTTTTGTTTTGTTTTTGATTTTGGCTTTTCAAGACAGGGTTTCTCTGTAGCCTTGGCTGTCCTGGAATTCACTCCGTAGATCAGGCTGGACTCAAACTCAGAGATCTGACTGCATCTTCCTCCTGAGTGCTGGGATTAAAGATGTTTGACACCATCACCGGCAAAACTGCCCTATTTATTGTTGCTGGTGAAATATCGGATCATTTTCTGAGTTCCAAAAAGTCTTGAGAGTTTTATTGCCATTTGTAGTAAATTTATAGATTTTGGAACGCATGTCATTTTACTAATATTTTATATGAATTTTATTCAGTGTCACTGTAAGTCTTACTAGTTATAGCATTACCATTAGAGCTTTCTTCATTTCTATTTTTGTCTTTTATAGTCCAGGCTGATCTTGAATGTTGACTCCTCCTATAGCAACCTCTCAAGTTCTAGGAGTGTAGTTGTGTCTGTGATCATCCCTTATATATCAATTGTTTTACATCCACCATATGACTTTTATTAAAATATTTCCCAGGGGTTTGTATATATATTGATGTTTCTATGAAATATTTTTTATTAAAATAATATATATATAAAAGAAATATGTAAGATATATATTATTTATTTACATATTTTACATATTTTTATATATTTTATTAATAATTTTTAGAGTTCCATAGATTTCATATACATATATTAGATTTGTTTCTCAAACATAGCCTTATAAAATTTCATTGTTTCAAGATTATTAAGTTGGGAGATGATGGCATACACCCTTAGTCTCAACACTTGGGAGGCAGAGGCAGGCAGATCTCTGAGTTAGTCTACAGGGAAGTCAGGGCTATACAGAGAAACCTTGTCTAGAAAAAAAGAAAAAATACTCAATATTAAAAGCATTTTTTTATTCAGGCTCTGAGCTATATACTGCCCATGTTAAACAGTAAGGTTCATAGAACTTTTATGCTTAAGGTAGTGACCCAGGTGTCTGTCAGTATGTAACAATATTTGTTGAATCAATGAGTAAACACTATAGAATATGTAGGTGGGGGTGGTGGCTCACACATATGATGCCCTTACTCAGGAGCTTGAGGTGGGAGAATTGCTATGAGTTTGA
Source organism: Cricetiscus sungorus (assembly GCA_030556225.1). Lineage (NCBI taxonomy): Eukaryota > Metazoa > Chordata > Mammalia > Rodentia > Cricetidae > Cricetiscus > Cricetiscus sungorus. The sequence goes on along the minus strand of JANBXA010000044.1, from coordinate 19,695,336 downwards.
CATTAGTATGGGCCTCAGAGTAGGACCCTGTGTCAGGAAACCAAAACAACTAGAAGCTATCACATGTCTGCTGTGGTATTTTACATTCTTCTCGAATGTATAAGAATGCCATTGGTAATGTCAGTGCTTATTTGTGTCAATCTGATGGGTCCGAGTGATGCCTCATGTTGGTAGAGTTTTTGTTTGTTTTCTATGAGCAGTGCTGAGGATCAAGCCCAGTGTCTTGAGCAAATAAGGCAAGTGTTCTACCACTGAGCTACACCCTCAACTCCATCTGGTGCTTCTACTTGTTCTCATGTACTGCTCTCATGGCTAAGGGTGGAGTGGCTCCTGTGTACTGCTTGCTGGAAATATTAAGGACAGTGAAGAACTGGAACTTTTGCCCTGCTTATAAGTAGTAAGTGAGCCTGTTAAAGTTGATGGGTGTAGGCAGAAGACCTAAGACTCAAGTATTAGGAACAAAGGGACCCACTATTCAGGATATCAGCAGAACAGACTTTATGTCACAGTGAGTACCTTTGCCTCACAAGTCTCATGAAGGCAGAGTTACAGCTAAGGAGTTCAAGATTAAGGAACCCAGATTTCATGATATTTTTAGTCTATTGACTTGCAGGGAGGGACACGGTTTGCTCATTGGACTGCATGGTAAACAGACTCTCCCCTGTTACGTATGGAAAAGAATACTTATCTCTTTTGTTTTTACATTTTTAGTTAGGTGTTGTGTGTGCTTGTGGATGCACATATATCATCCTTTATGTGTGGGTCAGAAGACAATTTGCTGGAGTCAGTTCTTTCCACTGTGTAAGGCCCAGATTTGTTGTCTGGCTGGGCAGCAAGCTCTTCCTCGCTGAGTTGTTTTGCCAACCCTAGCCCATACAAAGTTTCATTAGGTTGCCCAGGTTGGCCTGGAGCCTACAATATAGCCCAGGCTGCCCTTGATCCTCCTGCCTCAGTCTGTCAAGTACTTGGATTACCCCAACATCTGGCCAGAAAGTTCTTTCTTTTTCCCCCTTTTGGTTTTTCTCTCTGTAACAGCTCTGGATGTCCTTGAACTCTTGTTGTAGACCAAGCTGGCTTCAGACTCACAGAAATCTACCTGCCTCTGCTTCCAGAATTCTGGGATCAAGGTGTGTGCCACCACCACCCAGTTTAGAAAGTTCTTTCTTGAGAGTTAGTTGTGCCATAGCAATTTCCCCCGTAATTGTGTCTTTACTTTCTTCTGTGTAGGAAACTGGATTTAGTTGTTCTGCTCTGCCCTTTACTTCCATAAGTGTCTGTACATTTAATGCCTCCCAGGAGAAGCACAGAGCCAGAAGAAACCCAAGTTTGGCTCCTACTCGAGCTGCAAATGTACAGGATTGTCCCTGTGGTTTAAGAGAAGGGATTGGCAGTAAACTGGGGGCTGGGGGAGGGGTGAGAGCTCAGTCAGGAAAGTACCTGGGGTGGTAGACTTGGAATCCCAGCACTGAGGAAGTAGGCACTGAAAAGGGTCCCTGGGGCTCACTGGCAGGTCAGTCCAGTCTAGTTGGTTAGTGGGAGACCCTGCTTGGGGGGGGGGTGAGCAACGGAGTCCTGAGGAATGACACTTGAGGTTGGTCTCTGGCCTCCATGAGAGCACATGCACACACATCACACTCCCACCACCAGACACAGTAGAGTAGGAGGAGCTCCCTGTGCTTTTTCCTGTGTCGCAGGCCCAGGCCCAGTGTCTGATGCTGGATGGAAATGGAGATCTCACTGAGGGTTTGATGACATCTGAGTTCTTAATTCATTCTCTCTCTCTTACACACACACACACACACACACACACACACACACACACACACACACACACCTCTCACTTTTGAGCATCCTAAGAGGCTAGTGTTCAGTGCACCCTCTCTATCTTTACAGCTCACATGTCAGTCAGGCCTTTTCTCTGCATCCACTTTGATCTACTTTTGGTTTCGGGTTATACCTGACTTCCTTCTGAGGTTCACCTTGTGTCTGCATACCTAAATATTCAGCCAAAGGGTGAGATTGTGCTCAAACCTCTCTGGCCAGTAGAGCTTTGGTTCTGAGGGGGCAGAACCTGTGTATACAGAGGCAATGTGGTGGCTCCAGAGAGCATATGAGGGTCTGAAGTCTGAGTGCATACTTTGGTACATATACAGATCCACTAGTAGGATGGGAGTTTCATCTATTTTGTGTGTGTGGTGTTTGTATGTGTTCATATGAGTGTGTAGATAGGCACACATGTGTGTGGAAGCTAGAAGTTGTAGTTGGGTAAACCACCTTCTTCAGTTGCTGTCCTTCTAAAAATTTTTAGATTTTTTTTTTTTTTTTTTTTTTGTCCAGTTGTGCTGGCACACACCTTTACTTTCAGTATTTGGGAGGCAGAGGCAGGCAGATCTCTGAATTGGAGACCAGTCTGGTCTACAGAGGTAGTTCCATGCCATCCAGATCTATATAGTGCAACTCTGTATCAGAATTTTTAAAAATGAGTTAATTGGTATGGGTGAGTGTGCCTGCCACCACATACTTGTGGAGGTCAGAGGACAACTTTTGGGAGATGGTTCTTCCCTTCCACCATGTGGGTCCCAGGGATAGAAATCAGGTTATTAGGCTTGGCAGCAAGCACCTTTACCTGCTGAGTCATCTCACCAGTCCACTTTAATATTTTGAGACAGAGTCCCTTACTGAACTTTGAGCTCACCATTTTGGCTATCCTGACTGGCTAGCAAGTCCTAGAGTTCTCTCTGTGTCAGTGCCCAGCATTGAAGTTGCAGATGCATAGCATATTGTCAGTTCAGCTTTGAGGTGGTGCTAGGGATTGAACTCAAATCTTTATGCTTGTGCATCAGTTACTTTATTTACTGAGCCATCTCCTCAGCCCCAGTTTTAATTAATTAGTCTTTACAGTTGTTCCTGAATGTTTTTATTGTGCTGTAAGTGTTCCATCATCGTAACAAAACACACGAGATAAGAACTTATAAGAAGTAAAAGTAGGTTTCTTTGTTCATTCCTTCAGACAGGGTCTCGCTATGTAGCCTAGGCTGGCTTCATTCCATACCTGCTATGTTCAGGGATGACCTTGAGCTCTTGACACCATTGCTTCTACCCCCGAGGTGCTGAGATCATAGTTAAGATTACTTCAAAGTTGAACTGTTGAAACTGGTTCCTGGAAACATTCTGACTTGTTTAAATGCTATATTTATATTCCTGAATTTATGTTAAGAACTTATGCACATGAATGTGGACAGACTGCTAGTACCTGATCTCTGTCTTTGTTTTTTTTTCTACTCCTAATCTTGTGCTTAGCTACCTTTTGACCCACTGGGGAAAAATAGCTGACATTCAGAATTACTGAGAACAGTAAAAGGAAGGACTTTTAAAATTATTTATTTTATTATTGGTATTTTTATCCCATGCATGTTTATGAGTCTGTGTGAAGGTACCTACATACACTAGATTCTTTGTATCCTGGGGTCACAGTATTCCAGGCAGTTGTCCGCCCCCTGATATGGGTTCCGTGTATGTGTCTGTGCAGTCATGTGCATGTGAGTGCAGATTCCAGTGAAGCTAAAAGAGGATGGCAGATCTCCTGGGGCTGGACTTATGGACAGTTGTGAACTGTCTAACATGGGTGCTGGGAACCTAACAAGTCCCCTACAAGAATTGAAATCAGGTCATCAGGCTTTTGGTGAGCCTTCAGGCCCCCTTCCCCAGTGGATTCATATACACATTCTCCATGTGCCCACTGTGCTATCTGGATATCTTTTGGTATAACAGTCACATGTTTGGGGAAGATAACACGTAGATTGGCTTCTTAAAAATATGCCAGTTAGGTCATCAGCTTCTAAAGAACACCAATAGCTGCCTTCTGGAAGCACAGATCTGAATTCATGAGGAGAGTTTGAGAGTTGGATGAGTGAACTTGTCTCATAGAGAGCCACAGTGGCAGGGCTGTACTGTGTGGCTTCCTCACCCCTCCAGGGAGGGCAAACTCTTGTGAACAGGTGCTTGAATGGGTCTGCTGGAGGACGGCTAGCTATGTACCAGCCAAGCCATGGACTCCCTACTACACGGCTTCTTAGGCTGGAGCTTGATGAGCTGGAGGTGGCTCTGGTGTTAGGTGGATGCCAATATACTTAATTGATCTTTTTCTTTATTAGGCAAATATCTTTCTTGTTTAAAAAGTTCTTATGTGTATGGGAGTTTTGCTTGCATGTATATCTGTGTACCACGTGTGTAACTGGTGCCCTAGAGTTGCCAAGTAGGTGTTGGGAGTGGAACCCAGGTCCTCTGGAAGAGCAGCCTGTGCTCTTAACTACTGCGGCAACCACTCAGTATTTTTCTTTACTTATTCTTAATAAATCTTTACTCTGCTCAAAAAAAATTAAAAAAGAAAGTTCTCAACTGAGTCATGAGCATGATTTGTATGGGAAACATTGATCCCATTGAAATTTTTGTGTAGCTGTGTGAGTTTAGACAAACAATTGCAGATAATGTAGTAGAAAAAAAATTGTAATCTTACTTAGTTGTGAACCCATTCTCTGTTAGTTGTTTTTAGTACAGTTTATAGACTTTAAAATGTTTTCTTCTAGTACTATGGATTGAACCCAGGGCCTCCCACATGCTAGGCAAGTACTCTACTACTGAGGAGGATCCTCAGCCCTCTGTTTACATTATTTTATTCATTCATGTATTTATTTGTGTCTATGTGTGGAGGTCAGAGGACAACTTTAATGAGTTGTGTCTTCTTCCACTATGTGAGTTCCTTACCCACTGTGCCATCCTGCCATCCCATGAACTAAAATATTTTACTGGTTCATTTATTCATTCATTCATTCATTCATTCATTCATTCATTCATTTATTTATTTAATTTTTGAGGCTAAGTCACTGTAGCTGTGGCTGTCTGGAATTCTCTATGTGGATCAGGGTGACCTCAAACTCACAGGGAATCACCTATCGCTGTCTCTCTAGAGCTTGGATTGAAGGCCTATGGCATTCATTACACCTGCTTTTTTTTTTTTAAGATAGGGTTGTGGGGGTCCCTGCAAGTGTCATGGCAGGTAAGGAAGCAAATCTCAAAGAGATGACTTAGTCAGCCTGGATCAAACTTTGGGAGTCTGGTGCCATTTCTTTTATTGCCAGCATATTTAAACACAGTACAATTTGAGGAAAAGTTTCCTGGTGTAATAGAATCCTTGGTATACAAGGAGGTATAATTATATTGAAACTCAAAGTGCATACCACTCTTTCCAGGAAGATGGTTCTAGAGATAGGCTACCTGTACTAGCTTAAGGGCCTAGGGAAGGATCTGGTGTGGTCTTGGTCAACAGGTAGTGCTGAGGTCATTTAGACTATTAGCCACCTCTGGTCTTGGTTGATAGCCTGGCCTTAGAGGTAACACAGATCACCAGGCTATTATTCACCTCCAGTTCCCAGTCTTCTGGATGAAAAAGCAGGTTCTTTATAATGAATGGTTGCCTCTGTGGTGGCTGCACCTCTTTACACCCCTAATGAGAGTATAGAAGGATTCTTGAAGTGATGTCTCATTGTGGTTTTGATTTATCCCAGCAGTTTCTCTCCTGTGTTTGCTGACTGCTAAATATTTATTTTGAGGTAAGACTTCTGTAAGCTAGGTGGACCTAGACCCTGCAATCCTCCTGCTTCAAATTTCTGGAATTAGAGGCATATGCCAATATGCCCAGTCTTTCTTTGTTAGTCATTTTTGTTTGTTTGCATGAGACAGGGTCTTACTATGTATTTCTGGCTGGCCTAGAACTCACAGATCCATCTGACCCTCTTTTCCAAGTGCTAGGATTAAAGGCATGCACTACCATCCCTGCTTGTTGGCCATTACACAAAGTATATTTTATTAGTTTTTGTTTGTGTATAAGCATGTGCCATAGCACATATGAGGAGGCCAGTGGACAACTTTGGGAGTTGTTGGGTTGTCGGTGTGCTTTTTATGCTCTGGGTTTTACCTTTTCTGTACAGGTGGGGAATGTCTTTTCCCATTCCTTAGACTGCCCCTTTTTACTCTGTTGATTGCTTTGTTTGCTATGCAGATGTTTTCAAGTTTGCTGTCATCCTATTTGTCTGTTTTTATTGCTTCTATTACCTGTGCTTTGGTGTATTGACAGTCCTTGTCAGTGTCAGGAAGCTTTTCCTCTAGGAGTTTAAAGCTTTATGCTTAGGTCTTTAATCCAGTATTAGTCTCTTTAGGTGCACTGTGTATTTTGGGCCATCGGATTGAAGTCTTTCTTCAGTGTGACTCTGCTGGAACTTGCCATGTTTAACTTTGGGCTTTGCACTGTCTTCTTTCCCTCTCTTCTTTTTTTCTCCTCTTATGGCTTGAAGATCTTGGACTCACTAGAATTTTTCTTCATGAGTGTTATATTTTAGTAGTATGGTAGTACATACATTAATTTTCAATGCTTTCTCACTCCTTGGTTATCAGGAAGAAGATGAGCCTGAAGTCTGAACGCCGGGGAATTCATGTGGATCAATCTGAGCTCCTGTGCAAGAAAGGATGTGGTTACTACGGCAACCCTGCCTGGCAGGGTTTCTGCTCCAAGTGCTGGAGGGAGGAGTACCACAAGGCCAGGCAGAAGCAGATCCAAGAGGACTGGGAACTGGCAGAAAGGTAAAAGGACCTCACTGGCTAGGTGGAGGTGGGGTGTGGCTACCAGTGACATACCCAGGTACAAAGTCCTGTCATTGCCCAGCCATGCTTCTCTCTTTTATTAAGACCTTTCAGCAGGTAAGTTGTCATAAAGAGAGGATTCTTTCTTTTTTCTGGGCAACACTTAATAAAATCACTTTTAGTGATTTCTTCATTTTGTTTTTGTTGATTTTACATTTATTTGAATGTGCTGTTCCTACCTCTTTTGAAGGTAAGCACACTTTGTGGTGGAGATGAATTGAGGTCATACATATGATATGCTGCACACAGGGTTTGTGTGGCTCTTAAATATTGCTTTCCTCATTCTTTTGATATACTCAGCATGGCAGGCATGTAGCAAACACAGTGATAAAACACATAGTAATCAACACCTAGTTAGTTAAGTACGTGGTCCTTGAATTGTGGATATTTAATTTTTCTTTTAAAATGGGACTACTGCAAAATATCTGTGTCATCTCCAAATAATAGTATGACAAAAATTAAAAGATGGAAGTGCTGGTGAGTGCAGGGGCTCAGGAAATGCCAGGAGTAAAGTTGATCCTTTGTCATGATATCCTGCAGACTGTGGTGCTGTCTCAGCAGAAGATCAAACCAGACGCTGCTTTTCCATGTCTAGTCACCTGGTACTTGTTGAATAACTGCTCTGTTCACGTTCACATCTGTGGTATGCTCAGAGAATTGTGCCTGAGCTCTACTTGCAGGGCCAGTGATCTTAACTGCTGAGCTATTTTTCTATCCTCTTAAGTTTTTATAGCTCCTTGCATTAGTGCTAAAGTCCAGATATAAACAGGGTAACTTGTTAGGTTTATAATCTTTCTGGGTTCTCTGCCACACAATGAGTTCCAGAATGATAGTTGGCTTGCAGAGTTTCACATCATCTGGAGACTTCAGTATACCCAGCACACAGTCCATCTCATCAGTGGTCCTCCTGCCTCTGCCTTCCAAGTGCTGGGGTTATAGATGTGAGCCACCAGACCTGGCTAGAAGCCACACTTTATGTCTGTCATTTCCTGTTAGAAAGTATACTTTTGCTCAGTAGACTCCTAGTCATCCTGTAGATGTGCCCCTAGTGTCACCGCTGTAGAACCTCCTCAGACTTTTCTCCTGGTAGAGTTTTTTTGTCCTGTGTTCCAAGAGCACTTGCTTTCCACTCCGCTTTAGGGATTGTCCTCTAGATAGTGAGTGATGTTCCTTACAGCTGTTGGTTAGGGAAAAGTGCTGCACCATCCTGCTCCTGCTTTTCAGTGCTGATACCTGAGCGAGGATCTCATGCATGGGCATGAGCTCTGCCTCTGAACCACATCCATTCCAGCAAGTCCGTTTCCTTCTTTGTTTATGAAAGCTCTCTCTCTCTCTCTCTCTCTCTCTCTCTCTCTCTCTCTCTCTCTCTCTCTCTCTCCCCTCCCTCCCTCCCTCCCAGTGCCCAGTGCCTCTTGTCTCTTCCCTTTCCCCTCACTCCCCTTTCTAAATAAACTCCTCATTTAAGTTCTGTCCCCCCCCCCAAAAAAAGAGCAGCAAATGCTATTAACCCCCCAGCCATCTTTCTTATTTTTTAAATAATATATATTGCATATATATATATGTATATATATGCATGTATATTTATATATAATGTGCACACACATATATATGTATATATAAAAATACATATGTATATGTGTAATGTATACACACATAGAGTGATACCTATTTTATTTCTTAATTATATATGTTTCTGTGTATGTGCATGTGAGATCCAGTGCCTGAGGAGGCCAGGAGTATCAAATCCTCTGTGAGCTGCGCAGTGTGGGTTGTAGGAATTGCTCTCAGGTCCTCTGTAATGAAGTATGTGCTCTTAACTGCTGAGACGACTTTCCAGCTCCATAACATACATACATACACACACCTTTCATAATGTATATAATTTAAAATCATCCATCCATCCATCCATCCTCCATCCATCCATCCATCCACCCACCCATCCATCCATCCATCCATCTGTTTATCTATGTATGGAAGGGTTGTCTCCATGTATGAAAGTCAGAGGTTCTCTCCTTCTGTCGTTTGGGCTTTGGGAATTGAATTCAGGTCATTAGGCTTGGTGGCAAGTACTTTTAGCTGAGCTACTGAGCTATCTTGCTGGATTTTTAGTGATATTGTGAGGCAGGCTCTTTCTCTGTACCCCAAAATGACCTCTTACTGTGACATCAATGGTTACCCTGAACTTTTGATACTGCCTGCCTTTACCTCCCAAGTGCTGGGAATACAGGTGTGCCCACCATGTATGCAGAGCCAGGACTGACTCAAGGCTTTGTGAGTGCTAGGAAGCAGTCTGTCGACTAAGCTGCATCTCAAGCCTTAAAATTTTAAAGTTGTATTTCTTTCAACATTTAAAAACATTTGTGTGTGTATGGTTGCCTGGATGTATGTGCATACACTATATTTGTTCAGTGCCTGAGGAGACCAGAAGAAGATGTCAGATTCTCTAGAATTATAGGAGATTGTGAGCCACCATTGTGGGTGTTGAGAACTAAACCCAGATCCTCTACATAAGCAGCAAGTGCTTTTCAATACTGAGCCATCTTTTTAGCTCCTACATTGATGTATTGTGTGTGTGAGTGTGTGAACCCACAGTACTTGTATGGAGGACAGAGGACAACTTGCAGTGGTTAGTTCTTTTCTTCTACCATTTGAACTCAGGGAGCAAACTCAAGAGGTCAGGCTGGTGAGACGTGACTTTACACACTGATCCATCGTATCAGCCTTCAACCTTCCTTAGTCCTGTCTGTCTGTCTGTCTGTCTGTCTGTCTGTCTGTCTGTCTGTCTGTCTTCCAAGGTGGAGGTTTCTCTGTACAGTCCTGGATGTCCTGGAACTCATTTTGTAGACCAGGCTGGCCTGGAACTCAGATCTCTTTCTGCCTGTGCACCACCACTGCCCAGCTATAGACCTGTTTCTTAATATAGTAATTTGAGACAGGGTCTTAGTCTATAATCCAGGCTGAGCCCAAACTCAGCATTTTTGCCTCAGTCTCCTAAATGCTGAGATTGTAAGTGTAAAACCTGTTTGTTTTTGTTTTGTTTTTGAGGTACTGGGGATTAAACCCATACATTGAACTCTTCAACAGGTATAGAATTTCATCTTACAGCTGTGTCCTCCAGACCTCAGACCCATTTGGTATATTTAGCTTCTGTTTATAAAGCTTTTAAATCCTATTCAGTCATATGAACAAGACCTTTTAGGCCTTGGGAAAGCTTGGAGAGGATCCAGATCTTTCACCATCCTCTCCCTGAATTTCAGACTTCAGCGGGAGGAGGAAGAGGCTTTCGCTAGCAGTCAGAGCAGCCAAGGAGCCCAGTCACTCACGTTCTCCAAGTTCGAGGAAAAGAAAACCAATGAGAAGACCCGCAAAGTCACCACAGTGAAGAAGTTCTTCAGCGCCTCTTCCAGGGTTGGGTCCAAGAAGGGTAATTCTCTCTTTTCTTATGTGACTGAATAAGTGACAGGCTGCATCTAAGAAGGCAGGCAGACTCAGCTTTCTACATCAGTAAGCTTTTACACCTTAAGGAGTCTAGTCCATATTTAACACAGAAATCAAGTCTGATGGCCGGACTATACATGGAATAATATTCTCTTTGATTCAAAGACACTGTTTTTTTTTTTAAAGAAACTATTTATCTCAC